>JAJJWW010004522.1:0-223939 GCA_023531295.1 Papaver armeniacum
AAAACAAAAAGATTACTTAAAACACAAAAGATGTAAAAGAGGTCACTCTAAACCCCGCAAATGTGGGGACAGTTCTTCCCATCTCCTGCTCAGAAGCCACGTGATTCCATTATAGATAAAGCCGCTGCAAAAGCAGATAGCAAAGAATGACATACAAGTTTCTTGGTGTATAAATCCTACCTAAGTAAATGGATACTAATTGAAACCTATTATAGGGGCTTCAAGAAAAGTGTTTTGAGGGCTCCTAAGGATTCAAATATCCTACAATGAAGATAAGGGGACTTAATTTATAAGAAAATAAATACTAAAATACCCATAACCTATTAAATATTGAAACCTAGAACTAATTTGTTTTCATTCCTCTCCTTTAATTTTTCCATTTTCTTCTTCCCCATCACCTCCATTGCCTATTTCTTCGATTAATTGTCAATTCCCAAAATAATTCATTATCGATTAACACCACTTAATCCACCCGCAATGACTTCAATAATGTAAAAATCAAAAACCCACCTTATTTTATTGGTTTCAATGCATGGATAAGCGGAATCGATCGAATTTGGTTTTTAAAAAAAGGTTTCGAATGCTCACGGTTGGGAAAATTTATATTTCCCAACCGTAGACTGCCTACGGTTTAGAAGTATGAATTTTCCCAACAGTAGACATTTCTGCCTACGGTTGGGAAGTATGAATTTTCCAAACCGTAAGCAGTCTACGGTTGGGAAATATGAATTTTCCCAACCGTAGACATTTCTGCCTACGGTTGGGAAGTATGAATTTTCCCAACCGTAGACAGTACTGAAAAAAATAAGTGATGGGTTTTCTTAGTTTTTTATTTTTATAATCGCCATCTTTATCACAACGGAGAAGAAGAAGAGAGAAAAAAGAATAATAAGTTTTTTTTTATGATCATCATCTTCATCATGATGTATGAATAAATATAGAAGGAGAAGATAATAGATTAGTTTTTGTATGTGATCATCATCTTCATCATGATTTATGAATGAAAAGATAATGAGAAGATAATAAATTTAATTTTATAATTTATGAAGGATATTTTAGCCATTACAAAAAATAATTGGATATGAGGTTTTTTTGATTACTATAGTTCCCATTTCATCGTAATCTTATTAGCCTCCCAAACTTCAGGTTTTGCAAAAAAAAAAAAAAAAAAAAAAAAAAAAAAAAAACATTAACAAAAGGAAAGCACACCAGGTTGCTGTCAAAGCTTCATTGACTTATTCTTTTCATATATATGCATGATTGTCCATATCAGGAACTTTAGTACTATCGAAGCTTAAACTACAGCGACTCAATGAGGCAACAGAAACTTACAAACTAAGAAGATATAGAACCTCCTTCTCCCCTCCTCCAAGCCTCTGCCCTCCTCAAACTTGGATAATCCTCCGGAGTCCAGACCTGCTTTTCGAGGCTCAAAAGGCCGCTGAAAGAAAAAAATTGCATGCACTATAAACCACTGCACAAAGTAGACACAATATATACCTACATAACTTAAACCATGGGAGTAGAGTGTAGATTGCTGAATAGCACAAAGATGCATACTCAGGTGGTATTAATAAGTTCAACAACTACTGAAAACCTAACACAATCTTTTCCTCTTTGTCTACAGTGATTTCGTTTGTCTACCAATGGGGATTTCAGTATCTATCAAAAGTTCAGATTCTGTTTATCTTTGCATGCATGTATATTTTTCTGATATAGCGAAATTTCATTTCTGCTTCCATGTTAATGAATGCAGGTAGAGGCAATTTCTTCTGTACAAAGAGGGAGTCTGTAAACATAAAAGCACAAACCAAAAAGTATATTTCATGAACTCTTACCTTTTGTTGGGATTAGGGTCTAAATAATATTCAAGTTCTTTATGACAGTCGGCTAGCAACGTTTCCCTAGGAGTCCTATCGTACCAGCCTTCTTTATCCCCAACTTCCGATTAGGGAGGAAAAGTACCTGAAGTATCATAACGTTTATAGAAACGAGGGAGGTATGTGTCGTATGAGAAGGGAATTGGAGTAGAAGGGTAGAAATGAGGAGGGTAAGGTTGGTAACCATCTGGAGACTTGGCAGGGAGGAATAAGGGAAGTGGCGTAGAAGGGTTGAAACGTGGAGGGTAAGGTGGTCGGTAACCGTCTGGACACACGACAGGGAGGTTGTGGATATAAGGAGGCTGATAATTATCATCCGAACAGACTCTGACTGGAATTTGCTCCATACTCGTGTCATGTAGATGCTCCTCAGCACCCTCAGGGATCACATGGTGCTTAGGGTTACTAGATCGTGGTCTCATGTTGAGGTAATAATAACTCAACTTAACCTGCAAACAGAGAAAAAACACACAACGAACCCACAATTTGAAACGAACACCCTAATCTTAACCAAGATTTACTAAAAGAAAAGAGAAAATTGGACTTACCGGAAGCTGAACAAGTGATTTGTTAAGCAACCCTAGTTAGCGATAGGGGCTAACATAGAGCAGTATTTTTTTTTTTTTTGGCAATAGGGCCTCGTACCAACAGCACCTTCGGTTTAGAAACGTTCTCATTTGCTGTAAACATTAATCACAGGCAATGCGCCCATCAATCTACCCAGGGTCTTTTGGATGGAAAATAGTTGTAATAAGTGTTACAATTTTTAATTTATTTTTGGGGAAAAGTGAATAAAGTTTAGTTTTTAATTTATTTTTGGCAAAAATGCGCAAGTGGAAGGTTACCAACATCGAGAATCAGCCCCCTTTCAGTCAAAGTTTGAATTACCCGCCCTCACTAAGAAAAAGTTTGGATTAGAGGCGCAGACCTTGAACTACACAACTCATAAAGCTGAGTCAACGTTATGATTGAGCACTCTAAGGTTTGACAGCCAAAGATGTGTTCATGCAAATTTTAGCATGCATCCGTTGAAAGTTGAAGGTTACTTTAAGCATGCATCTGTTGAAAGTTGAAGGTTACATATGCCATCAATGACATTGAGTTCGCAAATTTTGTTATTAAAAAAAACTATCACACTTGGATTCACTGAGACATCCAAGATTTTCAAGGAAGATTGGCAGGGAACAAAAAAAAAAAAAAAAACATCCCTAACTCATCAGATGGGCAGGGATAGCAATATTGTCTGCTTGAATTACAAATACAAGAAAAGATAATAGAGAGAAACTCTCCCGGAACACTACCCTAAATTTGGGTAAATATTAACCCTTTTAAGGCATAGTGTTTCGGGAGAGTTCTCCCCTCGTGTTCTTTTAAAAGGACTTTTACATATATTGCACTTTCAAATGCAAGCATGACAGAATTAAAGGTAGCAGTCAAATTTTCTTAAACTAGGCTACAACATGTAGTCCAAACCAGCCTACACATACACTGTTAATTAGACAAAGTGATTTATGCAAGTGAGCAAAACAAAACTGGTACTTCTTCTAGAATTCAGAAAGCAGAAAAAATGGTTGTGAATGAGATAAATGAACACCATAAAGAGAACAAAAAGAAAAAGCCACAAAACCATCAAGCACTAAACTAAAAACCAACAGATAAAGATCTGCAATCAACTCTTGACTAATGAAGCTATGATCTTATTCGTACAAGAAGATAATGTGGTTGTACCAGCCGACCGATATGAAATACATCAAACCCCTAGCCTAGGATCAGAATCAGCACAATCAACTAGATTATCAACCTCTCTTAACCCAAATTTCACCACCACAGTTAGCCTGCGACAGTTTCAAGAAGGAATTGGACATTTAACATGTCAGATTCTTAAATATTTAAGGTATTCCTTGGGACTGTTGAACAATAGTTTTCATCAAATTATCCTCTATATAGCACCAAAAGGAGATGAGCCAACTCTAAATTCATATGCTTGAACCAGCTAACTGAAAATATTAGACAGAACCATGAACAAGTCATACAGACGACAAACGAAATTACATGACACAAATAAGGTCGTGAAGATGTTAAAATTCCAACAGATATGATATACTTCAGCTGCCGTTTGGACAAAGATCAGGAGTGATCAATTATCTTCTCAGACAAGTCTGTCACATACAGATGTCACAAGGCTGCTACAATTCAGTATTTTAACAAAGGCGAACACATAGAGACAACAATCAAGCTTCACCAACCATGCCTCTAAAACTTAAAAGATAAACGTACTCTATACTTTCTCCAAGATAGAAGTAAGAAAATAGAAAAACCAACAGATAGAGATCTGAAATTAACTCTGACATCATACAGCACAAGCTTGGCTAAATGAGGCCAAGATCCTATTCCAACATGAAGATGATGTGCTTCTACCCAGCAGACTGCTATGTGCTACATCAAAACTTCCTAAACTCATTGTCAGAATCAGCACACAAACTTGCCTCTCAACCTCTCTAAACCCTAATTTCATCAACACAATTAAGCTGCAATAACTTAAAGAAAAAGTTAGAACACATGCTGGACATTTTGATTCATTAACATTCAAGGTACTCCTTTGACGGCCTAATGATTTTCATCAATATATCCTCCAACTAGCTCCAAAAAAGCGACAACATAACTCTAAATTCATATGATTACCCCAACTGATTATAATATTATCAATCATATTCATGGACAAGTCGTATAGACAGCAAAGAGAATTATATGATACTAATATAACCCTACATATGTCTTCCAAAAGATGTAATTCAGCTGAGATTTGGACATATATCAGTAAAAACCATTTTTCTCCCAAACCAAGTCAGTCATATGCTCATATCACATTGCTGCTTAGAATGTTATACCTTTACAGCATTAATTGTTTTCGATATATCAGCTTTGTTAGACATTGAAAACTACTAGGCGTGGCGATATCAAGAAAGCTAAAGTAGGTATTGAAAACATTTGACAGCGCATCTTTTTTTTGTTTATTCAGATTGACAACAAGCAATCTATCAAGAACAATACAACTCTCATGGTTTTGATGCAAAATATCGCCTCTTAAGGATTTTTCTGAGAAAGTAAGAAAACCCCTTCAAGTGCAAGCACAATGGTTAGGAGTTCTTCCCTCGGAAGCATTTCAACATATCAGTTTGAAAGGAAATATCTGAAAAACCAATTGCAGTGGTACCTCTCGGTTTCAAGAGAAGAACCATTGCATTTGGTCTTCCAGGGATTGCCCTATTTAATCGGTATGCCGAGAAATTTTCCATTCAAGACTTCCCAACCATTGTGCTTGCTCTTAAAGGGCCGTCTTTCATCATCTCAACATTCTATACAATTTTGCAAAAGCACTGATAAACTTGGATTTTTTGTCGTTTCCAAAAAAGACAAAGTTTATTGTTGCTGCTGCTGAAGACACAGATAAGAGCACACATACCACGCCTATGAAGATAAGGGAATCCTATGCTGTTTTTGCACAATATAACACAAGTGATTCTGCAATATTTTAAACTACCCTATACCTACCATGTTGTATAAACCAGCCTACACATATACACTGTTAACTAGAAAAAGTATGTACATAAACAAAGCAAGTCTGGTGGTAGCTCTTTCTAGGATTCTGAAAGCATAAAAATTAGTTGTAAATGAGATAATGAACACCACAAAAAGAACAAAAACAAAAACCCACAGAACCATCAAGCATGAAACCAAAAACCAATGGATAAAGATCTGCAATCAACTCTTGACTAATGAGGCTATGATCTTATTCGTACAAGAAGACAATGTGGTTGAAACAGCAGACTGATATGCACTACATCAAACTTCCTAACCTAGGTTCAGAATCAACACACACACCAACTAGATTATCAACCTCTCTTAGCCCTGATTTCACCGCCACAGTTGGTCTGCAACCGCTTCAAGAAGGAATTGGAATACACGCTGGACCTTAACATGTCAAATTCTTCAATATTTAGGGGTATTCCTTGGACAGTTGAACAACAATGGTTTTCATCAATATATCCTCTATCTAGCACCAAAAAGGAGATGAGCCAGCTCAAAATTTATATGATTGAAACATTTAACAGAAAATATTATACAGAACCATGAACAAGTCATGCCGACACAAACAAAATTATATGACACAAATAAGGTCGTGAAGATGTTAACATTCCAGCAGATATAATACATAGTTTCAGCTGCCAGATATATAAATGATTATACATAATTCCAGCAAAGAAAATATCATACAATTTTCTTTTAAGAGGCGACGTGGCATCTAGAAGCGTACCTCCCCAACTTAACCATAAGTATAAAAGGTTATCTACAAGCAAACAGGATCTCTTTTGGGGTTCACAGACAAATTTTGCCGCCCACTAAGCAGATTATGTTTTCTAGCCCACTAAAAGTGTTATACTTAAAGAACATTACTTTTTATTCAACATTTGAAAAGCTCATCAATAAATTGATACTACAAAACAGATGTCACAACTTCCTTGTTTGCAGCTAGATCTGGGATCCTTCTAGCAGCATGAGTGGAAGATTGAGTTCGATGTAGGGAGCTGCATTCATCTCTAAGGCGTAATAAAAGAAGCCAAAGAGTCAAATTTCAGCCCCATTCTTTACTACATTTCAGCTTTCTACCAGCCCTACAAGCCAAATCTTCCTTGTTCACTAGTGCTACCACAATTGGAACTAAACTCGGGCAAATCAATATGAAATTTACATGCCGAAAAATTCAACTTAACAAGTAGCAGGAAATCACAAGTCTAAAAGTAGCCTAATACAATCAGAGAAACTATATTATCATGTAGTCAATATTTATGTTGTATTCACACATAATGAGAAGCAGAATAAGCATATTCCTACAATGTAATTCAGAGTGCTCTTTTCATGTGTTATAAATAAAACCATATATGACAGGGATTAGTTTTTTCTAACTTCCCTACAATGCACATTACTAGCGCTGCCATAATTGATACTAGACTCAATCGAACCACGATTAGCAAAAATTTAAACACACGATAATTCAATACAAAGACAATAAGGTATCAACCTTATTACCACACCCTAACAAAAATGCAGCAAGTAGCAGGAAATCACAAGTCTAATAAAACTAGCCTATACGAAACACAACCTTAATTGTCTGACAATGTCGATTGGGTGCATTATCATGCCCTGTTGGCTTCCAGAAGGTAGCACTTCTAGAACAGAAAATGCGTCCATTTAACTAAATACCCAACTAGAATGTCACCTAATATAATTCAAACTCCTCTAATGAAGCATCAATCATTTAACTAACATAAGCATTTCAAAGTACTTCCCCTAGCATCGCCGGCCTACACATTTTGTTTACAAGTCTTCACCAAACAAATTTTATTTACAAACAAGATTAGAACAAAAACACAAAATAAACATAACGAAAAACAGAAGGAATATCCATACATTTCAGTAGTGCTGTTCATCAATCAGTACAGCATCAAAAATTCAAGTTCAACATAAATTTATTCAAATATCAAATAAAGAGATCCTATTAGAAGTCTTTATATTTTCTGTTTTTAATGCATGTTCTGATCAGATTATGGGATACCTTAAGGTTTAACGAGACTGCTCTTAAAGAACCTTACTTTTCATTTAATATTTGATACATCTATATATACTAGAAAACAGATGTCACATCTTCCTTGTTTGCAGCTAGATTTGGAAAACTTCTAGCAGCATTAGTGGAAGATTGAGGTTCAATGTAGGGAGCTGCATTCATCTCTAAGGCGTAACAAAATAAGCCAAAGGGTCAAATTTCAGCCCCATTCTTTAAGCACGTTTCAGTTTTCTATCTGCCCTACAAGGTAAATCTCCCTTGTTTACTAGTTCTACCATAATTGGTACCAATCTCGAGCAAATCAATATAAAATCTAAATGCCGAAAAAACAACTCAACAAGTATCAGGATATCAAAAGTCCAAAAGTAGCCACATGATTCAAACTCCTTTTATAAAGGATCAATCATTCAACCAAAAGTTGCATTTCAAAGTATTTCTCCTTGCATCATAGGCCAACTCATTTTCTTTACAAGTCTTCACATACATCATCTTATCAAACAAACACGATTCTCTACCAATGTTATTTGAAATTCTCATTCCTCCACTAACATCACCGAACAATTTTTCGTCTAACAAGATAAGATAACAAAAACAGAAATACAAAATAGACATAACTAAAAACCGAAAGAAATTCATACATTTCAGTAGCACTGTTCATGAATCAGTACAACATCAATAATTCAAGTTCAACAACATCAAAATGAAGTTTCAACAACAAAAATTTATTCAAATTTCAAAAACAAAGAGATCCTACTAGAAGTCTTTGTTCTTTCAACATTTCCCAAAAGAAGAAGAATAAATCCTTACCTTCTCAATGCATGATGCTCCGGTCAGAATTATGGGATATCCCAAGGTTTAGCTTCAGGAACAGCAACAACCATACCTTGAAGCTCAGGAGTTAGCACAACCTGACAACCAAGCCTTGAATGTTTATTCAAAACTCTAGCTCTGGAATTCCTTTTCAACACATATTCTTCATCATAAGAAGCTTTTGGTAATTTCTCCAACCATTCTTGAGCAATATTAACTTCACATTCAGCTGAACAAGCATCAATATCTTCTAATCTATGTGAAGCTGGATCTATTAAACCATTATTTGTTAATGCTTTTAGTAAAGTATGACCTGATAATCCTATGATTTCACGTTTTTGACCTTCATAATCGATTGCGAATAGTTTCACGATCCGATCTGATACTTTCTTTGAAGATGTTGATGGTGATGTTGCTGTTGTGGTTGATCTGATTATTGATTTGAGTGATGGAGTTCGTGAGATTTGTGAGGAAAATCTCTGGAGACTAGCCATCGCCATGGCTTAGGTTTTCGTTTCTCTCTGGGAATTTTTTAATTTTGGGGATTTTGATGGAGAAAATGAAAATGAGAGGAAAATGACGTGGTTCCTCAGTTAAATATTGTGGGCATAGTTGAGACCCGATTGCCCGTATAGGTGATCCGACTTGTATGTGGGTATTTTTTCATTTTTTTGTATTTCTTTTTTATAAGGCTAGCCCCAATCGTGGTCCAAGATTCAAGCAGAATGTTGGATCCACGTCACCAAAACACCTCGTCCGGGCGCAATGGGAACCCAAGATCCCCAGATGAAACGCAGTTCGAACCTACGTGCAACGCAGATTTGAAATCGCTACGCATGATAGGAAACTCACAAAACGCAGGTTTCAACATGCGTATTGACTTGTTTGACCCGTCAACACGCAGTTTGAACTTGCGTTTCATAGAGAACCCTAAAACTTAAGTTTCCACCCATCCTTCTTCTCTTTTCTTTCTTCCTCTCTTGTTCTTCAACCTCACCTCCCTTCTCATGGTTTGATTGAAAAAAAAATTGTGTTTAAGGCGCGGAAAATTTACAAGGGTTTGTTCTGAAGTTTAGGAAATCGATTGGTGGTATTTTTGTGAGATTTCATCATCAAAATCCACACTAGGTAAGTAATTTTATTTTTTTGGTTTAGTTGTTTTATGATTCTTGATTTTAGTTATAAATGGATTGATTTAGGTGTTATTGGATGCATAATCTTCATTATGTTGATATTGCAGTTGTATGTATAATTTTTGTATTGATTTCAAAAAATTAAAATGTGAGTTAGGGTTTTTGCTATTTGTGGTTAATTTTGGTGAAACATAAAACAATGATTGATTCTTAATTTGATGGATTGAATTAGTTGTGTTTATGGTTGGTATAATGTATTTGAAATTTGTAATTTGATAAGGGTGAAATGGATGTTGTTAATATGATTTTGTTAATTTAATGTTGTTAATATGAAATGGATGTTGTTAATATAATGGATGGTTTTAATATGATGTAGTTTAGGTTGAGATGAATATATGGGTGAAATTGATGTTGTTAATATGATTTTGTTGGAAATTGAGGTTGTTAATATGATGTAGTTGAGGTTGAGATGAATATATGGGTGAAATTGATGTTGTTAGTATGATTTTATGGAAATTGATGTTGTTAATTTGATGTAGTTAATATGACTTTGTTGTTAATATGATTTTGTTGTAAATATTATTTTGTTGGAAATTGATTTTGTGGTTTATAGCATTTTGCAATGTGTTTTTATGATTAAGTTATGTATTCTTTTGAGTTGATGTTTAGAAGATTCAAGTGGTGGAATTGATGTTGTTAGTATCACTTTGACTAAGATTTTTATTTGAGCAATGTGCATCCCTCCATGTGATGTGAATGTGAACGTGTGAATTATATGTTGATTGTGCATAACATTAACATAGGCGTTTGATAATTGTTATTCACATGTTGATTGTGCTTCCCTTGGTCTTTTCCCTTTTAGATTATGGAGGATATCGATTGGTCTAGGTATGAGAAGTTATCCCAACTATCTCAACGTGCCGACGAGATACAACATAAGGCCGACAACTTAGTAGATAAGCGAGGCGGAACATTTAGGAGCACTTGGACCAACCTAAATAAATTTTATAAGATAGTGGTCCGAAACAACCCCGTGCATTATTAATTCTTCAATGTCAGTGGTTTAGAGTCTATATTCCAATTTAATTTTAAGTATGGGGATAAGGGTTTAACCGAAGCTATATGTGAGAGGTGGTGAAGAAGACAAGAACTTTTCACTTCAAAGAGTTTGAAATAGGTTTGAGTCCTCTAGATTTCTATCGGTTGATCGGTATTCCAATTGGAGGAGGTAAGCCAATCCCTGAATTACCAAAGGGAACAATGACTGCGCAAGAAGTAGAAGCTCTGGATGCTAGGTATTTCGGGGTGTGTTAGATGTTATGGAACATAGAAGACTACATGATGAGAGAACTGGAGATTATGATTCCAAGGCATGCACCTTATGAGTTTCTCACTTGATTAATTTCATTTTAAGTAGGGCCAATGTTGACAACAACGGCATTGCCGATTAACCGACTAGAATGTTCTTGCTCCGGTGTATCGGTTCTTTTTGTTTGCAGATTTGTAGTGTTAGAGTAGATAAACGATGGTGTATAGTGTTGGATAATTTGGATGCAGTTGGGTCTTATGATTGGGGTACTCCAGCTTTGGGCGTTCTGTACAAACACTTGGATGACTGGAGTTCTGATAGGTGTAGAATACACCGTGTTTACTATCTAGTAGTTTATGCTTTCTTTGCTATTTTTCTTGTAAATTATGTATTTTACGCTTGTTTTGAGTTTTATAGTTACTTTGGAGTCGCACGGAGGAAAAGAAGAAGAAATCACCCAATTTGAGCAAAAGGGTAAAATTGTCATTTCACCAAGGAGGGAATACTATATGGAGCCCAAAGAGTGGTTAAGGGGCTCTCATTCGTGGTACCCCTTATCATTTATCGAGGGTGTAACTATCCCTCGGGTACCCCTTATCTAATAAGTGGGGTGGTCCTTATCATCGGGGTAACCCTTATCTCATATGATGGAGTACCAATATCCAACCCAAGTGTACAACCCTAATCGAGCTTCTTACTCATTCAATCATTTCTACACCAGAAACGAAAAGCAGACAAGCGTTTCAATGATTCCGAAGCTCGGGAGAAGAAATCGAGAGATGATGGCGTTGATAATGGAATTAAGACCGTAGAATCGCCGTGAGTGGCGATTAAAACCGAGAGGAGATCGAGAACTAAATTGAGGAGACACGAGAGAATGGGTGTCGCTTTTTTGAAGACGAAAGAGAAGGTTTTGTGGTTAATTGAGTTTCACCGATGGAGTTGCGAGGTGGTGGTTTAATGGAAGAGAGAAGGTGGAATTCCGCCGATGCTAAAGATTGAGTTTGAATGGGAAGCAAGAATGGATTCGCCATTTTGTGGTTCGATTGAAAGGGGGAAACAAACCGAGAATCGAGAGATTGCTTTGTTGGGTCTTGAATCGAGATGATGGCCGATCGATTGAAGAAATGGGTAGAGTTTGATGTGGCTGGAATCGTTGGGATCGAGAGTCGATAATGGTGGCCGTGTGTGAAGATCGGAATGGAAGAAGATCTGGTCCGTGAGCCGATAATCGAAAAGGGTTCGATTGATGAAAGAACAGATGGGGTTTGTGGAGTCTCATTGTTTCTGTGGTACCGTTCGGTTGAACTGGTGTTGATGAGTTCTATTGTGGTGCTAAGAGAATGGAATCGAAGGTTAGAGTTGAAGCTCGGGGATGAAGAAACTCGGTGGAGTAATGGTGCCGTTCGATCGGAGTTGGTATTGAAATCGACAATAAGGGTTCTCGGTGGCGATGTTGATATGAAAATGGTGAATACAAATGGTGCTCGAATCGGTGGTGGTGTTGTTGGTTGAGCTTGAGAAGCAGATGAGGTCGAGACAAGGTGGTGGTGCTAAGCTGATGATGGCCGAAGCTGCTGTTGTGAGAATGAGTGGTTATTCAAGCCACAGGGAATGGAAATTGCTCAATTAGATGAATGTGTAGGTTTGTCACAGGGATGAAGTTGCAGGATTGAAGTGCACTGGATGTTGATGGCAAAGGTTTTGATGGAGTCTGCTGGTGTTGTGCTGCTATTGCTTGATGGTTGAATGGGATTTGGATACAGGGTGGTGTCAGGTAGTCTTGCAGTCAAGACAGGAAGAGGTGTTTGAATAGGCATTTGGGAGTGCAACTCGAGGTGGAATTGAAGCTACGGGTGACCGAAATGGGAATGCTTGGCAATATGCAAAGCAAATGGAAATGAAAGCATTGCGAGTGGAGGTGCGAGCATGAGTGAAGACACGTTGTTCTTTATTACAGGTATGAGAGAATGGCTGAGTGTTGTGTTTGTGAAGCATTGCGAGTTAGCCTGCAATTGTAAGTCTTGATCTTTGAGTTGCGAGGCACTAATAGGATGAGCTTAATTGAAATTTGGGAAGAAATGGAGTTGAGGCATTGCAGTGGTTGCGTAATTTTGAGATAACAAGGTGAATACATAGAGAGTGGAACTGTGTTGCAAGAATGGAGCGGCAAGGAATTCATGCTGCGCACTGGAGCCACAGATGATGCCGTAGAAGGTGGAATTGCGGGCTTTAGATGTATGTCGGGGATCTCGAGAGATGTGTATTGAAAATATGGTTGTCACCGTGTCGATTGAAGCATCGGGAGGAAAGTAGTGAATGCAATGGACTCGCAAAGTGGCTTTGAACCGAGTTGAAGCTGCAGATGAGAGTTTGAGAGTCATTGTTATTGTTAGGAGATGAAGGCGAGTATGATGCAAAGATCGCGGAGTGGTATGACCGAGATTGTTGGTTGTCGGTGCTACAGAAATGGAAGGATACAGCCATCTTGGCCATGACTTACATCGCCTGTGCAAAATGGCCTGGCTAGGACCGATTCGAGTCACTTGATGGGGCTTATGGACTCGAATGCGACTTCATTAGCTAACTCCTTTTTCGCCTTGAGCCGTGACTAACAGTTGGACCGTTAAGTTTGACTTTTGACCGTTAGTCATAACAGAGGACCGACGGAATATTCCGTCGAATATTCTCCCGACGGCAGAAATTTTCAGTGGGCGGCGGTGACGTTTTCCCGCCAAATTCGCCCACAATCCCGATTTTCCGCGAGCCAAAAATTCCGAATTTTCTATGGACTTCTCTCATGGGTGTGAAGACTTGGGCTAGGAATTGGATGGAGAATTGGACTCAAATTTGGAAAGAGAAGGTGGAAGAGTTGAGAAAAGCTTGGAATTAGAAATTGAATTGCAAAAGGAAAAGGATTCTAATCCTTAGAAGAATTGGAGAATATTGAAGCTTATAAATAGAGAAGTTTTCTACAACTTCTACACACATCTCTACACACACAATTCTTTTCTTTTCTTATTCTTTGTGTGAACTCTTAACATGAGTAGTTAATTTTATTGATTGAGGATGAATTCCTAGTTCTTAATATGATTTGAGTTTTTGTTTTTAATTCTATCTTGAAGTTCTTCACATGATTATCGTTTGTTTTTACTAATAGGAGTGATCTTAAAGACATTCATGATTGATTGATAGATTGTTTGGAGTGCACGCTAAATTGATTTGTTAATTTGATCTAAAGCTAGTGAAAGTTAGGAGATAAGTAATCGTTTCTTGACTCTTTACATAAGTAGCAAACACGAGACCTTGCGGAGGGATTCCGTGGAGCAATTGTGTGTAGAAACAACGTTAGCAAGTGGACCTTGAGCTAAGAGTCTAACTACTAATATCAACCTAAGAAATTCATAAAACTTAATGCATGAGCCAAGTTACATCTAGGTTGAGCTAATTCTAGGTGGCTTGGTGATTAGAATCCGGTAGTCGAGAACTTCCGTGTCCGGTGATAAAAGGGATTTAGGGGTTTAGCACTGAGCTAGTCGCTTTACCTACGGTTGGTGATAATTTGTGACTAATAACAAGTAGAAAAGAACATAACTTTAATCATTGTTTCGTAACGAAGAAGGATTCCTTGATCTTCTCTCTCTTATTGCTTTCATCTTTCAACTTTCGATTTTAATTTCTTTGTTTATTTTTATTTTGCTTTTTACACCCCCCTTTCGTGACAACTTTTACAACTAGAATCTCGTGCTCCTCGTGGGATCGACCTTGACTACCCTATATTACTTGTTAATTAGGTAGTAAAGTATTAATTAATTTGATTGCACCTACGACACGCATCAAATTTTGGCGCCGTTCTTAGGGAGCGCGGATGATTTTAGTTGTTTTTATTTTTCTTTTTGCTTTATTCTTGCTTTGTTGGATTCTATTAGTATCTAACTTGGTTTTTGAATCTTATTTCGGTATCGGTTTTCCATGTACGGTGGACAAGAGCAAGCATATTACAACAATCAATACGGTTTTCAACCTCAACATTATGGCAATTTCCAACCATCCATAGGATACAATCAAAACCAATCTTTTGGCTATGATCAAATTCCTACGGAACATTATGGATATTCTCATACATATCAACAACCTTATGACGGGTATGTAGGTGGACAATCACAAGGATGGGAGGATAATTTTGTTTATGATCGAGAAAATCTCTAGTTTTGCGGATAAGATTTTGGCGCCGTTGGCCATGATTGGGGATCTTCAACGAAAGATGCAAGAATCACATCGAGAAATTCAAAGGAATTCGGAGAAAATATACGAACTAATTAACCAACCTTTGGAGACTTTTGATGACGATAGTGTAGCTTACTCGAGCCTTGATCTTAATAATGATCAATCACCTATTCAAAAGGAAGAGCTTGAGGAAGATGCATTTATTGCTTGGCAAAACTTTCTTAAGGAAAGATGGGAGTCCGCGGAAGTGTATGACTGTTCCGACAATGAGGAAGTTATTCCAACTCCGGATCATAATAACGATCCTTCACCTATTCAAAAGGAGGAGATTGGGTGTGACTTACCTATTGTTGTAAACGGTGTAACACCCGCACAAGAAGATCTTACAATCTATACCGATGAGAATCACTTTAGTGAATGGCCCGATTCCGATGATGAGAATGTTGAAGAGATGATTATAGAGGATGAAACCACATTCATTGATTTTGTGGAAGACCCAATTGAACTTGCGAATGATTTTAATGATACCGAGACTATGGTTAAGGTAGAAAACGACGAAGAATGGTTGCAAGGTTTAATAGAGGACCACGATATACAAGAGGTAAGTAATTCACTTGAATTTTTTAAGGATGAAGAGGATTCTATAATACAAGAATTTTTGAAAGGTTTGTCTAACCCTTTACCTATTGATTCTTCTCCTTTACCTCTTATTGGTTTGAATGTATGTGCTTCGAAAGTATTTTTGGATGATTTTGTTTCTAGATATCCACCATTGGAAACACTTGATGCTAACACCATGCAGGTTTGCCAAGAGGAATACATGGAAGTTCCAAAATTCTATGTTCTTTATACACTTCCGAGTGTGGACGAGAATAAGTGTGGGGGAAATTTCTACCGAGCGATAATTTCACTATTGTTTTCTTGTGCTAATATTTGTATGGAGTTATTGTTTGCAAAACGGTATTATGGGTGGATCCTCAAATTTTGATTGTTAGTATATGGGGAATGAATCTTGCAAGAGCCAAGTCGGGCCGTCGACTTTAAAACAAGCGCTTAATGGGAGGCAACCCATCGGTTTTGTATTTCTTATCTTTTTGCTTTTGTTATTTCTTTTTCTTGTTTCATATCATGTTAAAATTTCCCACCTTGACTTTACTAGGAGGATTCAATTACATTGAGGACAATGTAAGGTTTAAGTGTGGGGAGTGGTTAAGCATGTTTTTAAAACAAAAATTACAAAAAAATGAAAAAATTTAAAAAAAAAAAAAAAAGTTTTACTTAAAAATTCCAACTTTTAAAGATTTTAGAGTCCCTAGCATATTTCTAGGTATGTTTACATAGAGTTTTTGACCGACATAATTGAACTTGGAAATGTTAGAGAACTACATTCGGATTTCTTGCTTGTTTGAGTGTTAAATAATGGATTTAATCATGCCGGGGTGATGCGAATTTGGTGCGGGGAGAAGTGCGTTATTAGAGTTGCTGATCAATCATTAGTGGAGACTACCCGTATTCATATCATGTGAGGCACCGACAGAAATCTTCCATCTACTAAAGAGCTTCTTTTGAGTGTGTGTCACCGTACGTTAATTCCGGGTAGAATGGTGAGCTACCCAACCTCCCACCACTAAAAGCACTACTCTTTGATCTCTTGAGTGCTAATTTTGTCAATCATGAGGGTGACATCCATGGATGAAAGCTTCCTTCTTGTAGTTCGATTTGGGTTAGCACCATTCTCTCTCTCGACAACAACGGATCCATAGAAACACATTCATCATCAACAAGGAGCGACATCAAAATCTACAAGGAAAGTTGGAAAAGTTTAAGGTTTACAAGCAACGGAACGAGAAAAAAGAGCAAATTTCAAATTCAAGTAAAGCAACATACAAAGAGCGGATTTTTACATATATGTTGAGGACTTACAATACAATGAGGTAATTTTATATTCAAGTATGAAGACTTATTCATGAAAGCAAAGAAAAATTAAAAGGTGAGAATTTTTGAAAGTTTATGATTTCAAGACGATACAAGTTGTGAAGAATCAAGCGGTAAAAAACTTCTTCCACGGCTATGGTTTATTTTGTATTTAATTTCTCTTTTAAATAAAAAAAAAAAAAAAAAAAAAAAAAAAAAAAAAAAAAAAAGAGAGAGAAAAAACAAGAGAAATATTTGTATAAGCCGTGGGGAAGAAAAATATATAAGGAAGTTTCAAGCGACAAGGATTTTTAAGGTAAAAGAGTTACAAATTGTCAAGGATTTATGAAATTCGAGGGTTTATCATCAATAGTTGAAACCGAAGACGAAGACCATGAAGATCAAGACGAGGAGCGGAAGACGTTTCTATTGGATGCCGTGAGAGTGGTGTTATCATAATTGGCGATCGGATGTGAAGGTAAGTAAGTAATCTCATCCTCGATAAAAATGGTTGATTTCCTTTCTTAGAGATCGTCAGAAAAATGGTTTTTCAAAATATTGAAAGATGTGGGTTTTTCAAAATTTCGGAAGTTGTCCTTCCCACCATTCAACGTGTCGCAGGATTTCTCTCTTCATTCCTACCTGCACACATGTGAGAACCATAAAAAAGCTGTCTTTTTGAGTGCAATTATCATAAAATCCTATTTGGTGAGGCAAAAGTCGAGGCGAAATGCTTATTGATCGTTTCTCAAACACGCATTCTCTCATTATGGGATGGTAATTTCTCACTCAACATTTAAGAATGAGAATATGTTCTTTAGTATTTCTAACTTCTTATTACTAGCATGCGAAACTCTATGTCCTCATAACTTTTTGGATGCTTGGGACACTTGAACGCTTTGAAGTTGTGAGTTTTTAGTTTGATTTGCTCGAGGACTAGCAAAGTCTAAGTGTGGGGGAATTTGATAGGTGTAGAATACACCGTGTTTACTATCTAGTAGTTTATGCTTTCTTTGCTATTTTTCTTGTAAATTATGTATTTTACGCTTGTTTTGAGTTTTATAGTTACTTTGGAGTCGCACAGAGGAAAGAAGAAGAAATCACCCAATTTGAGCAAAGGGTAAAATTGTCATTTCACCAAGGAGGGAATACTATATGGAGCCCAGTAGTGGTTAAGGGCTCTCATTCGGTGGTACCCCTTATCATTTATCGAGGGTGTAACTATCCCTGGGGTACCCCTTATCTAATAAGTGGGGTGGTCCTTATCACCGGGTAACCCTTATCTCATATGATGGAGTACCAATATCCAACCCAAGCAGGGTACAACCCTAATCGAGCTTCTTACTCATTCAATCATTTCTACACCGTAAACGAAAATGACAAGCAATGCTTTGTGATTGTCAAGCTCGGAGAAGAAATCGAGAGATGATGGCGTTGATAATGGAATTAAGACCGTAGAATCGCCGTGAGTCTGCCGATTAAAACCGAGAGGAGATCGAGAACTAAATTGAGGAGACACAGAGAATGGGTGTCGCCGCGCTGAAGACGAAAGAGAAGGTTTTGTGGTTAATTGAGTTTCACCGATGGAGTTGCGGTGGTGGTTTAATGGAAGAGAGAAGGTGGAATTCTCACGATGCTAAAGATTGAGTTTGAATGGGAAGCAAGAATGGATTCGCCGCCGTGGTTCGATTGAAAGGGGGAAACAAACCGAGAATCGAGATTGATTGTTGGGTCTTGAATCGAGATGATGGGATCGATTGAAGAAATGGGTAGAGTTTGATGTGGCTGGAATCGATTTGGGATCGAGAGTCGATAATGGTGGCCAATGTGTGAAGATCTGAATGGAAGAAGATCCGGTCCGTGAGCCGATAACCAAAAAGGGTTCGATTGATGAAAAGAGAAGATGGGGTTTGTGGAGTCATTAGTTTCTGTGGTACCGTTCGGTTGAACCGGTGTTGATGAGTTTCGCTGTGGTGCTAAGAGAATGGAATCGAAGGTTAGAGTTGAAGCTCGGGGATGAAGAAACCGGTGGAGTAATGGGCCGCTAGCTCGGGACCGAGTTGGTATTGAAATCGACAATAAGGGTTCCGGAGTGGCGATGTTGATATGAAATGGTGAATACAAATGGTGCTCAATCCGGTGGTGGTGTTGTTGGTTGAGCTTGAGAAGCAGATGAGGTCGAGACAAGGTGGTGGTGCTAAGTCGATGATGGCGAAGTCATTGCTAGGAGAATGAGTGGTTATTCAAGCCACGTGGAATGGAAATTGCTCAATTAGATGAATGTGTAGGTTTGTCAGGGGATGAAGTTGCGGGATTGAAGTGCTTTCGGATGTTGATGGCAAAGGTTTTGATGGAGTCTCGCTGGTGTTGTCTTTGCTATTGCTTGATGGTTGAATGGGATTTGGATACAGGGTGGTGTCAGGTAGTGCTGCAGTCAAGACAGGAAGAGGTGTTTGAATAGCTGGGAGTGCAACTCAGGTGGAATTGAAGCTACAGCTGACTGGAAATGGGAATGCTTGGCAATATGCAAAGCAAATGGAAATGAAACTGTTGCAGGTGGAGGTGCAGGCATGAGTGAAGACCTGTTGTTGCTGTTACAGGGTATGAGAGAATGGCTGAGCTGTTGTGTTTGTGAAGCATTGCAGAGTTAGCTGCAATTGTAAGTCTTGATGCTGAGTTGCAGGCACTAATAGGATGAGCTTAATTGAGCTGGGAAGAAATGGAGTTGAGGCAATTGCGGTGGTTGCTGACTGAGATAACAAGGTGAATACATAGAGAGTGGAAC
This sequence comes from Papaver armeniacum, assembly GCA_023531295.1. NCBI lineage: Eukaryota > Viridiplantae > Streptophyta > Magnoliopsida > Ranunculales > Papaveraceae > Papaver > Papaver armeniacum. Next base: position 19,682 of record JAJJWW010004522.1, read on the forward strand.
TGTATTTGCAAGAATGGAGCGGCAAGGGAATTCATCTTTGCAAATGGAGCCACGATGATGCCGTAGAAGGTGGAATTGCGGGCTTTAGATGTATGTCGGGGATCTCGTGAGATGTGTATTGAAAATATGGTTGTCTTTGTGTCGATTGAAGCATCGGGAGGAAAGTAGTGAATGCAATGGACTCTGGCGGTGGCTTTGAACCGAGTTGAAGCTGCAGATGAGAGTTTGAGAGCCGTTGTTATTGTTAGGAGATGAAGGCGGTATGATGCAAAGATCGCAGTGGTATGACCGAGATTGTTGGTTGTCGGGTGCTACGAGAAATGGAAGGATATGCCCATCTTGGCCATGACTTACATTGGCCTGTGCAAAATGGCCTGGCTAGGACCAGTTAGCCGAGTCAGCCCAGTTAGCTGGACTCAGATGCTGACTCGGTAGCTAACTCCTTTTTCTGCCTTGACCGCTGACTAACAGTTGACCGTTAAGTTTGACTTTTGACCGTTAGTCATAACAGAGGACTGACGGAATATTCCGTCGAATATTCTCCCGACGGCAGAAATTTTCAGGTGGCCGGCGGTGACGTTTTCCGGCCAAATTCCGGCCACAATCCCAGTTTTCCGGCGAGCCAAAAATTCCAGAATTTTCTATGGACTTCTCTCATGGGTGTGAAGACTTGGGCTAGGAATTGGATGGAGAATTGGACTCAAATTTGGAAAGAGAAGGTGGAAGAGTTGAGAAAAGCTTGGAATTGGAAATTGAATTGCAAAAGGAAAAGGATTCTAATCCTTAGAAGAATTGGAGAATATTGAAGCTTATAAATAGAGAAGTTTTCTACAACTTCTACACACATCTCTACACACACAATTCTTTTCTTTTCTTATTCTTTGTGTGAACTCTTAACATGAGTAGTTAATTTTATTGATTGAGGATGAATTCCTAGTTCTTAATATGATTTGAGTTTTTGTTTTTAATTCTATCTTGAAGTTCTTCACATGATTATCGTTTGTTTTTACTAATAGGAGTGATCTTAAAGACATTCATGATTGATTGATAGATTGTTTGAGTGCACGCTAAATTGATTTGTTAATTTGATCTAAAGCTAGTGAAAGTTAGGAGATAAGTAATCGTTTCTTGACTCTTTACATAAGTAGCAACACGAGACCTTGCGGAGGGATTCCGTGGAGCAATTGTGTGTAGAAACAACGTTAGCAAGTGGACCTTGAGCTAAGAGTCTAACTACTAATATCAACCTAAGAAATTCATAAAACTTAATGCATGAGCCAAGTTACATCTAGGTTGAGCTAATTCTAGGTGGCTTGGTGATTAGAATCCGTTAGTCGAGAACTTCCGTGTCCGGTGATAAAAGGGATTTAGGGGTTTAGCACTGAGCTAGCTGCTTTACCTACGGTTGGTGATAATTTGTGACTAATAACAAGTAGAAAAGAACATAACTTTAATCATTGTTTCGTAACGAAGAAGGATTCCTTGATCTTCTCTCTCTTATTGCTTTCATCTTTCAACTTTCGATTTTAATTTCTTTGTTTATTTTTATTTTGCTTTTTACACCCCCCTTTCGTGACAACTTTTACAACTAGAATCTCGTGCTCCTCGTGGGATCGACCTTGACTACCCTATATTACTTGTTAATTAGGTAGTAAAGTATTAATTAATTTGATTGCACCTACGACACGCATCAAGTTCGTGCAAACGGAAGGATATGGGTGGCATGTCGATGAGCTTAGAGTTTTGGTATTATTTTTATTTCCGTAATTGTCAACCTGTTTTGAAGGAAGACCTGAGAGATGATGAACTGGATCCACACCCGGCTATTAGTCTATTTAATGCGTCGAACCTTAGGAGTAAGGGACAAAAAGATCTTCACAAACACTCTTTGTCAGATGCACGCGCTCAGATAGATATTAGGATGGGTGATGCGGTTATCTGGGACCCCTGGTTTGGGGATAGTGAACACCAACACACTGATGCATTCCAAACGGCACTAGAGATGTCTAAGAGGAGATGTGTCTTTAAGGACAAGGATGGTGCGAGAGCTTGGTTTATCTCGGCCGAGAGGTGTATGAGGCAGGTGTTTGGTGCGATTGTTATCCCATGCAACCCACCTAGATTGGAGGACGTAGTAGATGGTATGGAGGTAGAGGTTATTGATCACTTCACTCCTGTCGATGATGAAGTGTATTCCAAATTTTGGAAAACTCATAGCGTGGGGGCCCTTAGGAAAAAAACAACTCATATAGACACACATGATGATATCGGAGTTGGTCACGGCGGTATACCCCGTAGTTTGATGCCCCAAGGCCCACCCCCTAGCATGGCATCCCAGACATACACATACGACCAAGCAGGACAGTCCATGAGCCAACTCCCAAACCTACAATGGGACTTTCCCTTCTACAAAGATTCGTTCGAGGAGCTAGTTCCAGTCCCCATGGAAGGAGAGAACCCATACAATTTTTCTGACGTCAACGTCTCGGAGGTTAGTCATTTTATATCTCATTTTCATTTTCATTTGGAGTTCCTTCATTGTTAAACATAATTGTTTAAAAAAACTTTATTTTGTTTTTTAGGAAGAGTTACGCAGGTTTGCGGGGGAGGCATACTGGCTGATTCAGAGTAGCAGACAGGTGGCATATGAGAGTCGTCGTCGGCGGTGTATAACACCCCCACTACCCATCGTAGTTCGGAACATCAAGGCCAATTCTATTCAAGTCGGGAATAACAGACATTTCACCACATATTGCGCTGGAGTATCCTTGCCGGAAACCCAACACCGTCGCAAGCGTCCGGCTGGAGACCCTTCCCCTTCGAATGCTTATTATGTCCCTCACCATCATGATAGTAACCCCCCTCCAGAGCATAACCCGTTATTGGAGCATGCCTCCCCGGTGATTAGTGACTTACCCACCTCAAGTGATTTTCTAGGGCTTAGCTTGGGTGGTAGTTGGCCAGAGTAGTGTGCGGGGGTAGTGGTCATAGAGGTGATGATGGAGTGATATGGATGTTGTGCCGGATAGTCGCTTTTTAGGTGACTCCAAAAAAACAGGCTAAAATTCATTGATTAGCTAGGCGTAGTACATGTTTGCTATTTAGTTCTTGTATGATATATTAAGTTTTTCCTCATGTATGTTGGTCCTCGTCTTATCCCTTTTTTATGTTGTTCATATCCCATGTTTAAGTGCGTTATTTGTTATTTTCTTAGTTCCGCTTACAAAACAATACCCCGTTTTAAATCCGTTGCCATGATGATTTGAATTGTTATTTAGCTGAAAAATGGAGTCGCACATCGTTAGATATATGCGCCAGACGGAGAGAGGCGACATACCCGAAACGGTACCACGATGATAGCAATGGAGATTTCGTTCGTCATGCATCAGCAAATTTTGCAGGAGGCGCATGACTTGCACCAACCCGAACCGGTACAGGTCTTGACTAGAAGAACCGTACACCGATGTCGTGTGGAGGCAGATGCCAGGATGATGCAGGACTACTTTAACCCCGGATGCAGGTTTGGACCTCAGCGTTTTAAGGGACGTCATGGTTTGCCCCGAGAAGTTTTTCTTAGTTCAAATTTGCGCTAGAGATCCCGATTTTTTGCGGCCAAGAGATGCGTGTAACATCCCGGGTCACACTCCTCATATGAAAATGCTTGCCGTCATGAAACACCTGGCAAAGGGGGTGGCGGCGGATAGCTTAGACGATTACACTGCGATGGCTGCTACAACGATATACATGTATGCTAAGAAGTTTATGGATGCACTACTTTGGGAATTTAACGACCGTTACATGAGGTTGCCAACAACCGAAGATACTAAGAGGTTATTGGGTCAAAACGCAGCTCGTGGTTTTCCTGGAATGCTAGGAAGCCTCGATTGCACCCATTGGGAGTGGAGGTTATGTCTCATCGGGGAAGAAGCTGGCGGCGACACGTGGGACACCATAAGAAACCAAACCTTGTTCTCCAGGTAGTGGCATCGCACGATAGATGGTTCGCACTTTTTTTTGGCGAGCCTGGGTCTAACAACGACTTGAATGTGTTGGCGCAATCGGGATTATTTGTGAGACAATGACGCGTTAGCCCCCTTGCAATTTCCAGTATCATGGGCAACGAGTACAAACATGGATACTATCTCGGTGGACGGCATCTACAACCAAATGCCCAGGGTGGTCCATAGCTATAAGAAACGTGATGTTATGCCGCCCATCCAGAAGAAATTTAATGAATACCACCACGCAAAGAGGAAGGATGTGGAGCGTGCTTTTGGTGGTCTAAAGTCGAAATGGGGTATAATAAGGAATCCTTGTCGTTACTGGTCTCATCGTGACATACACACTATTATGAGAGCGTGTTTAATTATGCACAACATGTGTGTGGAACATGAGTACCGTGATACGGAATGGGCAACTTTGGATGAACGAGAAGATACACCTCGGTACAAGGTAACGTGGCGAAGCCCGCGCGACATCCGAGCCATGCCCGCTGGAGATTCTTGCAAGCCGATATCACGGAGCACATTTGGCGCGTCACCTCCACGGGATTGCGAGACGGTGATTTGGGCCCGGTGAGGAGGATGATGCCATCCTCACATCCGATGCGGGTACTACCGATGTGGATGAAAACGCTGATGTTTACCCATTGGGTGATGATAACTTTTATGAGAACGGAGAGTAGGAGGAACAGGCACTTACTTTGGTAAGTGAGGATGCCGCCATTGTTTCGTTTTATAAGACTACTACTGCCCTTGTTTCTTAAGACTGGTTATGTTTTTATAATTTTAATTAATAATTATGATATTTTAAGATATAATTTTTATTAACAAAATTCGCTTTCTTATTTGTCTTACTAATATTCATTTTAGATTACTTCAGTATTTTTCCGATAAATGCGAGCCCTCATTCGCCAAATCCAACTGTTATGATTGAGCCTATGTATCGCCAGTTACCGACATACACTTAAATAGCAAACGACCTATACTTTTTGGAAAGAGCATGTTAACTATTCACAAATGACCCATTTCCGTTGCACTTGTAAACGTCCTTTGATGTTCACAAGATTACCTTTTCCATCAGACTACCACTATAAAACCGTCGATAAGGTTGCCTTTCAATATCATCCCACCACTATGCGCTTCACCGGTGATGAAGATTTAGGGGTAGTAAGAGCATGGATTGCGGGAACAAATCATGGAACACCACAGGGGGTTTTAGAAGATCCAAAAGTTTTCTGGAACCGTGTTTTTCAAAACTTTGAAGATCTTACCGGAAACGACAACAACCGCACTAAAGCCTCGGTAAAAAAAAAGGCTTGGTCTGATAACCGCGGATGTTGATGCTTTTGTTGCATGTCCGCTGCATGTAAACATAAGCCATCCTACGCTATCGTCTGGCTTCGGGTTAGTAAGCATACCATTCAATATATACCGAGTAATAACCTCCATTATTATAAATACGAACGCATAATTAATTTTTTGTAACTACCTTTTTACAGAAAACAAGAGCCCGGGTCGATTTCCGTGCGGAATTAGCTAAGCCTTTCATGTATGATCATCTCGTACGAGCTACTAAAGGACGTTATGCCCGATACAATGTGGAATGATTACATACTATAGATGTATTCCTAATAATAATATGTAGTAATGTTTCAACTAAGTTTAAGGTGGTCTCATTCGAATCGAAAAGTCTAAATAACATTAAGAGGTACAACATATAAAGAAACTTCGACATTGCAAATTAAAAACCACAACGACAACCTAGGGGAATAAAAACAAGAAGGATGTAAGGAAAACCAAACTACATAATGCGACACGATTAAGTAAATACTTAAGTTCCAGGACAATACTTAAATGCAACCAACCTGCTCCAACTTAGGTGTAACGGCGCTGGACCCCTGGCGAATCATAATCTCATTTTTGAGATTCGCAAAATACTCCCTTTCACTCTCGTCGGTTATTTGATGCAGATCAATTCTCATTATCTCCATGTGAGCCACATTTTGTGTGTTCCTAGCTAACAACTCGGTGCTCGCCGCCAAATTTCTAATAGACGGACCGCCATCGCCTCCTGTTCTTAGAAAATTCATCCGTTCCTCACCTCTTTTTGTTCCCATTCAAACCTTTGAACATCCCCTCGTTGGAAATATGCTAGTGTCCGGTTCACTCCTTCATGACTCTTCTCTTCCGCTCTAGCTCGTTTAGACTGTTCCTACCCGGTGCACGCAAAGGGACCTTGATCCCGATAAAATGCATTTCTTCGTCCTGGTCTGAGGATTCACCGTTTGTGGTTTGAGAATCGTTAAACGTTTCATCATTGGTCTCTGTACCGCTCATAGCTTGGCTCTGTTGGGAGGCTTGGCTGCAAGTTTGAGGAACTAAGATGGAAGGATCATATTCCCTGGGATAGTGCATCTTCAAAATTTCGAAAACCTTTTGATGTCTCCAGCGTTTTGGATCTTTCGGATCTTCCTCGTAGAGTACCTCTCCATCCCGGTACTGCAATTAAATTTGACCAATTAAATTTGGGTAGGGTTATGTTAACCCAATGGTTTTTCTTCGTTGGAGAAAAGATTACCACTTTCTTCAGAACTAATACCGCTCCCACCCTAATATGCTTCCCATATTCTGGATGTTCCACAACCCTGCGATGGACGTTTGCTGGCATTTTACCACTAGGATCCTGTAATATAATAGTAGAATCCCCACAATGAGTAACCGAATCCAACAATTAATCAGGAAATTAAATAAGATTACCTAAATGGACAAATCACCTTCACTTTCAAAGTTAAGTCACCAAAATATTGTCGTACCTCCTCGACTCAAGACAACCAACCTTTCGATTCTACGGTTTATTGGTTTGATAGATCCCAGCGCGGTTCTCCCCTCCGAGTAATCTTGTTGTGCAAAGAACCAAGATTTAGTCCGAAATCAAGATCGTTAACACCTTGTTTCATCCCTAACTATTTGTTGGAGGACTTGTGTAGATACATCAGCCTCGCCCGTTACTATCCTTCGATGTCTGTGATCTTGTAACTTTTGAAGCTCTCCCGCTGGTCCCGGAATGATTTTTCTACTACTGGATGCACCACGTGAGTTCTGGATTAAACTGTCTGATTTTTCACTACTGGACATGGGGTGAGATCAACGACAACCGATTTATTGCGGTTATGATATGGGTTTGATATGGCAGCAACATCTGGTGTGTTTGTCGAGTACTCCATGGAACTGTGTTGTGGGCCATCAGAGTAACTATCTAATACTGCTGCAAGCTCTTCATCATCAAAACCTTCCCATGGGTCGGCGTCTGCCATTTGTGGATGATTAGTATGTTTGGAAGAATTGATACTAATTTAGTTGCATATTGGTTGTCTGAAGAGTTTGAAGGATATTGTGTAAACTAGTGTTGGTTTATATAAACCAACAAAAAGTGAGGTAAACAACAGCCCACTTGCGTATGCTGATATTTTAACATCCACTTGTGTTGGACAACAACCCACTTGCGTATGGTGATAATTACAAGCTTCCAAAGTACCTCACTAGGCGTCCCTTTAGGCTTCTGACATGTTCCCCGATTTTTTTAATAATTGTAGGAATCTTCTTTATCCTTTTTTCAACGAATAGAGTTTATTACCCTGTAATGATAACAAATTCAAAATAGGTCCCAGTTACCGACATATCAAAATAGGTCCCAGTTACCGACATATCAAATAGAGTTTATTATCTTGTACCTCACTGGGCGTCCAGTGTGTTAGTATAATAAAAGGTTTTGTGGGTGTACCTCTATGTAAGCCCCGGAGAGACTAAACACCTCCTTTAAGGGTCACCTAACGGTTTAAAGGCTTGTTACATGGGCTAAGTGTAACCGTGATTCCTACGAACGTGAGTTAGGTTATTTATTTAATGTGTATGATGGCCTAGGAACAATTTATTAATCGGGTGATTTTTAAAATTCTAGTTACACAGTAAAGGGACGTTTATGAATAGGGATGGCCTTTGAACATCCACTTTTGTTGGACAACAACCCACTTGCGTATGGTGATAATTACAAGCTTCCAAAGTACCTTACTAGGCGTCCCTTTTAGGCTTCTGACATGTTCCCCGATATTTTTATTGATTGTGGGAATCTTCTTTATCCTTTTTTCAACGAATCGAGTTTATTACCCTGTAATGATAACAAATTCAAAATTGGTCCCAGTTACCGACATATCAAATACACAATTACTATATGTATCAAACAACCATATACAGAACTCAACGCAAAAACAAAACCTTATTATTTACAAATTTTTATCCTACCTTAATAAGGGGGGAGGATGGGAAGATTTTCAATGGAAGAAGATAACGCACTAGTAAGAAGTTATTGTAGGGTATATGATTTGAATCAAACTCAAGAAAACCAAGAAAACCAAGAAATGGGAAGACATTTTTGGTATCAGATTCTTGCTGATTTTAGTATCCAAATGAGCAGCGTTGACAAGGTGTATTCATGTAAGAGTATCCAACAACGCATAACCACCATTAAGCGATATTGTATTTGTTTTCGGCAGTACCTTATTCTTGCAAACGGTATTCATGCAACTGCAATTTCAATGTATGAAGCCGAACAGCAACATCCTTTTAGACATTTAGTTGAGGACGGTTTATTCGGTCCTCGCATCTAATATCCAAGATCCCCGTAGTATAATGTTTAATTTTCTTAACTTTTGCAGTGTGTTAGTTTAATAAAAGGTTTTGTGGGTGTACCTCTATGTAAGCCCTCACGAGACTAAACTCGTCCTTTAGGGTCACTTAAGGTTTTAAAGGCTTGTTACACGGGCTAAGTGTAACCGTGATTCCTACGAAAGTGAGTTAGGTTATTTATTTAATGTGTATGATGTCCTAGGGACAATTTATTAATCGGGTGATTTTTAAAATTCTAGTTACCCACTAAAGGGACGTTTATGAATAGGGATGGCCTCTGAATATAACATTTTGATTTTATTCCCTCCCTGGGGTCATTTCTAAACAGCTAATACTCTCTCATAAAAGTAAAGGTCACTTACTTTCGTCCTTTACTACATTATTAGTCAGTAACTACTGGTGACGTCGTCACTTTGTGGGGAATATGTCATAAAATGAATACATTAATATGGGTTTTCACGATTTAGGATCCGTCCGTTTAGCCTATAAATACACCCCCTTTGAACTAGTGTAAATAATTGCCCCTAAAAAGTATAAATTATCTTTCTGGTTCAACCTTTTATACTAGTATCAACCAAGAAATGGCCACCAAATACACACCACAGGAAGATGAAGCTCTTACTAGGGCTTACTGCAATGTTTCTAATGATCCCGACGTATTAACCGACGAGAAATCAAACGAGTTTTGGATGTCTGTTGCGCATGAGTTTACCGATATAATTGGAAATCACAACCTTCGTACTAGGAACTCCTTAAAATCACGTCTCTTCACAATAAAGAATGAGGTTAATTTTTTTGTTGCCATCCAGATTCCACTGTATCGCAGTGTTCCCAATGGGTGGTCCGCAGATAAGATTGTAGGTTTCCCTTTGTTATTACAAACATGTGTTTCCTTAAATAACACTTATCATAACTATATATTCTTATGAACTGCAGGAGACTGATGCGCGCCAGTTGTACCTACAAAGGAAGGGAAAGAGATTCATGTATTTCAATTGCTACCTCAGCATGAGCCATCACTTTTCCTATATGAACCCCCAAGTTTTAGCCCGTCGTGAAGCATGACGACCTCATAAATTCCCGGTTTGTGGGTTAAACCAGCATGAAAACCCTCACGAGACTAAACTCGTCCAGTAGGGCCGCCTAGTGGTTTAAAGGCTTGTTACACGGGCTAAGTGTAATCGCGTGTCACGCGACAATGACATCAATTTTTAATGCTGTATTATTTTCATCCTTTTTTTTGGTCCCGGACTCGTGCTTTTTAATCAAACAATGCGTGTGGTAATAGTGACTCACCTTTTAGGTTGGTTAATATATGTTCATGTGTCATGTGAGAAGGACAAATTATAATTGTATTTTTCCATGCAGTATTTAAAGTTTCTGGATTTCTCCATCTTTTTTTTTTTTGGATTTGTCATGCAAAACAGTAATCCTCTCTTGAGAAACGATGGGGTTTTTTTGGACCAGTGTTTGTCCCTTCCATCAATGAAGGGTTTATTTGCCCCTAGTGCGTAGGATAAATGATAGTCACCAACCACTTTTTAGAAATTATATAATGGGGGTATGTGTAATGTCATTCAGAAACACCCTCAACTACTCTTACTTTCATACCAACTATTTCATCTTTTTCCAAAAAAAAACTATGGCCGGATATTCAAACGGAGAGGATGTCGCGTTAATTCGCGTTTATTGTCGCGTTGCCAGTGATCCTACTATTGGAAGAGACATGGATACTACGAGTTTTTGGGAGCGAACCCTTGCAGAATATAGAACGGTGATCTACAACGACAATGCAAGATCCACAAAGTCAATCCAGTGTCGAGTCTCAATTTTGAAAAAACATATTAAGAGATACGTCGGTTTTGTGAGAGTGAGTATACGGGGAATGGCTGATGGGGGTTATGACCTAAGAACATTTGTAAGTTTTATTAAAATTGTATCATTTACGTTATTGTATGACATATTATCCGTAGACTAACACCATAAATGAATTTCGCGCAGTATCGCTGGGGACAAAGCGCATATGAGGCGGAGGGAAGATTATGGACGCACGCAAACAGTTTTACAAATACTGAAGGATACATTTGGCGAGAGCTTTGATCCAGAGTTCGTTCCTCCTCCGTTACAAGGAAATCGATATGGGGAAGAAGCTTAAGACATGACAAAAAACGTCTAAAGGTTTTGTGGGTTAAACCAAGCATGAAAACCCTCACGAGACTAAACTCGTCCATTATGGCCGCGTGATGGTTTAAAGGCTTGTTACACGGGCTAAGTGTAATCGCGTGTCACACGATAATGACATCCTTTTATATTTAATAATAAATTGGTGTGCTTTCCAACCAAATTTGGTGGTGAATTGGTATTGTGGTGGATATACATATATTTTCAATTTTCATTTACGAGTGAGGGTGACCTGTCATAATTATTACCACTTTATTTTATTGAATATTGGCGTCCCCTAAGTGACCACCTATGCGTCCCCTACATCACCCTGATTTCCCAGCTACGCCATTTATTGTGAACTCTATAAATATAGTATCACTCATCTTAACTAAAACGCAGAAACAAACCTTCTTCTTTATCTCATCCATCTATATATCGTCTTCCAATTATCAAGTCTTCAACATTTTTAAAAGAATGGCTAGGTTTTCATGCAACGAGGACGTCGCTCTAATTGGTGGATGGTGTTCTGTTAGATTAGATCCGGAAATTGCCCACGACCAAGAAAGCGTTGAATTCTGTCCGGGTTAGAGTTGGATACCTAACCTCATGGGATAATGGGGACGGTAATAAGGAACGATCACGTGTTGCGGAACAGGGTTAGGTTGTTGGTTAGGAAGTTACAAGATATGTTGTTTGTGTTCGGCGTTTTTTGATGAACGTACCTAATGGATGGAACAATGCACGATGTGTGAGTAAAATATATATTTATTTTAAATTTAAATCCTTTTAATGAATCCCGGGTACTAACACATCTTATAAATTTATATCCAGTATGAGGAGGGTAAAATGGCTTACGAACAACAAGGACAATTCTCCCAGAGATGGCGTCTACATGCAAGTATTTGAAGTGATGAAATCACAATTTCCATTGAGTATGATCCCGAGATCTATGTACAAACCGATTGATTCCTCCTCCTCATCAGGATGCTATGCATGATTAAGACAACGACACATTGTCTCGAAGGCTTTGTGGGTAAACCTTTATGAAAACCCCGACGAGACAAAACTCGTCCGAGGGGCCGCCTACTGGTTGAAAGGCTTGTTACACGAGCTAAGTGTAATCGCGTGTCACACGACAATGACATCAATTTTTAATGTTTTTGTAATTTTGGTTTGTTTGGTAACTTAAGGGGGAATTTGTATTTGGGGCCAAATACATTCTTGGTAGTTATAGAGTGTGGTCTACATCGTATAAATAAAAATTTAATTTCATATGGACAATCGGTTCTTAACATTTAAGGCAAAAAAAAAGTATACCACACTAATTTTGTGGGCAGACATGTACAACCTTATGTGCAACACCATCATTAAATGACATTGCAAGCCCGGGCAAAAATTGTATTGCAGGACTCCTACAGTGCGACATTTCCCTATAAATGGATGTTGTTGAACCAAGATGGAATACACAATCTTTAACACATCATTAGAAATTTCCCTCTACTATTTTATTCTATTCTTTCTATATGGCTGCCGAATTCACCGTTGAGGAGGACGTTGCAGTTGTTGCCGCATGGATTGCTGTATTGGCAGCGCCGGTGGCTGAAGGTGTTGATAGACCCACCCAGAGCATTTGGCATCAGGTACATACCAAGTTTGTCGAAAGATTTGGAGATCCAATACGTAGATCGAGCCAAGCATTAAGATACCGGATTGGGAGTATAAAAAGAGACGTAAAATTGTATGTTTCCCTGCAAGGTAGACTAATGATATGCGTTCCACCGCCAGTCCTTACGGAGGATATGGATATTGTAAGCAGTTTTCGTCATTAAATACCCAATTTTAACAAACATAATATAGCATATGATAATTTGAATGCTTCATGCAGGAAACGATGACCAAAGCATATTTCCTTGAAAGAAACGGACGTCCTTTCAGATATTACGAATGCTACTTACTTATGAAGGACGCCATGAACGAGTACAATCCGACGAGGTTATATAGGCTTTTACCATAATAGATCTCGTAATCGCAATAGTTAAACCGAGCTGAAGTTGAAGATGTCTCGACGCGTAAACGCGTTTTATCGTTTGTTTTAGTTTGGTTAATGAGATGTTTATGATGTTAACCATGGTATTACTTTTTGTGTGTTTCATCTTTCTTGCAATTAGGTCATGAACCTTAGCGAGAATGACGAGTTTTATTTTAAACTTCCTTATTGACCGATCTTTGGTGAAATCAAATTCAGTCATTGCAGATTAGGATCCAGTAGGGTAAAGGAAACCAAACCATTTTTTAGGGTTTTCTATATTGCGGGGCCGACAAAAAAAATTTTCCTGGTCAATAATTAATGTTCATAATCACCATCTACTGTTTGAAACACGCCTTGGATGATGGGAAATTACATGCCACCGACAAACCCTAGTAGAGAGACTAATCAAGTAAAAGACGGAAATTTTGAAAGCTGTGTGTATGACACTGACATCACTATGCTTCATGTGAAGGAGGCTGTGGAGGAGTTCAACCCGTCGTGGATAGCAAGGCACATGGGTTAATGTAACATCACTATGCTTCATGCTTTTGTTGGAATACCTCTTGTAAACACTCCCAAGAGAGTACTCGGCCTTTATTGTCACCGACCAGTTTGAATGCTCGTAGGCCATTTATTATCGTTGTATTTTTAAATTTCGCCGTACGTGTAATGATTTTAAATTAATGGTCTGACAATTAAAGTATGTTTCGATGACATTTAATTCTTACCAGTCATTATATCCTAAATAAATATTTTGGGAATACACAGAAGTACCATCATATTTAATATTCGTATTATTTTACCATGAATTAAGGGCAAATAACTAAAGTGTCTGACAGTTGGGTGTCTATTCATCGCTACATGAAAGGACTGTTACCAGCTCCTCTATAAAAAAGTTTTTGGCCATCAGGATGAAGGTGCAAAACATAAGGTATTCAAATCCATCTAGTTTCAAACTTCTCCGTAACATTGTTTCATCTCGTCTCTTTTATCTCAAACATACAAAGAATAGTATTATGGCTAGGTACACCGTCGAAGAGGATGTTGCTATCACTAATGCGTGGGCAAGTGTTGTTACCCTTCCCGAGGTGGACCATCACCGGGTTCCGGCGAATACGGTTTGGAACAACGTATTTGAAAATTACACACAACTATTCCCAAATATTCATCAAAGAACAGCAGTTGCTGTAAAGGCTAGGCTTGGAGTAATTAAAAGGGGGTGAGGGTTTACGTCCGATACTGAGAAAAGAAATTTATATGACACATAACCAATCTCCTCTATGGACAGTTCAGAGGCTGGTAAGTAGTTTATCTTTTTACTAATACCACTTTTTTTTTAATCTTTAACATGAACACTAAATGCGTTATGAACCATTTGTCCAAAGGAGCGATATGCAAATTGGAAATACGCTCGTGATCTGTGCAAAGATTTCATGTTTTACCAATGCTACTTAATCATGAAGGCTAACATCCCCCAACTAAACACGATATAACCGCCACCGAATCCTCCGCAACAAGGGGACGAAGATTAACAATACCGCATCAACACCATGATATCAATTTAATGGTTTTGTGGGCAAACCTCTTTGTAAACCCTCACGAGACAAAACTCGTCCGTTATGGCCACATAACGGTTTAAATGGTAGATGTCTTTGGTAAAAGTTAGCTAAGTATACTTTTGAAAAAAATTAGCGATCTTTAATCATCCCATCAATGTATCAAAGATCAATTTATTACTAATGGTATTTTCTCCTTTCATTTTATTCATAATGATATTTTCCGTAATAAATATCGTCATGGGTCCCCCTTGGTTTGGTTTCCCCACGCAAACTGCTTTTCAGACAGATATTTGATTCTTTGGGAAGACAGGAATTTGGGTCGATGCAATGTAGGGGTTATCGATAAATAGTAAGGGTCGCTATATAAACAAAAGAAGTGTCACTTGGTAACGAAACGACTTTTGGATAAAGATTCGTGGGTGGTTAATAATTTGAGTACTGTCTTTATTAATATTGCTGGATTCATTTCCACCATGAATTGTCATTTGTGTTGATGCATTATTTTGAGTCATCAAATCATGATTCGCAGTCTTCTTCTGTTTCCAACTCTATACTATGACACCATATGTACAAGTTGATTTAACCCCAACAATGGTCATTGTACCATCTCTTCTTGCCCGAGATAGGTCTTTCCTTGTCCCCCGAAAGTTGTTTCAAACAGTAAAGGGCGTATGTGAACATCAAAAGTGTGTTTTAAAGCGAGAAGGCTTGTCGATTGAAAGCGCTGTGTGCGTGCAAACAGTTTTTCATTTACTACCAGTTAATTGGATGTGTTTTAACAATTTCCACGCATATTATTAATTTGGATCCTATAAATATCCAGGTTTACCCAAAGGTACTTCTCACCCTCCGAGTAATTGGAAATCGGATTATCTTCCTCCAAACAACATAGACACTGGGGAAATCTTCTCACGGCTTTCTACCCCTAAATTAACTCATTGTACGTACACAACAATGGGATCGTTTGATTCGTTTGAAGATTTGCAAATCACTAAAACATGGTACAAAGAATCTCGGGTAGCAGACCGCTCGCCGGTAAAGCCGGAGCCCGAAACCTTTTGGGCAAATATATACAACCAATATATAAGGGAATATGGGAATCCAAATGGAAGAAGTCTTCAACAGATTCATGATAGGTACCAGATTATACAAAAAGCCATTTGCGATTTTATAGATATTCAACAACGACTCACCAAACACGGTCGTATTAGAATGTCATCTCGACAATTTGTAAGTGTTGTTTAATTTATTCCGTCCATTGTTTAATTGATTGGTTCTAAATTTGCTGAGTATATTTTCACTGTGTTTTTGTAGCACGAATTGGTTAAAGCGGGGTATTTAGAGGAAAAAGGTGAGGCATTCACATTCGATGAATGCTATAATTTCATGGTATCCAAAATCCCAGAGTATGGATCACCGGGCAATTCATCGACTTCATCGAGTGAAGTCTAAAACTGGAATCTATGTTTGTAACTACTTTGTGGGTTAGTCTGTTATGAACCCTCACGAGACTAAACTCGTCCTTTAGGGTCACCTAAGGGTTTAAAGGCTTGTTACACGTGCTAAGTGTAACCGTGATTCCTACGAAAGTGAGTTAGGTTATTAATTACGTTGCAATAAGTAAGAAAACACATTACATCATAAAAACCATACGATTTCAACCGAACTATATTAACCACTCATAAACATCTCACGAGAACAACATTCAATTTTATATGCGACGGCCGAAAAAATAATTGGCCACGAAATGCCTAAAAGGCTTCCCTTCTGCCGCTTCATACATTGCCATCGCCTGAGCACGATTTCCATTTGCAACAACGCGACACTCGCCTAAAACGACCACAAATCCTTTTCAAAGATGCTAACACGGTGTTGGATACGTATGGAGGAATACCTAACGCTTCCATTCCCAATTTGAATCAAAAAGTATTCCCTCACTCGAATCCAAAACGCCATACCCGCGGGAGGATTTTCTGTATCATGATCCATATCCGCAACCTTACAATAACTAATCACTAAAGCGGTATCTTCATGCATCGAAAAACGAGGCATCGTGTGTGATTAATGTTGTGGAAATAAGATATGAAACTTTTACAATTTGGGATTGAAAAAACTTTATCTTTTGGTTGAGTTTACAGAGCATTACAGATTTGTGAGGCGTTTATCACAAATTTATACTAAAACTCTCAGATGGGTTTAAATGTAATTTTGAAATTCTGGTACGGAATAAATTATAAATATTGCCAACTTTGTTGCATGAGTACGTATCATTGGTCGGGCATTATTTTGCATGTCATCTTCTCGTAGCGTGATATATTTTTGTAACCGGGTAATGGTTAAATAGAAAATGACCTTTGAAAGAGGAGGCAGCTAAAGACTGTTGTACGCTATTACTGATTAGACGTGTAATAGTAGTCTCTGACATCTACAATTATCACTCGTCACATTGTGTTTTCGTAACACGCCCCATTGAGTTGTCCACCACTTGTATGTCAGACTAAAGTGTAAATATGGGCATTGAATTATGCAGCTTGCCCTTTTGATTTATTATCATACACGTGGACTGGAATACTTGAGATTGGGATCTGGTGGTTGGGGAGATTACCGACTTAAGTTGAAATATTCACGATTGAGAGTTTGCCAGGAAGTTTGTCCCTAACTTGAGGTCCTAGAATAGTCATACATAAACAAACCCAAATAAACGTTAACATACATAAACAACATAAAAAATACACAATACATAAAAGAAAAACATTACATCAGACCACGCCTCATTGACCAGAATTAAACACAGGATTAAACATTACATCATAAACACATAACATAACACAACATATTAAAGAGCAACCGAAAATTTAATTATTCGGCCCATTCCACCAAATTACACCCAGGACATTGCCAGAATTGTTTACCAAAGGTGTTCTTATCTTTAGAGCGATGTAGTTTCATAAAAAACCTACATCCGGGCACCGGGCATGACGCCCCCTTTTCATGTTCAACCTTAATCATACCTTTCTCTTTGAAGTTTTTGCAGAGTACGTTAATATTTTTATCATCTTTGGACTTGATTGCATCTTCTAACCATTGAGCTTCTTCACGGCAATTATCGAACTGGCATCGAAGGTACCTACTCTTTCCAGGTTCCGCTTCTAATAACAATTTTATTCCCGGACAACCTCTCTGCGGGCACTTGGAATACATCCAAGGGCATTGCATGGCTGAATGGTCTTCAAGGAAACATAACGGACAAATTTGGTTTGCTTCTACACACACAATTTGTTTTCCCTTGCGATTAGAATTCATTTTATCCGGCTAGATTGGAAGAAGGGTTTTATGTTCGATGGGGTGTTTCTTTGAGTGTATTTATAGGAAAAAATTTATATTATTTATAAAGGAAATCCCCCTTAAAAAATCTTGTCGTTACAGTGTGTTGATAAGGATAACAAGATTTCTATCAGAAGTATCGTTATCCAAAACATTGTCGGGATGACTTAATGGCAACTGCATAAGCTGAGTAGTACGAGTGTTTTTATCTACATAACTGGGCTATGTTCAACCAGAGTTCTATTTTAGATTGTATACTTGAATTTAACATTACAGTGTAAACCGGGTGTATGAAAAAAAGGTCAAACAAATATAAAACAGCCACGCAGTTTGTAACTGCGTTTACAGGGTACGCAGATTCAATATGCGTGCGACGCAGGTTCAAACTGCGTCGAGAAGAATATTCCTTGGATTTTTTTTCCATACGCAGTTTGTAACTGCGTTTTGTGCTTTTTCAATACGCAGTTTGAAACTGCGTACCTTGGGTACCTCCAACTTGGATCCAAGCTGAACGCAGCACTCGTTCTGGAATTGATGAACTGTTCATCAATAAACGACGGTTGAACAGTGGTTTAAGTGGGATCTTGGATCCCATTGGGGCTAGCCTAAGATTGTTAGGTACCAAATTACTTAAGAGTGTACCAAATACCATATTAGACAAAATTTACTTATCATTTGGAATGGTACGTCCCCAAGCAAAATGGTACCCTCTTTAGCAGCCTTGCCTTTTCCGATCCAAAATATAATTGGACTATAGTTAAGTTTATGGGCAATTTTATATGGAACTATCTTTCAAGATTTACGCCTATTTTTCAACTCCAAACGACACTGAATTTGATGCTAATATTTTAATCATACGTTTTTCTTATTAAACTCTAGGTTCCTATAAAAAATGAACACAATTCTAAATACCAAACCTTATCATCCACTGACTGTAATTTCGGGGTTAGTTGTCAACGGTTGATTTTCAAAGTGGTAGACGGTGGTGTTCTACGTCTCGGATTATGCTTATCTTTTGTAGGATTTCCGAGTTTCATAAGAAGAACGTATCACCAAAGAATTAGTTTCATTATTGTTTAGACTCTAAATAAAAAATGGATCAAATATTGTAAGATAGTGTCCATATAAGATTGTCCATGGATCCTCACTCTAAGTAATAAACCTAAAGATTGTTGCATCTATACCAAGGTATTTACCATTTCGACTAGATGAAAACACGTGGCTGATCAACCATTTAATGGTTGAGCTTGACGACGGGACTGAAAGTTGATAAAAGACTAGGGGAGTAGACTACAGTTGTTGCAGTAACGGAGGGAGTACGAGCTTGCACAGACGTCACTTTGAGCGAGAAAGTGATGCACCAAACTTTATAGTATGAGAAATACCGGAACAAAAATCTTGTAAAACTTTTTTGGCTATAAATATATAACTTATGTTATAAAAATTCAGGTTTGGGGAAATTGTTGAAGATTAAAAGATCGCTAAGAGAGAGATTATTAGAGGTTTTGAGAGGTAAAGAAACAATACTAATTCTTGAGAGAAAGTCTAAGATAACGTAACTTCGTCAAATCATGATGAAACCCTAACATGTGATATAAACATTTATGTTGAACCACATAAAAAAACATGGTGTTCATATTTACTCCCATGCACTTTACTTATTATTTGTAGTGGTAATCTGTCATTTATCTTGTGTTTTGTTGTTTACACTCGTCAGACCTTCTTTGGTGTAGTTGTTAGATTAAGACAATGAAATTTAAGGAGTTAAGGGTTTTGAAACTGACCTGTATACGATGATTGATGTTATTCTAATTAGGTAATTTGTTTGTACAGTTTTATTTTTTTTTAACTCTCTAGTGTGTAAGAGAGGTTAGTCATTTAAAAAACAATTTAAATTCGTTTTCCCTATTTCCCATCCTGATTTTCCTTGTTTCCCATGCCTCATCTCATTCACAATTTATAAAATTAATTTATTTTTCAATTCTGGTTTTTCCAACGCACCAACTATAAAAGTCCAACTGACTACAACTTCATCAACCTCTCTTTTTTATTAAATAAAACAAAAAACTATCAAGTTAGAAACCCTAGGTTAGATTCATATTAATTGTTATTATAGTACACCTATTTTTTTATCTTTTGGCATTTAATTGGCCAAAAAGTAGATGAATTAATCGGTAAACCATTATTATAAAAGATTCCATTATTGAAAATCTAGGGGAAAATATCTCAACGTAGTTCAATCAAATATCCAAGAAGATTATGTTAATTATATTGAAAACCAATCGAATATCCATTATTGAAGGTAATATTTAAACAATATATAAGAACAAGATCTAACCAACATATTTATATCGTGTACTCTTCTATCTCGCATCTTTGAGGAATTAGGTTTCCTTGCCTTTATTCGTCTTTTGGTCTTATGAACTTTACTTATTTTTAACTTCACCTAATAGTGACATTATCATGTTATATAAGGCATGGACTAATAGACGAATAAAGCAAAGAGTAGGATTTTGTAGATTTCAGTGGATTGATGTGCACTTGAGAAACTATTGCACAACACTATATGTACCATTAGGACCTTAGTGATTATTGCTTGGAATTCAGGTGGATAAGAAATTAGAAACTTCACAACAGTAGAAATGTGCCGAGAATCATCAAAACCTCATGAGAAACAATTATGTGGAGATCACAAACGAAACATATATATTGTATCTGAAATGTGGAATTAAAGTTGTGAGTTGGGACTTTGGTACCAAAACTACTTACGCATATGAGGTTACCTACTTAATATTATCTGATACACGTAGTTTTATTTTCTTGCCCTTCTGTGCCTACGGAAAAATATAATGATATATAATTTCCTTCAGATGTTCTTAAGGATCGATGAGGTTTCATAATTCATAGATTGGAACAACATAATAATAGAAAAAGTATTGTTTCCTTTGAAAAAAAAATTATATATGCAAATCTATTTCAATGTTAAAACTTTTTCTTTTTAGTGTAACATGTGTTAACATATTAATATATTAAAAGCTAAAAGCATTATAAGATAGTTAATGGATATAAATAATCTTATGAACAACTAAGATATTAAGAATGGGAATCAATAACTCAATTCTCTTGTAAGTTTTTTTTTAAAAAAATAGAGGAATACTGATGACATAAAATTAAATGAAATCCAGGAGAAATTTGAGTTTTTTATAGTGATAAAATTGGTTTAACAGAAACTAATTCCATTACGTGGGGAGAAGTCCTTTGTATAACAAGCTATAGGAAATCATGTTTGCTCTAGTTGATTCCAAGAGTAAGAAAGTTTTCAAGATCATTGTGCTTTTTGACTATAAAAATGCTCAATATAAGTAGTAAACAGTTGAAGAAATGACGTTATAAAAATATATAACCTATGATGACTATGCTAAAATTGTAGGTATCATGAACTTTTTGGATACCCTCATCTAAGGCTCTTAAAACCATTTCTTGGCGATTCGGTTTATACAAGAGAGTATCTGTATATGGCAGACCATCTCTCAAAGTAATAATGAGGTTGTTTAATTACTGAGTGCTTGATATCTAAAGGGTTGTGGATATTAATCTGTAATACAAAATCGTGGGTCCTTGATGTCCAATACCTTCCGTATAAATACCTATAACACACTCTAAAAGAGTGATTATTAGCATGTGTGATGCGATGTCCTACGTGTGAGTAAATACAATATAAAAGGGCGAGAGCCCTAACAAGCCATCACTACATCGAGCAAGCGAAACAGAAAACCAACACTTTTACAATCTTCTTCATCTCAATTCTTCTCAAAAACCATTACTATTACTATGAAAACCAGTACTATGAAAATATACTTGACTATTAATATTATCATCAGCTTACTAATGATCATGGTTGGTGGAGCTTCAACAACGCCTACTAATGGTACTCACTCGAAATTTTCAGTGAGTTTTCCTCCAGAACCCAACGGACCAGTAGATGAAGCCAATAACAGTGATTCCAGGACACTAATCAAGTGCTGGAAATTACAAAATGGTACCGCGCAATGTGAGACGTTGAAAGAAAACTCAAACCACAATGGCAATCTCACTCTATCGTCCTCCTTGGCTGACAGAAGAAGCCACCAGTTCAGTTGGGAACTGTCGCTCATCATAGTATTCCTTGTCTTTATTTTCCTTCATGTAATGGTTTTATTCTTTGGTTTTAGAAGTTAAGTTAGGTGCTTTTTTTTGTGTGTTTTTTAAACAACAAAGCTCAGTGAAGTGTTGGTAAAATTTCAAAAAATAAAGTCCTATGGACTTTGGTACCCAAACTACTTACTCATATGAGGTTACCTACTTAATATTCTTTGATACACATAGTTTTATTTTCTTGCCCTTATGTACCTATAGAAAAATATAATGATATATAATTTCCTTCGGATGTTCTTAAGGATGAGGTTTCAGAATTCATAGATTGGAACAACATAATAAAAAAAATATTGTTTCCTTTAGGGAAAAAAAAACTATATATGCAAATCTATCTCAATGTTAAAACTTTTTCTTTTTATTCTAACATGTGTTAGACATATTAATATATTAAAAGCTAAAAACATTATAATATAGTTAATGGAAATAACTAATCTCATGAACAACCAAGATATTAAGAATGGGAATAAATTTCTCAATTCTCTTGTGAGTTTTATATGGGTGATGTTTCGGCAAAAAAAAAAAATGGAATATTGAATCTAGGAGAAATTTGAGTTTTTTATAGTGATAAAATTGGTGTAACAGAAACTAATTCCATTACGTGGGGAGAAGTCCTTTGTATCACAAGCTATAGGAAATCATGTTTGCTCTAGTTGATTCCAAGAGTAAGAAAGTTTTCAAGGTCATTGTGCTTTTTGATTGTAAAAATGCTCAATATAAGTAGTTAACGGTTGAAGAAATGACGTTATAAAAATATATAACCTATAACGGGTATGCTAAAATTGTAGATATCATGAACTTTTTGTATACCCTCAGCTAAGGCTTAGAAAACCATTTCTTGGCGATTTGGTTTATACTAGAGAGTATCTGTATAAAGCAGACCATCTCTCAAAGTAATACACATGAAACAAAGATGTTGATTTTTCGTTCGCGGGATAACATAAATTTATGGGAAACAAGTAAAGTTTTCGAGGGGAAGTACTGGGATGGATCAAATCTTATTAGATTTCACACCCAAGTGCTATCGAATATTTGAGATAAAAGGTATTTTATTTTTAGATTTGACTGAAATTAGTATGCTTATTTTATCAGAGATCGTGTTTATTTTATTTGCGACCGAAATAGTTGCAGGGAGTTACTGAAATTGGTATGCTTATTCTTAAGTGAAAAGGAGAGGGTACGAAGTACACCACCAATTTTTTCGTTCGGAAACATGTATGTACAAAACCTAATACAATTGTAAGTAGACCAATTTAATGATCCTTGACGATATGTACATAGAGTTTATGTCTGATTCTTATGACAGATGCTGAAAAAAAGTTAGCAAAACTCCTGAAGCCTATTAATCTTCTGTCCACGGAGGTTCCGAAATTGAAAACAAAAACTAAATTAAGACACATGGTTCACATCAAAAGTGACATCAGGTCTAGTAAAAGTCAAATACAGAAAAATACCAACTAAATTTAGATTTCCAATGATCTAATTCTAAAGTTATTGAACACTAGCAACGTTTTTAAAGTCTCCACTCGAACATAAACCATAACAAACAATCTTGTTATAGGGGCGTCAAGTTTTAGTAGAGGGTCGGCAAGCTAATAAGACAAAAAAGGTCATTACAAGGAAATTGAAGTGCCTTTTATCAAAAAAAATCTGGAAATAACTAATTAACCCTTATTGTTGATAATAAAGGTTAGTAATGATAATCAAGATTAGTGTTGATAATTAATTTTCACATATAATAAATCTAAAATAAGATTTTTAGAGTTAACAAAAAAAAAAAAAAAAAAAAAAAATTAGAGGAGAAGAAAAAAAAAATTGTGATATTTGTGAAACCCTAGATTTTGATTCACTCAACCAAAATGAGTGATTCCAGTGGCAAATTTGAGATGGGTGAATCTCTATACGATAGACAAAACAAATACTACATACCTCTTGATGGAGATCCTGATATGGAGTATTTTTTAGATGGTAGAGATGTTTTAACCCAAAGTGAAGGTCAATCTCAACCAATTGAAGATATTAGCCAACAAAGTGAAGAACCCAGTCCTGAAAATGACCAGGTATACTTCTAAATTAGTTCCAATTAGCTTTTTGTTGATCAAAATTATCTAAAGTACGTAAAAATATCAAATTTTTAAAAATTTCAGAAAAACATACGGTTAGCTTTTAGCTAGTTACCAGCCGTAAGTCACAGTTACAGTTCGAAAATTATCAAATACCAACCGTAACTGGTTCAATTTGGGGAAAAACCCAATCGTAATACCAGTTACGGTTGGTAGAAAATTTTCGATACGAACCGTAAATTAATTACGGTTGGCCATGTTCTTCAGTAGTTACCAACCGTAACTTATCATGTGCATGGCAGTATTTACTACACTTATTACGGTTGGTAATATGTGAATCGTGAACAACCGTAACTTCTGTTACGGTTTGTTATGTAATTTTTGTATCAACCGTAAATTGGTCTGTATGTTTTCATTTTCTTTTCACCTTAGTTACGGTTTGTTATTAGTGGACCCTTACCAATCGTAGGTTAGTTACGGTTCCAAGTTTATCGTACTTACCAACCGTAATAGTGTTACGGTTTGTGTTTTTTGTATCGTAACCAACCGTATCTTTATATATGTTTTCGTTTTGTTTCCTTGTTTAGACTAATGTGGGTATATTGTTGTCCAGATCGTGGATGTACCTCCCATAATGGATGAACAACCTTTAGCAAATGAACTTCTCACCCAAGATTCGAGCTTTCACTATTTAACCGAGGAGACATGGGATGATGCAAAGAAGTGGGCTAGAGAACGAGGCAAGTTGATTATGTGTATCATAGTTTGTAATGGTACCACTAGTGATAATGCCTTTCAAATGGTTTGCGAGTGTAGTGGAAAACATAGAAGTCACGCAAAAAAGGGTACCGTTCACGCAGCAAAGACAAAGAGGGAGAATACTACTTTCACTAAGAAGACCCGATGCCCCTTCAAGCTTCAATTTAAAAAGAACGCGGCAAATAGGTGGTTTTTGGAGAAATTTGGATGCGGTAGTCATAACCACCCTATACCGGAGAGTTTGCTATCACATTCTTATGCTGGACGCCTTACCGAAGAAGAAGAGAAGATCGTAGAGGCAATGACACAAATTCGTATGAAGCCCATTGATATCCTCGCTCACTTAAAGGAAAGAAACCCACAAAATGCTTCTAATTTTGCTAACATCTACAATGCAAGAAAAAAATTGAAGGCTAAAAAATGGGAACAAAGGAACGAAATGCAACAATTAAGGCGTTTGTGGGAGTCGCATAATTACTCGGTTTTCCACAATGATGATGAGAAAGGACGAATAAGACATCATTTATTGGCTCATCCTGAGTTTGTGAAGTTGGCACGGTGCTCTCATCAAGTGCTTCTAATGGATTGCACATACAAAACCAACAAGTTTGAGATGCCGTTGTTGAACATTGTCGGGCAAACTTCTACCAATGCTCCTTTTAGTGTTGGTTTTTGCTTCTTGAAAGATGAGCTCGAAGAGAGCTATGTGTGGGCACTAAAACAAGTGAAGTTATTCTACGTAGAGGGATATACTCCAAAGGTGATTATTACCGACAAGGAACAAGCTTTGTTGAATGCAATAAGGAGGGTTTTCCCGGAAGCTCATAACCTTCTTTGCACGTTCCACTTGTGGAAAAGTATTGAAATTAAGTGCATGCGCCTTGTCCGTCCAACCAAAAAAAGCGAAATGGATAGAATAAAGAAACTATTGTTACATAAACAAGATGAAGCCAAAGAGAAAGTTAAGAAGGATGACAAGTTGGGGGAACTAAAATGGGAAAGTTTCAAAATGGAGTGGAGAGCCTTGACCTATTCTATCACCGTGGATGAATATGAGGATAGAGCTCGTATGTTAGTGGCTCATTGGAAAAGAGGTTATCCAAGTGTTTTGAAGTATTTGTTGGATAATTGGTTGGATCCGCACAAAGTGAAGTTTGTATCGACGTTCACTAACCAATATAGGCGTTATGACAACTAAGCTACAAGTACGGCGGAGTCATCTCACAACCGGTTGAAGAAGAAACTTCATAATTGTAATGGTGGGTTAGTTACGTTATTTGAAGCCATGGATTCGTATTTCCGCCGTGACCACGATAGAGTTACAGAGTCTTTTGAAAAACGCCGAGGTAAAAAACACACCAAATGGTTAGACAATGAGCGGCTAAGGGGAATTACATATCAAGTTTCGTACCGCGCAATTGATAAGATAATGTATGAAGTACAACATTATGAATTGGGGGATTATGAAGAAGAGTATGTTTTCCCAAACATGACAAGTTTGGGACTCCCATGTCGGCATGTTATAGCCACATATCAAGACAAAGTGATCTCGATTCAAGATGATGTTGATCCATTTTGGAAACAATTAACATTCCGTGAAACAATTTTTGATCCACAATTTGGAGGAACGTTTGCCGATACCGAGATTGGAAAAGCTCTAGCCGAGAAATATGCTACACTAAGCCAAGGCCAAAGGCAAATATGGTTGAGTAAGTTGAGAGATTTCGTATATCCACAATTTAGGTATGATATCAAGGAACCACCAAAGGGGAAGGGTAAGGGGAGGCCTCCTACAAAAACAAATAGGTACGTAGGAAATAAAAAAGCAAGGGAATTGGCGGAAGAATAAAAAAAAAAAAAGATCCTTCGGGTTATGAATGGTTGAGAAAGGACTATGAAGCGGAGGATGAGATGGAAGAGGATATTCAAGGTAGAAACAAACGGAAAAGAGGTCAAGCGGATAAAATAGAACCAAGCCGTCGAAATGTACGTGAAAAATGTATCGAGCTTCCTACTCAAGAAAGTACAACAAGCAAAATTGATGTTAAAGGAAAAGGTCCGGTATTTCGCTACAAAGAACAAGAAAGAAGAAAAGTTGTTGTTAAAGGAAATGGTTGCAAAGAAAGTGGAAAAAAAGATGATGGAGTTAAAGGTACAGGTTCCTATGTCGGTCCCGAGGTTTCCTCGCAAGATAGTTCAATAAAAAGACTTGTTGGTAAAGTTGGTATTAAACAGTTGGCAAGGAACAATGGAAAGAGTCTGATGGTTGAAAAAATTCCGTCAAGTGGTGAGAAGGAGAAGGAGACGATTCATCTAAAAGGAGTGCCTATACCACCACCTAGAGACGTGAATGGTCGATAAAGCCGGAACCATTACATTCTCTATGAATATTACCTTCGTTTTCCCCCCGACTATATTCGTGGTTATATCAAGGCCACATAGGATGTTCATGGTGATGGGAATTGTGGTTACCACGTCTTCGTGGATCAACTTGGACCATTTGAAGATGCGAAAGGGTGGGGTTGTGACTAAGTTACTTACGTAAGGCAAAAATGCTTAATGGAACTACGTGGTCACCGCGACTTCTATAAGCCGATGATGAGAGTTGAAAGAGACGAAACCGATGAGGTGTTAAATGAGAGCTTTGTGGAAATGGAAAGGCGGTTAACCGGCAATATATGTTTGACAAGCCAATATTGGATGTGCATGCCTATATGTGGCCAACTACTCGCCAACGCATTTAATTGCGCCATTCATTTAATCTCCAGAGACATGAGCCATACATTTGCACCAATAAGAATACCGTTTGACGAAGATTTGTCAATAACAAAAACAGTTGTCATGGGGCACGTGGAAGGAAATCATTACATCGGCCTCCGATTGCATGAAGGAAGCCCATTACCTCCATTGTGGAGGGAATTTTTTTGTAACGGTGAACTCCCTAAGACTTGGTGCGATCGATTAAAGAAAATGATTGAATTATGGAAGACCATAATGTTGTCTATGCCGAAGCAATTCATAGTTATGACCGATGAAGAGGATGCTTAAATGTTGTGAAGGGTGGTGAAATACATTTTATATTTTGGTATTTTGTCTAATTGTGATGTGATTAAAAGTGACAATATCTCATCTATTTGATTCACGTTATGAATGAAGTATTTTGTTCAATTAATATATATCAAATCCAAGTATGTTGAGCTAATATCAATAGGATGCAAGGTTTCAGGGTTATTTACGGTTGGTAACTATATTCATTTACCAACCATAACTAGCTTTAAAAACAAATTTTACCTGCCATTGTCATTTACGGTTGGTATCGATAAAATAGTAATCAACCGTAACTAACCCTGACACCAAATACAAAGCAATTATAAGTAATTTAAAACCGTTAAACCATGTTCATTACTAAACCAACACTACAACCATTAAACCATTACAAATATAAATGACATTACAACACATTCAATCATGCGACTTAAAAGGATACTAATATCCGGGTCTACAAGTGCGATAAAAGTCTTTAAGGATGTTGAAATGAAAATTCGACCTTTTCCATCGTCTCTATTCTTGAATAGAGCTCTTTAAAACTTCAGCGTCAGTTTCACCCCTTAATCGTATTTCACCCATAATACGAATTAATGCCATAAATTCTTGAACGTTATCCCGAATAGTTCCATATCGAACATACAACATAATTCCATCGCGGTTATAAGGGTTACCTGTTTCGGAACAAAACTTAGTTACCAACCGTAATTGGCTCTGTAACTCAAAATTAAGAACCAAAACTGTCACAAACAAACATAAATATCCATAACTTCAAATTCATAGATAAGATCCATAAGTTTAAATCCATAACTAACACAAATAAGTTCACATTCATAGTTAATATCCATGCTAAATTCCATAAGCTAAAATCCATAACTAACACACAACTAGTAGTTTTTCATAATATCCATAAGTCGAAATTCATAACTAACCACACACAACTAAGATAAATCCATAACTAAGCATGGCGGCCACCACGACCCCTTTTGTTGGTTCTAACATCACCACGAGTTTTAGGACCATCACGACGACCACCGCGACTACCGCGACCGCGACCACGACCACGACCACCTCTTTGGCTAGTACCCACACCGTGCACCTCCTCTTCATCATTTGTCTCTTTGCTGCTAGGTGAAGGTTGACGACGGCTACTACTCGCACCTCCAAGAGAGTTTCTACTCCTCTTTAAGCCTCTTTCTTCCATGACCAACCCCTCATACAATTCTGCCATGTTTGGATTATGCATGTTCCTTATTTGCTCTTGCAAGATCTTTTTTTGAGGAGCTTTAATCACACCATTGCTACGGATGCATGAAGTCATGCTATTTGCCAAAGCTTGTCCTCGCTCTTTCTATACACATATCAAAAAGAGTGGAAATAAATTATTTATAACATACATTAATCTTAAAATCCAAAGTCATGAGGATAACAAAATTACGTACCGACATGAAATATAGCTTCTTCCAAGTCAAACCAAATAGACCTTTTTTCTCTTTAGTCTCATCGACCGCCTTCCTTTGAGCTATAGCCTTTTGAATATATGGCTGGGCCTCCGGATCATTATTGATTACATATGGATGACCAAAATGAGAATACCAAACCATGTAATCAGCAGCGGCTTCTTTCGTGTTGTTACAAGGAATTGCCTCTCTCGCTCCGAGTTGGTATCTTTCTTGGTGGCGGTTGTTCCAAGCATCAACCGTTGGATTTGGGCTGTAGTGGAGTACAATGATGGGCCTTTTTTCTCCGCTCCTTGCTTGGATAATTTGAAGTTTTCCTTGATAACCTTTTCTTGAATATGACCAATTTGGCGTAAAGTTCGACGAGGATTGGTTATAACGTAACCTGTGGGATGATACAATGGTCCGTTATAGCCTGCGGTCTCTGTGAACCTACGAACATCAACTCCATTTTCAATCCTCAAATAAGGGTCAAAGATAACATCTTCAACAGTGAAAGCATCTATTTTCTCCCTCATTTGAATGAGCTTCTCCTATTTGTTCCTTAGTTGTCTGCCAGTGAACTTGAACTTCTTTCCCGTAGGGCCATAATCATGTTCTTCCCATTCAGTAGGAGGTCTCAGCCTCAGAAAGTGGTCATAAACCCATGCCTAAAAAATAAATTAAGTATAAACAATTGGCACATGACTAAAAATATAACAAACTAAGAAAAATGAAACCAAACTTACCATTAGAAGCGCAACATTACCGGCAATTTCTGTAGCTCCAACCCTATAATCATTTCTTAGGCTGTCAAGTAAATATGCAAGGGTTGCAGTGGCCCAAAAATAATTTTTGATGTTGTCCAAATTCCTCAACAGTTGTAGGTAATGAACATTCACCCTATTTCCCGAGTTATCGGGAAAGAATACGGTCCCAAGAGAATATAACAAATACGCAAAGGCTGTACGCCTAACTCTTGTTTCATCAATCACCTCACCTGCCCTTTCCTTTGCTGCTGTTCCTCCAAACTTGTTCCTCAAATTCTTCAACAATAACTTTTTGATGATTTTTGGTTTATGTGGTTCAGCAGGGTCATAACCACCAGCCAACTGAAACTCCATCTCAGTTTCATCTTTCTCCCACCCAAGTGTTTCTTGAACAAGGATGTAAAGGTCAGTCCAAGACATGTTGTTACCAAAACCTTCAAACACAGATTGTCCTTCAACTTCAAGGTCAGTAATTTGCTTCACATCGTCCGGTGTTATTGTCATCTCTCCAAATGGAAGATGAAACGTTTCGGTTTCAAGCCAATATCATTCCCTGAAGGCAGGGACCACAACACTATCATACTCCTATTGGCAATGAATAATTCCAGGCCCTAGTCCTGTACTAACCACTAGATTGCGAACCGAAGCACATTCGTCACTTAATGGCCAATGTGCAGCCCTTTGACGCTTGAGCAATTTTATGCATCTTGCATGGTCCTAAGAAAACAAATATACAAAAATATAAGCATATTATGGTGAACTGAAATAAACAAACAAAATGTAACAAAAAGCATACCCTTGTCTGACAGACTTTTGCGGACCAGGAACCGGTATAACCAAATAAGATTGAAGACTTATCTTGGGCCTCGCCCCAAGGTCTTCTATTCTTCTTCGGTGGCAACAATAAATCTTTGCCTTTAGGAATATGCATCCCTTTCGGTGCGGGCTCCTTTCTCGGCTTCTTTTCTTTCTTTTGCCTTGGAGGTGCAGCTACAACTACCTCTTTTCCCTTGGTATTTTCTCCCTCTTCATCATTTTCTTCCTCTTCCTTTTCTTCATCATTTTCTTCATTTTCCTCCTCTTCATCATTTGTTTCCTCTTCCTCCTCTTCATCATTTGATTCCTTTTCCTCCTCTCCATCATCATCGGTTTCTTTAGATTCTTCTCCATCTTCATCATAATTAGTTTCTTCCTCTACAATTTCATTTTCGTTGCCTTCACGGTTAGTTTCGACTCCGACTTCTTCTTGATCATTATGTTCCACTCCTTCTAACTCAACTCCAGATGCAGCCACAGGTTGTTCTCTCAACTTAATTTCAAACTTATTCTCCTTCTTCTCATTCTTGTGGATACCTATATTATCTACCCCTAAATGCTTGTCACCGCGAGGGGTGGACGTATGATCAATCGTGGTTAAGTCATTTC
Source organism: Papaver armeniacum (assembly GCA_023531295.1). Classification (NCBI taxonomy): domain Eukaryota; kingdom Viridiplantae; phylum Streptophyta; class Magnoliopsida; order Ranunculales; family Papaveraceae; genus Papaver; species Papaver armeniacum. Next base: position 51,133 of record JAJJWW010004522.1, read on the forward strand.
CTCTCTTTTTCTTCACCCTATCAGGATTCCTACACAAACATTACAACTGATTGATTTACTAAGCGTAAAACAAATAATATAGAAAAAATATAACAAAAAAAATTTGATGAGTAGTTTTATTTACGGTTCGTAATAAGACATCAATCACAAACCGTACCCAATTACGGTTGCTAAGAAATAAATCGAGACCAACCGTAACTAAACTACGGTTAGTAAGTCAACTATACTTTTGAACCGTACATCACTACTTCATAAAATATCAACATACATGATGATGTACGGTTCGTAACAAAAATTAAGTTACAAACCGTACCACAATTATGGTTCGTAAGTGAGATGCAAATATAAACCGTAAAACAACTTTGAAACATACAGAAGGAATTCCGGTTCCTAACTAAGGTTTCGATACCAACCGTAAGTTCATCAAATTCTCAAAACTTTGAAGGTACGGTTCGTATTTGGGTTGTTACCAACCGTAAGCTTATCAAAATATACAGGTACGGTTGGTATCTGGGTTATTACCAACCGTAACTCACATGCAACACACAAATTTCAGTTTCAATTTCGATTCAAAACCCTAATTTTTGATACAAAACTAACTTAAATCAAACACAATAGACTAAACCCTAACTGGGTTTTTCGAAACATACCACAAATAAGTCATTGTGCTTGATTTTGACGGTTGAGGAGTTTCAAATTGATGTTCTTGACCTAATGGAGGATTTGGTTCATTAGAACGGCTACAATCTTCGTCCACCTTCTTCTTCGGCATGTCTAATATAATTTTCAATCAACGATTATAAATTTTTCAAATCGCCGATGAATCGAAGAGGACAATTCAGTCTTTTCAATCATAAAAGCAAGGGTAAATTAGTCCATTTAAGGTGAAAAGGGTAATCTAGTCAATTTACACCTCCTATAGGACACCCCCTAACCAATTAGAGGGACATTGCTATCACACTTGCCGCCCCTATAACAAGATTGATAACAAAGTAAATCCAAAAGCACACTTACAACAAATACTTTGTTGGTGGTGGTGTTTAGAACCTTCAGAGATACTGTGGACACTCGAGAATGACATACTAATAACTAGTTATCACCTTTGTACAATCCTCATAGCGCCTCATAGGTAATGTCCATGGGATGGGCTCTCATTTCTAGTAACTTGAATTAACTTAAGATATAGTTTATATTGTGCTCACTTTGTACAACAACTGCCCTTATAGCTCAGTGGTAGAGCGCCAGTCTTGTAAACTGGATGTCCGCAGTTCAATCCTGCGTGAGGGCATTTATTTACTTCTTTTTATTTTTTGCCTTTTTCTGCGTGAGGGCATTTCTTGTAGAAATTCTGCCATTCAAGTTGAGCCGAGAGAATCCAAGGTCCATACATGAAAAACGCAGAAAAATTGGGGAAGAGCACATACTTTTTCAAGGCATCTTTGAAGGTCCATGTGGAAAGATGCTTTGGAATCCAATCTATGAAATCAAGGCAGTACATGCTGGGCGTCAAATATTTTTTCATCCTAGGTTATGAAAAGTACCAAGTAATAGTCCCACACTGAGGAGTCCAATGGAGGGAAGGCCAAAATGAAATTTATAAATTGGGATGGCAAATGCTCGGTTAAAGTCATGATCCTTCAGGCAGATAATGGGAAATGATGAGTGGTCAAAACTCGCAAATTCTATGCGAGAATTGGGTGTCCAGCCTAAGCCTGGTTACGACAATATGGGCACTCCCCTTTTGTTACCGATCTGATCCCTAAGAGCAACTGCAGTGGTGCGACCATAACCAAAGAACAAAGAGCAAAAAAAAAACTAAAATTTGGGTTTAGTCCGTGTTGTAACGCAGTGGAGGGAGACTAAAATTTTGGCAACTTTGAGTTACGCCCCAATCAGGCGCAACTCCAAATCTCGTCCCATTTCTTTTTTTTTTTTTTTTTTTTTTATTATTGTTGGGGCGCAACTCAAAGTTGCGCCCAATTTGTTTTTTTTTTTGATTATTGTTGGGGCGCAACTCAAAGTTGCGCCCAAATTTTTTTTTTTTTTTTATTATTGTTGGGCGCAATTCCAAATTGCGCCCCATTTTTTTTTTTTTTTTTTTTTTAATTGTTGGGCGCAAATTTGAGTTACGCCCATCAGCGCAACTCCAATTTACTTCGACTAAAGACCGGACTAAAGACTAAATATGGTCTGGGTTTTGGTTATAGTCCGGTCTTTGGTCTTTACTCCATCTTCACTGCGTCTGTTTTTTACCAAAAAATTTGGTTATACTCCACGACACGACTGTGGATGCTCTAACCCACCTTTCAAATCTTAAATCAAATTTTTTGACTGGACAAGCCTATGCTAGATTATTACTTACTGAGCAGTCAATGTAGAGTTTATTATTAATACAGCCCACATGGTTTTATCTGTTTGTGATTCTTTTGTGCAGGTTATGTGATCCTTGGACCTTGCATATCATGGTTTTATGACGGTCTCTTTAAGAAAACCAAAGCCATCCCGGCTCATATCTACTACTTGCCACTGTCAGAGGAACCAGTCACTGCGAAGCTTGCAGCTCAGGGAAAACAGTATGAGGTAATTTGATGCAGTTGGAATCTTTGTCGGTTATGTTTGGCATGTCTGACGTTTAGAAGGAACCTAATGTTGTATGTAGTTTATACTCCCTCCGTCCCACTATTAAGTGACCTAGTTCAAGTTTGCACAATTTTTAAGGCAAGCAAGGGGGAAAGTATTTTTAAGCACTTTTTACAATTATACCCTTAAATAGTGAAATTTTGAAGTGATTTATCTCTCAAACTACACCACGGATGTTCGCAAACTTCGTACCATTGAAAAGCATTTTAAAACACCTACGTAACGAATATAAACATGACTATCAAATTATGCATATTTCTTATATTTCTTATAATCAATTAAAAGGATAATTTTAGAAATATCTCCTTGTTTAGTGATATAGGTCACTTAATGGTGGGACAAAATCTAAAAGTAACTAGGTCACTTATTAGTGGGACGGAGGGAGTATTAATTTTATCATTGCAGGTTTGAAGGTGTTTCTTGTAGCCAGGCGAACTGTTGCCCTTGGTTAGTTTCGTATGATAGTCCCGTTTTGTAGCTGAAGAAATAAAGCATTCATAAACCTATTCAATCTTGGATTTTAGCCGAATCACAGTTGCGATTCTTATAGTTTTGCCTACATTAGTATTTTTTATCCAAGTGATTGATGTCTTGGTATTTTATCCAAATCTGTTGGTGGAGATGAGAATCCTGGTGGAAATATCATTTGTGTAGAGTGTGTGTTCTCACCGATGGTAAGTGAGATCATTCTTCACAGTTGCATCTTTTTTGTATCCTGTAAACCTGGTGGCTGTGATCTTGAACTGTAACATATATCAATAACACGACTTCATCTCTTCTCCTGTGGATATAAGCTGAACCACGTAAATTTGTGTCTTGATTAAGTTTTGCTTCATTGTCATCTTCTGCAATAGAATCAATTTGCTTGGAGGTGAGGAGGAAAGACAAGAATTCATCCCTAGGTATGCTTAGAATTGGAAGTACCTTTCTGAGGGGCATTTAGTAGTCATTTCCTAATCCTAGATAAACATACTGTGTCCCAAATGTACCCTTCATCGCCGAAACGCTGGCAACTGTACTACGAATCATCAGATAAAAGCTAGGGGTCATCAAGATATACATGTGTCCTGTATAAGTGCAAATCGCCTGTATTTGAACAACAACCGCCCTTATAGCTCAGTGGTAGAGCGCCAGTCTTGTAAACTGGAGGTCCGCAGTTCAATCCTGCGTGAGGGCAGTTAAGATATCCATCCTCTATTTTTTTTTTTTTTTTTTTTTGAGGTCCAAGATCATGGTCTACCAAAGTCCCAACTAAAAAAACGGATCAGGCGTTGTACCTGTCTCCCTGTTTTCTGTTCCATTTAGTCACCTAGATCCACTCTGCTGACTTACTGAGCTAGTCTTATTCAGCTCAACTCTAATGGGAGGTTCAGCTAAATCTCCTCAAACTTCTTCTTCTGCTCCACCAAGTTTATGGTTTGCTAGTGATCCAAGTAAGAGATGGGGAGAAATGTTTTTCCTTCTTTACACTCCATTTTGGTTGACTCTTTCTCTAGGCATTGTTGTTCCTTACAAACTATATGAGGTGGGCTTGACTTTATGTGGGTAATTTTTCATGGGTTTGGAAAATCTCTAGATCTTTAATGGATCTGTTTGTTCTTGTTGCCTGCATTGACAGAAATTTACTGAATTGGAGTACTTAGTTTTGGGACTTATATCAGCCGTCCCTTCTTTCTTGATACCACTTCTTGTTGCCGGCAAGGTAAGCCCTTCACTTGTTTGATTATTTACCCCTATGAATTCATAGAATAGTGCGTCTAGTTAGTGAAAATTTCTTGTTAAGAGAATACAATTGCAGACTTCATTAGAGATCAAATTGAAAGAATATGCAGGTGGTTTTGTCGTGGATCGGCAGCTTTAATTCATTAGAGAACATGGTAGACAATAGTTAACTCATGAACATGGTAGACAATAGTTTAATTATGCTGTAAATGTGGATTGTGCTTGAAAATTGAAGAACACGCCTTTAATAACCAGTCAAGAGATAGTTAGAAGATCACAGTGCTAAGTAGACCCTTATGACCTTACATATTATGCTGCGTACCTAAAGTATTTGCTGGATTGTTTTTTCAGGCTGATAGCAGCTTATGTTTGAAGGATCGATACTGGGTGAAGGTCTGTATTTTATCTTAAGATTCTAAGATTTTTTGTAGCCATGTCATACGCTTGAGGCCATGTTAATTCCATGGTCTGGTTACCCATCGGCCACTATGCATTTGTATGATTGTATCCAAATGTTTTCGCCACAACTTATGCCCGAAAACATGTGCTCCTTGGAATATTCAACTTGAAGTTTCTTTCTATTCAAACAGTCAATTTCTGGTAAGATTGAATCGTATTTGTTCATTGTGGCAGGCCAGTCTCTGGAATATAATCTTCAGTTATGTTGGGAACTACTTTTGGACTCATTACTTCTTCACTGTTTTGGGAGCTTCATATACCTTTCCTTCATGGAAGATGAACAACGTACGCTACAAGATATGATCCTTCTGTATGAACTTTGGTGTAGTATGCATGTCTTCTGGCTAAAATTTTCTTGTACTGATTGAGATTCAAAATCATGTGTAGGTACCGCACACAACTTTCCTCCTCACTCACGTTTGCTTCCTGTTTTACCATGTGGTGTCAAATATGACGCTTCGCCGACTACGACATTCTATTGCTGACCTACCAGACTCAATTCGATGGGTTACTGAGGCTGCTTGGATTCTAGCTCTTTCTTACTTCATAGCATATCTCGAGACTGTAGCTATCTCCAGTGTACGTGGTTGCTTAAGTATCCTTTTATCTTTGTTACTTTCTTTCTTGTGAATATTAGTATTTTGTTACTCTAGCTTTGCAATGCCTTCTCTTACAATATGTGCAGTTCCCGTACTATGAGTTTGTCGACCGGGCGTCAATGTACAAAGTGGGATGCTTGTTCTACGCAATTTATTTCTTCGTGAGCTTTCCAATGTTTTTGAGGTAAAATGTGAATTCAAATTCTTGTAGTGCGTTTAATTTGCTTATTAGGAAACAATCAATCACAACACAAGTTTTTGACCATGTTATGCTGATTTTTCTTGAATGTGAATCAACTTCTCAAACAGGATTGATGAGAAACCCAGTGATAAGTGGGATTTGCCTAGAGTTGCTGTTGATGCGTTGGGTGCTGCGATGCTCGTCACGATTATACTTGATTTATGGAGAATCTTTCTAGGACCCATAATCCCTGTTGCAGACACAAGACAGTGCAATCAACCAGGACTTGCATGGTTTTCATAACTTCCAAAAATGTGCAATGTTCAGTTAGGTGGTTGATGTTGTATTGATTGTTTGTATTATCGCGTTGTAGCTTTTGTCCTTCTTTTTTTCCCCTCATGATTACTGCATCTTACATTTTGTTGACTGGTGAGTTTTCTTTAGCCACAGATGGCCAGTTTCAGTTGTCAAGTTAGTTCCGTCATGAGTTATTTTTCTTTCGACATTTCAAATTTTTTTTTACATCCATTGATTTATCCTGGTTGCTGTTGTTGAAACCAAAGCTCCCATATAAGCTTTGTTCGTCTTTTGGCTCGTCTACTTTTGAATTTGGTGTGTCTGGTCTCTGGACCAAGTTATAGTCTATTGCATTTCAGCTGTAATTTGTCTGATAGTTTTATTGGTCAACTGATCTCCATGGATACTAGCTGAGCTAAGTAGCTTAGAATTTTTTGCTTAGAATTTCTATAAATTTTTATTGGGGAGTTGTTTTTCTTTATCGATCTCGAGTAGAATTTTTTGCTTAGAATTTCTATAAATGCAATTGTGAATATATGCTTAAACAGGTTTTGAATCAATAAGTAGCGTACTGATTATGTATTTCTATGTGTTCGAATCACGAATTTGTGAAATTCATCATCACAAGTGCTCATATCATTTTCATCCCCCGCGCGTGTGCTTCTGTTCCCAATTCTGTATTGGGAATCTTAGGGATATCCTACAATGGAGCTAAAAACCATTACCAATTCTGTATTTAACAGCAGCGCTATTTTACAAGCTTTATCGAAATTAATACTGCGCAATCATGTTGAGCGGACACCACAAAATCTGAGAGGCCTTCTAACGATGAATCTACAAGTCGAGCTTTTGGCCAGTGACAGTCAGCGTAATGTGATACTAAGTAATAGTCCCACACTGGCGAGTACAAGGGCGTGAGCGTCAAAATGAGAGTAATAAAGAAGGATGGCAAATACCTTCGTACAATCATGATCCTTCAGGCAGATAATGGCAAGTGATGAGTGGTCAAAACTCGCGCATTGTATGCGAGAATTGGTTGTCCAGCCCAAGCCTCGTTACGACAATATGGGCACTCCCCTTTTGTTACCGATCTGATCCCTACCCACCCCACCTTTAAAACTTTAAATAAAAAATTTTGACAAAAAATGGATGTTCAAATCAACAAATTTGCCTTGCTAAATTGGGGCCTATAGGACTTAATTGGGGCCTATCAAATTTTCCTTCCCACACCACCAAATTACTTTGGGCACCCAAATTACTAAGAAATACTAATTTACCCCACATTAATTTCTAAAACTCTCTCATATAAATACTAATCTTTCCATTTTCAATAAATCCAAAAAAAAGAAAACCTAAACCTAAAAAAACTTTCTATTTTCATCATAATCTTTCCAAATTCTCAAAACCCTAATTTTTATCTTTTTCTCCAACGAATCTTCGATCCACACAAGAAAAAGGTAAATCTCCATCAACCCATTCTATGATTCTTCTTATCTTATTGATTCACATGTTTAAATCTTCATTTTTTCCTAATCAAAACTCTGATTACACCCAGAATCGGTTTTTATTGACATATCGACTAAACCGATTCAGGGTTTTGTTTTCGGCCATGAAGAACATGCACAATAATCGGTTTACATGATGATTAACATCAACCGATTTTGTGTTAGAAATAAAATAAGAAAATACATCACCAGAATCGGTTTATATATGTAATATGTATAATCCGATTGCATAGGCTTTTCATCTTCCTTGACAGAATCGGGTTTTATACATGTACCACATAAACCGATTATGGTGGTCTCTTCAGAATCGGTCTACTTTTGTTTCTTTATGTACCGATTTTTACTTGATTTTTGTTAAATTTTGGTGTAGAATGGACTTCGAACACCTAGCATTTTACAATCGAGAATTAACCTTGGATGCTCAGAGGAAACCACAAAGAGTTCCAGAGAGAAGCCTATATAATTTTGCTTTCGGAGGTGAGACCAATCTTGAACAAACGCTGGCATTGATTGATAAGCTGGCACTAGAATAGCTTGTTTAGGTCATCAGGTTCGCTCGGATGAGGCGAAACATTATTTCAGCTGAGAGGGATCGTCACCAGGCATTGGAAGGTATGTTTGAAGAAATGGATGAAGTCTTGCAATGGTCGATGTTGTGTGGTGGTGGTGCCTGCACTACTCCCGATCGGTGTCGGTGGTGGTCTTTCTTTTCCCGATGTTGTTCATGCCGCAAATTCTCCTGGTGCTCCTTAAGTTTTTAAGTTTAACTTTTTAAAATTAAAACTTTAAGTTTATAATACTTGTGGTTGTTTTTTGTTTTAAGTCTTTTGGGATGGTTTATATATGTAATATGGATGATCTTTGTGTGGTTGATGTTTGTATTTAATTTGTATGATCTTTGTGTTGAACTTAATGCACTTAATGTTTAAATTGATTCTAGCCTGACATGCCAACAATCGGTCTACTCGATATGTCAACATAAACCGATTGTGCAAGCAATTTTTCCTGGATGTTTTTCAAGCCAGAATCGGATCACATATTAAAATGTATAAACCGATTTGTGTCGGTGAAAATTCAAAATCTAATGTCTTTAATCGGTTTACGTTGGTCTCAAGAACAAACGATTCCTTGTGGCATATCAACACAATCGGGTTTTACAGACCTTCTAAAATACCGATTATAACAAATTATTTCACGTTTTTCAAAAAAAAAAGTCGTTAGGGACTTTCTCTATAAATAGAGACCTCACCCTTGGACCCCATTTGCCCCAAAATTGATCATTTTATTCCCCCTCACTCCAAATACTCCACAACTACTCATTTCATACATATACATACAAGAAATGGCATTGTTTGACTCCGTGGAAGATTTGGCAATCACCAAAGCATGGTATGCGGAAAATCGACTTAGACGTCAATCCCCCGAAAGGGAGGTTTCCACCCCCTTTTGGTCTAGGGTACACAACAAATTTATCCAGGAGTTTGGGAATACTAATGCAAGAAGTGTCCAACAAATCCACGCTAGGCACCTAGTCATTGAAAAAGCGATACTTGCTTTTTTGTCTCTCCAACCTCGTATTTTTAACACTCGCCCCTTCACCTTGTCCATTGCACAATTTGTAAGTAATTTTGTGATTTTTTTTACGCAACCCATGTTGTTTAATCTTCCAATGAAACAACACTAACAAATGTAAGTTTGTTTTTGTGTTTTTGTAGCATGAAGTCGTGAAAGCGCGCTACTTGGAGGAAAAGGGGGAGGCATTCGATTTCGATGCAAGCTATCACTTCTTGGAAGAAAGAATCCCGGAGGATAACCCGGAATACTTGGATGCTGTATCGTCTTCGGAGGAGGAAGATTGATGGTTTTAGAAATTTTTGTATATGTTTTGTGGGTAGACCTCTATGTAAACCCTAGGGTCGCCTAGGGGTTTAAAGGCTTGATGCATGTGCTAAATTCATCCTACAATAATAATGAAATGAATGGAAATTGGTAATGAAAGGAAACAATCGGTTTATATATGTTATAAGTAAAATCCGATTGTCGTAATCGGATTATAAACATGTAAATGTTAACCGATTATAAATGTCCTTTGTTAATTCTTAAACACCAATCCAGAATCGGTTTACAAGTGGATGAACATAAACCGATTCTGTGAACTGTTTACGAAAAAAAAAATCAAAATGTTTGATGTTTTGATGAACTCTCTAACATTAGTTAATCTCACATCCAAAACATAATTAACCCATAATACGATTAATTAATGCTAATTAATCAGGGGTAAAATATGTACTTAGGTAATTATTTTGATAAGGGGTGGTGTGTAGTGATTTCTAGTGACCTTTTTTGTCATCTAGCTATAGGCCCCAATTAAGTCCTATAGGCCCCAACTTAGCAAGGCAAATCTGATGAATAAATGGATGTTCAAATCAACAAATCTGATGCTTTGGACATTGAGTCGGAACATCCAGCGAGCGGCTGTGGTAAAGACGAGCGACATTGCTACCAACGCTGGCTTCCGAAGAAAAACGCCAGCGTTTGTACGTCCAACGCGCGTCCTCAGTTAAGGCGCTAGAGTTTTTGGTAATGGCGCTGCGTTCTTTCTAAGAGCGCCAACTGCTCTTCCCATTCCGGCACCGTCGTTCCTTTCCTTTCCATATAAATTCAGTTCGTCTACAGACTTAGACTCACACCTTCCTCAACATTACACAATATCCATACCGTCTCTAACGTTTCTTTTTCTTTTCAAACAAAACTATTCATATCAATTCAATCTTTCAGAAAAATTTCATCTTTAACAAATATGGCATCCTCACAACAACGATCACAACAACAATCACTACAAAAAACACCACAACAAACACAACAAACACAACAACAAACACAAACACAAACACCAGAACAAACACAACAAGAAACACAACAATCACAACAAAGGAACACAAGAATTCGTGGTCCCAAGTATACGATGGATGAAGACGAGTCACTTTGAATAAATTATGTATTATATACATTAGATGATATCAATGGTATTTGTCAAGAAAAAAAAAAATTATGGTAAGATTTTACAAAATTTTCGTGAAGAAACCGGTAACATTCATAGTCGTGATGATGTCGAAGGGTTGTCATCGTTTTTGCACAATTTTAGGAGCCGATAGTGAATATGTAGCTTTGATCACTCAAATGTGGAACAACATAAGAAGTGGTGAAGGCGAACCGGATGTGGAACGAAGATGTCGGGAAGAGTGGCAAAGATCCCACAAAGGTTCAAGCTTCCAACATGAAACTTGTTTCACCATTTTGAGGGTGCTTAACAAGTTTAATCCATACTTGTTGGAAGGTCATCAAGTGCCTGGAAGATCACCACATAGTCCAATCTCGCAGGATTTTCAGAATGGAGGGCCTGCTTCCTCACCTGATGGAACTCACAATAGTAATCTAGACGTTAACACCAACTGCAAGAAAAGAAGAGGAGGTGGTATGAAAGCTGCAAAAGCAGCGAGAGACGCAACCCAACGAGCAGCAGAAGGAGGTTCAAGAGAGTTCAACTATGCTGATCACAAGGCAATGGAGATGCAAATGGATGCAGATAGAGTCATGGACCATGCCATTTCTTTAAATAATCAACAAAAAAGTCGTCTTTCGCGAGAACAATACTACAAGGATTGTAAGCTAAACAAGTTAATCTCCCTGGACACCGACAAAATGAATGAACGCCAATATGCTATATAGACTAAGCAAATGGATGCGGCCGAACAACAACAAGTCCAGGCCGAACAAGTCCCCCACCAACAAACTGAAGTCACCCCTCAACAAACTGGCCAATATGTGAATGTGGAAGACGAAGTTGATTCCTCGGAAGAAAATGAAGAGGAATCCAGTCTTGCTAATTAAGTTTAATTTAATTCAGTGTAGTCGTTTAATTTAATTCAGTTTAGATTAGTTTAATTGTACACGTTTATTTAAAGTTTATTTAAAATTACTTTTAATATAATTGCCTCAACTTTAAATTAAAAAACATATTAATTAAAATAAACAACAACTTTTAATATAATTGCCTCAATTGTACAGGTTTATCTCCCCCTCTTCCTCTCCCTCTCCCTCTCCCCCTGCCTATGCCTCGCCCCCCCCGCACCATCCGCTGCTCCTTTTAAAGCCCAAAGGTGCTTTTTTAAATCTTGTCTTAGTTGTGCATAGATTCCCCGATTGTGGAGTCTGTCAGTGGCAAGCCTATATTCTCTTGCCGGACGCCCACGCTCTACCACAAGATCATTGGTTAAATATTTATCTGGAAAACTAGTCCAGGTTGGGTCACGCCTGGTTTCTTCAATGACCATGTTATGCAGAATAATACAAGTCAACATAATTTTGTTCATTTCTTGAATATCAAAAAAGCGCGCCGGCCCAGCTATGATGTCAAACTTCCTTTTCAATATGCCAAAAGCGCGTTCAACATCCTTTCTGCATGCCATTTGTTGGGTGTTAAAGTACTGCATATCCTTCGAAGACATCAGACCAAAGCCTACCTGTTTATAAGCTTGAACCATAGTTGACCATTCTGAATAGATTCCGTCTGCTAGATAATAACCCTGAGTGTAGTGATTACCGTTGATGGTTAAATTACAGTGCGGCGTGACCCCATTCGTAAGATCTTCAAATAATGCTGACTTATATAAAACGTTGAGATCGTTATTTGAACCCGGGAGTCCAAAAAAGGCATGCCAAAACCAACAATCATAAGTAGCTGAAGCTTCCAAAATTATAGTTGGTTTTGGATAATGACCCTTATATTGGCCTGCCCATTCTACCGGACACGCATGCCACGTCCAGTGCATGCAGTCAAAACTACCTAGCATTCCTGGAAAACCCCTCTCGGTGTTTTCTGTAGTTATTCTTTGAACATCTTCCTGAGTAGGCTTTCTTAAAAAGGTTGGACCAAAATGCTCGACTATTGTTTCGCAAAACAGTTTGAGATACCTAAAGGCGGTTGTTTTCCAAATACGGATATAATCGTCTGTGGAATCCGCTGGTACCCCGTAACATAGTATACGGAAGGCCGCAATGACCTTTTGTTCGGGACTAAAGCCTCGTATATGCCGTGCATCATACTGATAATTAAATAAAGGTTGTACCTGAAAAAGCTCGGCAATAATCTTTTGCGTCAAGTTGCGGCCCATGTGAAATCGATGCTGAAAATCCTCATCGGAATACACACAGTCATGATTAAAATAATCATGCATCAGCTTTTCGTTGTAAAAATATCGATTCAGCCACGTCCATCTTCTAGTCGCAACTTCATATGGCTCTAACAGCTTTGTTATGATCTCGGTTTGTAATTGCAACATAAAATTTGGTCTTCTTATATATATCTTGATTTGCATCTTCATCCATTTGATGCAAAAACTCCAAACACATTTCTTCATCTTCTTCATAGAATATGTCATCCATCTCCATATCCTCCCAAGAAGAATCAAAATCAGAATTCATGATTGAAAATTGAGAGTAATTGAAATTAAGAAAAGATTGATCGGATGAAAGATTGTTGTGTATTTGTGAGATCAAATTCGAGCCGTATTTATAGAGGTGGAAACTAGCCGTTCCGGTGACCGTTAAAAAGTTGTCGTTGCCGTTGGTGGTCGTGCCTCAAACGCTGGTGTACGTAGTTCGGTCACTGGCGTCATCCTCAAAATTTCCAGCGCTTGTAGTTCGAGCGCCAGCGTCAGAGTTTATGTCGCGCGGTTAACCATCAATCGCTCACTTCTTTTCCATAGTGGAGAATCCTGTTTGACCATCCACGTGGCTGAACAAACAAATACATTTGAACATTGCCATAGGAATTGCTCTTAGAAGCAACTTTCACCATTAAAATTGCTGCTGAGGAGTCCAAAGTAAAAAATATCTGATTATCGATGGAGCATTAATTTGAAAAAATAGCCAAATACTTAGAAGTTAGCTAAACTGGTAAATCTGCATTCTTCTTTGGGTATACCACCAATTCCGGGTGATGTGGAAGACACACTCACTACCTCAAACTGTTATAAATGGCTCACAGATCAACAACAATACACTTCTGCAGTTTCTTATAAATGTATATGGAAAATGCATGTCCCATTCAAGGTGCAATTCTTCGTTTGTTGCGCAATACAAAATTCCATTCTAATTTCCCAATGTGAATAATCTCAATAAAAATACAATGTGCTGCTTCTGCAACAACTACCAGGAATCAAGTGATAATCTTCTACTTCATTGTACTACTGCCAGGCAAGTGTGCGTGGGATTACTTCAAAAAACTGTTACCAGGTGGTGTGAAATTTCCCTCCCTCCTTGCAAGAGCAAGTTCAGGATTGTAATGAGCCAAAAATTAAGAATTTCAGGAAAACATTTCTTGTTTTGTTTCCATTTTTCTAAAACGGAGATTTGATTATGGAGGGAAAAAAATGTTATGCATCTCAATCGAATGCCTATGCTTTTTGTGGTACACACAAGCAGAACATATTCACATGGTCACTGAAAATCCATTAATGTGTGCATAAAAGTATGAAACATTGCAGTAAGATATTGTTGTATGGCTAACTGGTATCAATACCTATTACGGTAAGGTGTTCCATAAACAATAAGGTAAGGTACAGTTCTCACGACTGTGTCAATTGGTATTGCAAAATTAACCCCCGAAGACTGTCAACTTCCTTTGCGAGTGAAAGTCGATGTATTCACTCCAATCACATGACCGTATGAATTAATCAATGGACCAACTGAATTACCTGCATTAATGGCAACATCCGTCTGTATAGCTCCACGAATTGAGCTACCATTCGGAGAAGTTATTTCCCTTGCCAATCCACTCACTACCACGGTAGTTAGCGTATTTTCATATCCGTAAGGGTTTCCAATAGCAAAGAAATTGTCTTCACATACCTTTTGTTGATGATGTTCCTCCAAGCTCTCCTTAGTACATCTTCGTCTTCAATCGATGAATGCCGAGACATAGCTAATCTGAGACATAGCTATAAGTATACTAGAAATCAGGACTTATAGTTTTGATCACCTAAACTTGACAAACAAGCTTGAGATAGCAACGCTTGTGAGTTCGACCGAGCAGTGCTCTAAAAATCTCCCCCTTTGTCAATTTTAGTGACAAAACCATCAATACATATGGAGCTGAGTCTATCTCGCTTATCTATTTCTTGAAATATGTGTTGGAAGCTTTTTGCTTTAACTACGTTCATCATTATATATTCTTGACGAGTTTAGTTGGAAACAATTTATTTGTTGGAAACTAAATAATAAGTCAAAAGATGATTATGTGAAAATTTTCCTTGAAACATCTTACATGATTTGTGTGAGACAGTCATTTGATGTCGACTCGGAATGTTTCGTATTGATCATTCAATCACTTGAAAATTACTTATAAGTTGATAGTTGAATATTCAAACCAAATATCAAACTAAAAGGTGAAATATAATTTTACCATGTCTTAAAGTTTTTACATGGGCAAGTCTTTACAATATCATTACTTGAAAAATAACGTGAAGAGAGTGTATGCGAGAGTTTCGAAAGTATGAACTATGAAACCTTTGAATATTCAAACCAAAATAAAAGCCTCCCAGCCTTTGTGTAAGAATTTTTTTTTCTAACTTTCAGTTATGAAACTGAGTCAACAACCAAAAAAAATTAAACTGGACTAGGTTCAATGGAGCAAGGCTCAACATGAACTATTTTTATTCTCTTTTGCAATGATATGATTTATCAAATAATTTCAACTTCGAGCCTGTGATAAAAAGATGAAAAATTCAACTAATGAAATTCAAGACGCATGCCTAGAGAGTATGTCCCAAATCCCTGTGAGGTGTACAATTATTGTCTCTTTTAAGGGCGCATGAGACAAGGAAAAACCTTTTTCAAACCAATTAGTTGTGTTGGGGTGAGCATCAATAAGCTCACCTCTTGATTCCTGCACAGGTTTGTCAATCTCCATTTTTACAGATCATTTAGATATTGATCTATTCTTTCCTTTAGATTTATCCTTTCCCTTAGATACAATCACACTTTTAGGAGAAGAAGGAGAAATAGAGTTACATACCTTAGTCGGGTTTGGCTTTCGGAAGAGGTTCATCATATTTGTCAAACGACTAGCTCTCTGTTGCAGTTTGTTGACACATATTATTTTTTGTTTTTACTTGCGGTTTGTGAATTGGTTCGCCAACCTTCCTATAGATACAATGGTAAGATAGTGAGTAACATATAATGGTTCAGTCTTCAGATACCCGATACAGAAGTTCTTTAAATGTCTCCGTCGATCTTCACTCTTCGAGGGTGATGTCTAATACTCAACTACCAAATTCTAACCTAGTCCGAGACTTGACTTAGTAGACTAGAAATCAAGAAATAGTTTCGATCATCTAACATTGATAACAACTTTGAGATAGCAAAACTTGTGGTTTCAACCGAGCATTGCTCTAACATGTTCACTTTTATCCCATATAAAACCAGAACCAATCCCTTCAACATTTGCACTTTCCTCTTTTCTATCATAAGAACTTCTTCATTGTGCTTCTGCCTGGCGAAGTTTTAACTGATTCACACAAGAAAAATAAATATATGTAAATTTTCATATTGCGGGAAATTGTGTGCTTAATTAATAGACGAGGAAAATACATAATAAATACATCGTCGAGTTTTGTCATGATTCATAAACTATTTATTGTAATACTTTAATTAACATACATTACTAACATTTTTATAGGAGAAAAAAAAATATCATTAAAATAAAAATAAAAAAATGTAACGAAGATTGTCATTTGCAAAGGCTCATATGTACTTAATCATCTCTACAGGTTTTTCAGGACTGAAAATAAAAATTTGTCTAAAGAAGAAAATTAGAGAAAGAGAGTGATTGATAGAGGGGGTGGTTTTTTTTATAGGGTTATAAGGTGATTAAAGATACCAAACCTCTTCATCTCCTTGATCAGATTATTATACGCCCCTTAAATCTAAACCCACTTAATCACAAATTCTTTTTACCCCCACCCAAATTCATAAGAAAAACTCTCATATATATTCAGCCACCGCCATAGCAGCAACAACAACACATTTCATATCTATTTCTTGGGTTACGTTCTCTCTCTTTCTCTCAGTAAGTAAGGAATCAAACTCAAACGAGAGGGTGATGAATAATCAGGGTTACCGTCGTACTATCAATTAAACAGTTCCGATTCTGGATTCAAAGAGAATTTCATATGAGAACAATGGATCAAGAATTCATCAAGTTTCTGGGGTTAATGATGGTCGAAGGGTGACTGAAACTAGCGATGTTCTTGTATTGCAACAATGGATCACAGAGCTTAAGAGTCCAAGATTCCTTGGATTCTCTGTGAAACCACCAGAGAGTTCCAAAGAAGTATCAAGAATCCTTTTAGCTGATATGTCTTCTGCTATTATATTCAACATCCCAGATCAAGTTATTCCTGTAGATCTACTCGACGTCAAATAATTCCAACTGCAATAGGCCTAAGCCCACCTCTGGGTTTGAGTAATGGTGTATGGGGTGCACGAGCAATGAACTCACCTAAAACATTAGGGCACTTGCCTGCCAAAAAAAGGTTGACTACTCTTGTAATCGAAGCCAATGACTCATCCGCAACTGCCGCTGCTGTTCCACTCAACGCATCAACTAGATGCTGTGCACGCAAGCCATCTTCAAAAAATTTATCTACATCTTCAAAAACCTAAAAAAAAATTTAATTCAAGATTTGCAAATGCCCAAACTTGTTTATATATTGATAGATTTGTCCTTATATGTTATAATATATTTTGGTGTTTATATACGATCTTTATAATGTAAATTTTCATTTATTTTTACTAAAATATTTAGCAAATTAATATCTTTTTTACATATAAGTTTTTTTTTTCTTATTTTTTTAATGATAGAAGGTTTCTTTTATGCTTATAAAAATTTCCTAGTCATATATATTTATCAATATATAAGTATTACAATAAATAGTTTATAAAATATCATGACAAAAATCGATGATGTATCTACGATATACTAATATTAACTTACTTTAAAAAGTGTCTCATGTGTTAGTTAAACACACAACTCTCCTGATATATTTTTTTTTTTGAGCATATACATGAGGATTTATAGATATCTATTTTATATATTATTTTTTCTTGTATAGTTTGTTAGAGCATCGCTCGATCAAACTCACGAGTTTAATTTGGTATGTAAATGTCAAATTTAGTTGATCAAGACTATATTTTGATTTTTAGTCTATCGAAGTCGGTTTCAGACTAGGAATAAAGCATGGTAGTTAAGATTCACCAATCAAACTTGAAGATTAAAGACTGAAGAACAACAAACATATACGAGGACTTCATTAATAAAGGTATATGAAGAGTGACTATCATATTTACTCATATACTCTACCATTCTATATACTGCTAAAATGTCGTATGACTTTATTATTATGAGGAAAATTGCAATTGATTGGAGAAAATTCTGGTTCAAGCTAGTACTTGATAAATCTCGAATTATATTTCATACAATAGAATTTATATAAAAACTTATAGCGTAATAGGTTGTAAACAATTTATTGTTCAGTATATCGTAATTGCATAAGAAGTTCATAGGAGACATCAAGTTATATTCATGTTCACGAACTTATTCGGGCAATACAAAATCTTTGAGTTTATTGATAATACACTTGATAAATCATATCTCTTATTAACTCATGTACACAAACTGATTTGGTCAGTTCACGAACTGGTTGATTTGGAGATGTTCCTAGATACTTTTAAATTCTCAAGTACAAGAACTGATTTGGTCACTACACGAAATTGTTGATTTTAAGAGGTTTTTGGATACTTTGTGTAACTTACATGAAAACTTAACCATTATTCCCGGGCTAACCATTTGGTGCACCAATATTTACCGATAAATATGCGGGTATTCTTCTTTGTAATATGCAAACTTTTCACATGCTCATATGATCAATTTAAATTGGGAAGATAAGCTTACTTCATATCCCTTAGATTGATCTTGTGAGGTGAAAACGATTAGGCATCTCTATAACCTTTTGAAGAGAGTAAGATATCCCACTTGTTAAGGTTTGCTTGATATCTTCTGTATCCTTGAAGATCCCTTATAAGCAAAAAGATTATCATTACCTGTATATCTTACTAAAGGAAATCAATAAGTTATCTTTTAGAGGCAGAAAAATATTAAATTTTTCACTGCATCTGAATCAACTCCTAGGCCAGTAAAGGACGTCATCTAGCGGAATCAAGTGCGTAGAATTACGTTGGATCCAAGAAACTTAAGGAGCACGCCCGAAGCTGAACTTCTCGGAAGGCTGAATCGGTCTCTACATTCCAGTCCGAAGTCTGACGGTAGCTAGTGTTTTGGCATCTTAATATAGTGTGATGCTCACTGGACTGAGTCCCGAGGTTTTTCTACAAGATTGTAGTTTCCTTGTTAATAAAATTTTTGATGTCTTATCTTATTTCTTTTCCATATTATATTTCTCATCTTTACAATAGAAATATCACAAGTAGTGAGTTAATCAACCAAGACAATTTTTAATTCAACTGCATAAAACCTATGTACAAGACTTGTACTTGTAAATTCCTATTTTGAAATATACTCCCTCCGTCCCACCATTAGATGACCTACTTGGTCTAAGATCTTGTCCCATCATTAGTTGACCTATTTCACTAATCAAGGGGATATCTCTAGAACTACCCTTTTGATTGACATAAGAAATATGTATAATTTGATAATGTTTATACTCGTTACGTAGGTGTTTTAAAATGATTTTTTGAAAATCTATGGTATAGTTTGAGAGATAAATGATTTCTAAAATTTACAAATTATTATCTATAAGGGTATAGTTGTAAAAAATACTTAAAAACACTCATTTCATTCATTGCCTTAAGAATTGTGCAAACTTCAACTAGGTCATCTAATAGTGGGACGGAGGGAGTATATAACAAGATATAACAAGATTTGTTCTTCTTAGTTCATGTACAATTCCAGTACATAATAAGTTGTACATGGATGATTTTTGAGATCGTTCAAGGAGTTTGTTTTACAATCAGGTACAAGGATCTTTTTTGTTGATCTATATTTATTTATTATAACAAGTAATTGCCCATCCCAGTACGTTCACGAACAAAAAGAGTTGGTGGTGTACTAGGTACACTCTCATTTTCAATTGGTATCAGAGTAGGCAAGCACTGAAAATACATAATAAGTCTTTGTTTGTAGGGATCCAAACCTGTAAACAATGAGTCAAAGTATGGTTTTTAATTTTCCAAAAAGAGACTCATTAGAATTAAGAACACCACTAGCAAGGATATTACTCTCTTTGAGAATTCAGTATCCTCACAAAAGGGAATTCTTGTCTCCCCAAGATATCTTCTTAATAGACAATAAACTTAACACAAACCTCTGAATGCAGTTGATGATTCCAGTGCTGAAAAATGATTTCTTGTCTACTCTACGCTTTTGGACAGAATTAGTCTTCAAGATGAATTACTTCAATCGAAAGAACAAAGTAATAATCTTCTCGAGAAAAGACTTGAAGAAAGTCTCGCACAAGAAAAACCATTGAGGATGCAACTCGATAGCTCAAAAGAGGATCTTGTTGTTTCTCTTTCAAAATTGAGGAGATGGCGAAAAGGATATCTAAACTAAAAGCAATTTGTGGTTGTCATATTCTTTCATATGTTTTGATAAAAATGATTCTCAGAACATGAAGATACATTTTGATAAATAAGAAGATTCTAAACCTTTCACGGAAGAAGATCCTGCATTAGTTAAGACGGTCAAATCTGATCTCGTCAGATCTTACTCACGCGTGGTAAGAAAGGTCATATCCAAAACACCGCAACAAGCAGTCTCTAAAAAATATATTGTACAAGGAAAGTCCTCTGCATCCCTACAGTAAATGATAAGCAATAGATTAAATGGAGAGCTATTTTTTTTATCGCAAATATTGAACTCCTTAATGGCAACTCCTATGGAAGGAAAAAATATCCATGAGTTAGTGATGGTCCATAAGATATGGATCAAAAAATGCTTGTTTGTACTGTGTATAAAATACACGGAAAGCCCGTAATCAAGCCGGCCCGTCTAGACCGTGAAAGAAGATTCTAGAAGTTTCTAGAAGTCTTGTTGCCCAAGTTGCTTGCACATGAAGTTTGTATCAGAATTAGGGTTACATAAACAATATAAATACATGTATCCTAAACCCTAAAAAGACATGGAATCCTAGGTTTGTCGAACCACGTTAAATTCTTGTCTTCTTATTTACTTTCAATAATTTCCTAGCCCTAATTTTTACATAATCATCATCAAATCATCGTGTTTAGTGCCTAAAATTATTTATGGATACAAACAACGCTACTATAGGAAGATATATCATCCACTGATCAATCAGGTCCAGATGTTACCCCTTATTTTGAGGGGGTTCATGTGGAAGATCGATACAGTCTCTCAGTGACCGAACAAGAAATCTTTATTTATTTATTTTTCTTGTGTCATCCGGTCATCAAATGACCTGAATTATTTTAATAATGAAGAAAAATATATCCAGTCATAAGGTGGCCCGACGAAGACTGTTTTTGTTTCTTTTAAATATCAGAACTAGTAGTAAAACACCAAGGTGACCAAATTTGGAGTACAAAAACTCCATTCAAATGTTGGGATCCATTAAAACTCCATATTAAAACAAAATTGATACAAAAACTCCAAAATTTTAAAAATTGATACAAAAACCCCAAACAAAATTGGTTTTATCAAATTCTATGATGAAACCGAACTTGGTTTCATCTTATTTTAGCCTATTTTTTTTTATCATGAAACCAAAAGATTTTAACGATGAAACACTAAGTTTATGATGAAACCAAATTTTGGTGGTACAGTTTTTGGTTAGTGGCGGTGTTGGTTGGTGGTGGTGTTTTTTATAGTGCTAGTATTTGTTGGTGTATGTGGTGTTGGTTGCTAGTAGAGGTAGTTGATGGTAGATATGGTGGTGGTGGTTTGGTGTGGTGGTGGTTGGTGATGGTAGTGCTGGTATATATTGATGGTGGATATGGTGATGGTGGTAGTGGTGGATATTGATACAAAAACCCCAAATAAAATAATATAAATATTTGGGGTTTTTGATGGATTGACTTTTTGTTTATATTTTGATTAAAATTTTTTATGGATGGATAGATATTGACAAAAACCCCAAATAAAAAATTTGAATATTTGGGTTATATCTCATGGAGTTCTTTTAAATATTTTATATGTGGTCGGTAATGGTAGTGGTGGATATTGATACAAAAACCCCAAATAAAATAATATGAATATTTGAGGTTTTTATGTTACTTTTGTTTTGATGAGTTTTTTATGGATGGATAGTGACACCATTGGGGTTATATATCTCACTGCCCGTTTAAATATTTTAATCTTCTTGATAAAACGAGCATACATATAAATTTGTGGAAATTTAAATAGATTTTCCCATAATAGAAAGAGTTTGATGCTCCATATATATAAGGATTATCCGTTAGTTATGATTTAACATCCATACCATAAGAGTTGCCCTAAGAGAGGAGTCTCATGCACATTGAGACCTCTCGCTCTCTGTCAGATGTTGTAATTTCTACTGGGTTGTGTTGCAACACTACTAGTCCTGGACTAGTCTTCTGTTGCGTATCATAATACTGATCACCTGAGTCTGAAACGCGTCGTATCAATTTCCTCGCCAAGAGCAACTCGGTCTAACTCATCAATAACATGATCCCAGGGAGTACGAACCCGACGCGGACGAACCGTGTATCTCTTTGAATTTTCTCCCATAGCTTCCAATGATGCAAAAGTACTCGTGTGAGCAATTACTTCGACATTTCTGAAATAATTGGTTGCTGCTTCGTCGGAAATCATCCGCAAAAGTGTTGTTCTCGTGTCATAGCAATAAAGCACCGATTTATCATATAAGAATATGATTTCTCCACCTTTTGTAAGTAAAACCGGCTGAAAGATCCTATCACGAGAAAAAGAACCTACCACGGATTCGTAATCTATATTGAACTCCATACACCAGGTCTCCTTAGAGTTGCTACTTCTCATCAAGGACCAGATCTCCAGACGTGATTTATCCATATAAAGGCACAAATGCCTTCCCAATGCTACAAGTCCATATCTATGTTTCTGCTGAATGTCTTGCATACAAGAAGGAGCAGTTAGCAATCGAAACTCCTCATCAGCCAAGTTAAACGCCACAACGTTCTTGGATGAAATCCAATAAATAACACCGTTCACGTAGGTGCCCATACCTCCGCCTAGTGTCCGCACTGGATAAGAGATTGTACCTATCTCTCTCCACCCACAACCGCTGCCAAGTGTGTACACTTCAACATTTCCTTGCGCGTATTTGAGGTAATGGATTCTAACAACCTTGTACTCATTGGTCGACCGAACATACCCAAATCCACATGCTGTACTACCATGCATGTTAACGTTTCCTCTAGTTATAAGAATAAAATCTGGATCGATGTCATCTTTCTTTACAACTAGTTGAGGAAGATGAACATATTCTCTGGTAAGGGGATTACAAATATAGATGGGATCTATAATATAATTGTGGTGTTGAAATGTGCAAACCAAACCATTGCAGGAGCCAACTAAGTGATACGCTAAAGAATAATGATGCATCGGAGTATGATAGATCCTTTTCAGATTTTCACTGTAAATGTATTTCTCATCATTGATAATCCTGCCACTTACAATACCTCCATGGAAAAGTAAAGTTGGGTAGTCGTCTTGATCATCAATGCGACAAGCAAAAAAGAGACATGACTCCACCTTAGCAGCTAGTTTGTCATCACCATCACCGCCATCGTCGTCGTCGCTGCCATGGAGATGGTTAAGCAGGTGATTGACGTGCATATTAATAAATCTACTTGTGCGGATGAGAGTTACCCAACTTTTACAAACTAATTTGCACTGAAGAACAGATTCAGCTGGAACTCGAGAAACAATATCCAGTATGATATCTGAGGGAAGAGACTCCATGGATCCCCTACTAAAGACACAAATAAGAAACCAAAAAATTAATGGATAAAATTAATGGAATTTGCTGACTACAACGCTTGCGCTTGAGTGATCAAGTAAAACTAGCTTAACTAAATTAAATAAAAATTGATGGATGTACTTTTTTTCAATGCCAGACCTTGTTATTATTATATAGCATTCAAGGATTCCTAAAGCAACACCGAGACTAACAAAACTAGGAAACTTAGCTGAACTAGGAAAGGGAACATCTAAGCAATGACCGACCGAAGCTATCAAGCTACAACCTTCTCCGCCTCTCTCTGTATATAGTAGGATGATAATACTGATTTCAGTGTAAAACAAATTTCATGTGGTTGCGTTCTCATTGATTCAAAGCAAATTTTCAGGGTTAGATTTTCCTCTGAAATCAGTTGGGCCGTCTAATACACGGGTTTATTCAAATGTATCTCCAGCGGTTGTTCCATCCCTTGGACAGGATTCATCAAGTAATATTAAACAACACACAAGCTACAAAGTCGGGCTACTGACTACTTGTAGACCTAATCCTCTCACTTTTTAGTTCAAATGTGTAATATTACACTCTCTTTAAAACCATCTCTTTTGGATCCTCTCTTATGTTGAATATGACAGCATCTCTTTTCTGACTGCATTCCTTGCAATGCTGGTTAGTTTGCAACTCGGAAAAAGCTCAACAGTGGGTTCTCTCTTCAAGGGAAAGTCCACTGAACCCCTGTCTAGGAAGATGGCTTTCAAATGGGATAACAAGGTTGATCTTTTTATATGGTGTTAGCTGTGAAAGACAAAGCATGAAAAGTTCAGACAGATTCCCATCTGCTGGGTAACAACATCCAACGTTTGAGGTAATTGAGTTATGACTCTCTCAGTTCCTTTACCAAAAATCTAACCCTGAAACAATTCTTCTAGAATAGAAGCAGACCCTATAAATGAGGAAAATCAATGAGGAAAATCTAACCGTGAAACAATTCTTCTAGAATAGAAGCAGACCCTATAAATTCTTGACTAAAATTGAATGCTTACTATAATTTATGTTGTCACCTAATCAACTATCAATGTAGTAGTCAAACTCTACCTAGTAAAGCCTAATCGTTTACACTACCATTTGGGAAAAACGAAATTAACTAAAGATTAATCACCAGTACTCTAGCAATCATAGGAAAAGCTTTGTAGAACAGACGCAATTCTAGCATAGAGAACAGGTACATGACCTTAGTGCTACTAACAGATGATGGAAGCTCAAATGAATTCCATCATTGTATTATGTAGATAGGCTAGATAGGACTCATACCTCTTTCTCTATTTAATGTTACGAAAGTAACGTGTCTCCACTACTTGGTACTAGAGGTCGTGCGATTAATAGCTGCATATATTCACGTCCCTTAGTGTTGTTTCTTATGCTGCAAAAACATAAAGTATACTTTTAAGACTGGAGAAACTCCATGTTACAAAATAATGCTACACTGAGCATTCGGTTATAAGTCAACCACCATGACCATACTCTCTCTACGCAAGACACCAATTTAAGAAAGTTACAAAAGCCCTAGTAGTTTCTGTTGGTTCAAAAAGTGTGCTTTAGAAAATCAACATAAAAGAGGTGCACAGTGTATAGGAACTGAGAGGGACAGCACGATGCAGGCATGCCATTGTGTGTTGTGCCAACAATCAAATGTGATAACCCTGATGTGGAGTGTGTGAAGATTCAAAGTAAATTTCAGTAGCATCTAATTTGATGAATTTTCAAGATGCAACCATCTAGCACAGACAAGCATGAAGTAGCGTCGTTATGTCTTGAAGCCCAAAACTATGGAATTTGCCTCCAACTCCAAGAATTCTAGGGTTTAGGATCCTATTAGACTAAGTTTCCTAAATTTAGAAATTAGAAGTCAAAAATGCTCCTCAAATTATCACAATCAGCAAGGTTGCCCCCTTGTTTCTGATAATTTCAATCAACATAACAAATTAAGGAAAATAAAAAAAAAAAGTAATAACAAGATTAGCATTCAGAAGTGACCCTGTGAATTAGCTAACAAATTAATAACAAAGAGCCAAATTAATGACCGAATCATGTAATCTGATTTATGCACATAGTACCAAGAAAATCACAAATTCGGCTAAACTATTCCGACCCTAACATATCAGAGTCATCATAAACCCACTTGAATTACAAAAAACATGTTACTGTAAAACAGTAAAACAAAAGAAAAGTATATCCTGAAGAATAGCTAAGTGCAGAAGAAAACAAAACAAACATTTAAAGTGAAAGTACGAGAGTCTGCTTACCTTACGAAGAAACAGTCTGATCTCTTCTCGGATCAGATTGAAGAGGAAGATACTCAAAATAGGTAGGTTTATCTTGCTTTTTCAGCCGTCAGAGATACCGTGTTCTTAAGTTTGAAGAAGATAGATAGATAGATAGAAAAGGAGAAATGAATGACGTAAGATAAGTTGATGATATTGGCAGGCATGAATTTGTTCAGGGGTCACATGGAACTGGTCACGGGAGATGTCAGACCCTTTGCTTTATTTGTGCTAATATCTACCCATACTGGTCAGAAACAGTTATTCTTTATTCAACTTTTTATTTTTTCCTCTACTTTTGCTTGGCTTTTAATAAAAAATCAGTCGAACCAACCACCACCATTCTGCTACCACTACCACCACCACAATCCACCACCGTTCTCCACCTCCTCTTTTTTATTATCTAATCGTTGCAGATCTCGATTTTTGATTTGATGATTTGAGCATAGGTTTGATTTGATGATGATTTCGATTTCGACATAGATTTAAATTTGAGCATAGGAATCCTGTCAATTTTTTTTTTTTTTTTTTTTAAACTTAGACTACAATCAAGCCTTACCATTATTACTCACATGTAGTGTAAAAAACTTCGCCTCATCTCCTAATAGTCCTACGGAGATAAGATCGTTGCATTGTCGCAATTTATCTCCACCCGACCTGGTACTTGCTACTGGAAAAGGGCTTTGGATTTGGAACTAGACTTGCGAAGACTGTGTTGGTCGATGCATTAATCAACAGACTCATACTTTGGTTTGTGAGGTGATACAATTTTTGAAGATTGGACTTTCTACCGAGGTTGTTGGGGGAGACTTACAAAATCCGAGCCGCTATGTGCAATACAAAACCTACACAAGCAATGACATACAAACGCGGAAATAACACAACTACGCAATATAGAAGCAATCACACAACACAGGCAATTACGTGGAAAAACCCCTCCAAGGTGAAGGGTAAAAAACCACGGACAAATCTTCCACTATGACAATGATGGGTTACACACAATTCTCCAAATATGGGGATAACAACAACTTCAAGGTGCATATAGCACTTGGATACCTATTTGCCTAATTACACTCACCCCTAAGGATGGATCAACAATTCATTCACCAATAAGATGAGATTCACTATCAATTTGACAATAGCAAGAGTAAGATTACTTACTACTAGAGTTTGAGCAAACCCTAGATTTTCCCCTTTGAAGAGATGTGGAAATTGATGAACAATCTTCACCACAACGAACCAAACGGATCTTTGTCAAGAACCCTTTCTTCTTCCCTTCAAGATAACTTCAAATCTCACCAAAACGGTGGCTTAACCTTTCTCCCTCACTCACTCTCCTCTATTGTCTTCACAACATGAAGAAGATAAAATCTCGTGAACAAAAGAAACATCTCCTGATGCCTTTTGTAAACTTAATAAAGGACTGCTGCTAACTAGCTCCCCCCCATTTGATAAGGGGAACCTTGATAGACCATAAGGAGGGACCCGACCCAACAATATCCCCCTCACGACTTATGGATAGGTACCCGTCACCACAAAACCTGCCATGCTGCAGAAATACACATGCTTGTACTTCGACTTTGTCATCATATCAGAACCATTGCCATCTGTATGGATCTTCTCAATATAGAAGACCTTATCGTCGAGAACTTCTTGTATCCACTAATACCTAATATTGATGTGCTTGGACCTCGAGTGAAAACTCGAATTCTTGCTGAGATGGATGGCACTCTGGCTGTCACAGTAAACGATGAACCTTTGTTGCTTTACACCGAGTTCTATAAAAAACCTCTTCATCCATATCATCTCCTTGCAACTCTCCGTAGCTGCAATGTACTCTGCCTCTGTAGTAGACAATGCCACAAATTTTTGTAACTTGGATTGCCAAGACACAGCTCCCCCTGCATAGGTAAATAAGTAACCCGATGTCGACTTGAGACTGTCTTGAGCACCTGCCAAATCTGAATCTGTGTAACCAACTAACTCTGGCTTGTCACCACCATAGCACAAACACATATTATAAGTAACCCTTAGATACAGTAGTATCCATTTAACTGCTTCCCAATGCTCCATACCATGATTTGATAGAAATCTTCTTACCACTCCAACTGCATAAGCTATATCCGGCCTTGTACACACCATTGCATACATCAAACTACCAACTGCGGATGCATAAGGAATATTCTCTATCTTCCGTTTCTCAACATCATTACCGGCTCAGCCTTGTTCATGTTGAATCTTTGCAACACCTTCTCAATGTAGCTTTCTTGTGATAGCCACAACTTCCTTTCTTTCCTATCGCGAGTGATTTCCATGCCAAGAATACGCTTTGCTGCACCCAAGTCTTTCATAGCAAAAGACTTGCTCAAATCTGACTTCAACTTGTCAATTTTCCAACAATAAGCATGTCATCAACATACAACAAAAGAATAAGAAAATCACCATCAACAAATTTTTGAATGAATACACAATGATCTGAAGATTTTCTCTTGTACCCGTGTTCCTTCATGAACGATTCAAACTTCTTGTACCATCTTCTAAGAGCTTGCTTAAAACCATATAGAATCTTATTTAGCTTGCACACCATGTGCTCTTTGCTTTTGACTTCAAAACCCTCGGGTTGTGCCATATACACATCTTCCTCCAACTCACCGTGAAGAAATGTTGTCTTGACATCTAGTTGTTCTATCTCAAGATCCAAACTAGCGGCTATTGCCAAGACAACCCGAATAGAAGGAAATCTCACCACTGGTGAGAAAATCTCTTCAAAGTCAACACCCTTCTCATAACCCTTCACAACTAAGCGTGCTTTGTACCTTGGTTGTGAGTTACCATCTTCAGTCTTGATTCTATACACCCACTTGTTCTTCAGAATTTTCTGGTTTTCTGTCTTGTCAACCAAATCAAAAGTGTCATTCTCATCTAAAGAGCAAACCTCTTCTTTCATGGATTTCAACCACTTCAGACTTTCAGAAACACTAAGAGCTTCTTCATAAGACTCTGGTTCACCTGCATCTGTGAGCATCACATACTCATGTGGTGTATACTTTGTTGAAGGTAATCTGGTCCTGCTAGATCTTCTCAACTCAGCTTCTGGTTGTTGTTGCACTTCTTGCTCAACATCACCCACTGGAACATCTTCATGAGCTTTATCTTCATGATTGTGTTCTTCTTCTTCATTACCATTACCATCAACATCACAATCATGTTGTTCAAGAGTATGAACAACTGGATTTGGATCTAAGGTCATGTCATCTTGAAGCTTTGGCATTTCAATCTTCTCAAAGTCTTTAATAGTCTTGTCTTCAAGGAATATTGCATCCCTACTTATAATAACCTTCTTCTCAACTGGATCCCAAAATCTGTAACCAAACTTCTCTGTCCCATTGCCTAGGAACACACACTGCTTTGCTTTTTTATCAATCTTTGATCTCTGATCTTTTAGGATATGAACAAAAGCCCTGCAACCGAACTCTCTCAAGTGATCATAAGTAGGCTCTTTGTATCTCCATACCTTTTCTGCTACTTCTCCATATAGCGGTCTTGAAGGACATCGATTGATCAAGTACACAGCAGTATTCATTGCTTCACCCCAGAAATGCTTCTGCAACTTGGAATGAGATAACATGCACCTGATTCTCTCAAGAATAGTGTGGTTCTTCCTCTCTGCAACACCATTATGTTGTGGAGTCTTCAGTACTGATTGTTCATGACGTATACCCATGCTATTGCAATACACTTCAAGTGGTCCAATGTACTCTCCCCCGTTGTCATAACGAAGGCACTTCAAGATTCTACATGTTTCTCTTTCCACCATGCTGTGAAACATCTTGAACACAGGAACAACATCATCTTTGGTCTTGATTGCATATGACCAAACCTCCTTGAAGCATCATCTATAAAAGTAACAAAGTAGAAAGCACCACCAAGTGTTTTGACCCTTAAACGTCCACATACGTCAGAATGAACAAGATCAAGAATACCAGAATTGCGCTTGGGTAAAGCTTTATGAAAGGAAACTCTGGTTTGTTTACCAACTAAACAATGAGTACACTTACCCAATTGCATACCTTTGGCATTTGGCAAAACTTGTCTTTTGGTGAGGATTTGAATTCCCTTCTCACTAAGATGACCAAGTATTCTATGCCACGGCTCGGAGGTTAATCTTTGTCAACTGTATTCAACTCACCTTTAAACACCTTTACTTGTGTTTTGTACAATGTGTCATACTTATTTCCTCTTGCAATAACCATGGATCCCTTGCTTAGCTTCCATTTTCCATCACCCAAGTGATTGTTGTACCCTTCATCATCTAACACTCCAGGTGATATTAGATTCAAACGAAGGTCTGGTACATGTCGCACATTTCTGAGAACCAATGTGCAACCAACACTGGTCTCAACCTTCACATCACCGTTCCTACAATCTTCGCAACACCCCTGTTTCCCATTTTGAGTGAACCAAAGTCACCAGCCTTGTAGGAGGTAAATATATCTTCATGAGGAGTAGCATGATAAGATGCACCTGAATCAACTATCCACTCTGAATCAGAACCTGCAAAACTCACACAAACATCATTACAATCTGAGAATAAAATGATATCACCATCTGTTGCAATAGCTGCAACATCCTTGTCTTGTTTATCATTTCCTTTCCTCCTTCTTCTGTTCTTGCTTAGGCTTCCTGCATTCATTTGAATAATGACCTCTCATACGACAGTTCCAACATTCAACGTCCTTTCTGGACTTTGATTTACCCCTTGACTTGCTTCGGCCAACTTGTCTTCTGTCTTTTCTTCTACCCCGATTTTCTGTAACAAGAGCTTCTGAATGAGATGAGTCTAATGACCTTCTTCTAACTTTTTCATTCAGCAAACTGTTTGTAGCAACAGTCATGTTCAACTTCCTGTCTGGAACAGAATAACTGAGACAATTCCTCAATGGCTCCCAACTGTCTGGTAAAGTATTTAGCAACAAATAAGCTTGAATCTCTTCAGGAATTATCAGCTCCATATATGTAAGCTGATTCATAATACCCTTCATTTCATTTAAATGTTGCGCCATTGAACTCCTTTCCTTGTAGCACAGCTTTCCAAGCCTTTTGAATATAAGAGCTTTTGCACAAGGAGACTGCTGATCATATATCTGCTCTAACTTGGTCCACAAAGAATATGCTAGTGTCTCACTAGCCACATGATGAAAAATACCATCATCAATCCACTGACGAATAAAACCAACTGCTTTATGGTTAGTAACTTTCCAATCTTATTCACTTGTCTTCTCAGGCCTCACTCCCTTACTCTCTATTAGACCATAGAGATCTTTACAATATAACCAGTCTTTCATCTTCACCTTCCATATCACAAAGTTCTCACCGGCAAAATTGACCATTCTATTACTAGTGCTAGCTTCCGTCATTGCACAAGATTAGCTCAACCTAAAAGCTCTGATACCACTTGTTGGGGGAGACTTACAAAATCCGAGCCGCTATGCGCAATACGAAACCTACACAAGCAATGACATACAAATGCGGAAATAACACAACTACGCAATATAGAAGCAATCACACAACACCGGTAATTACGTGGAAAAACCCCTCCAAGGTGAAGGGTAAAAAAACACGGGAAAATCTTCCACTATGACAATAATGGGTTACACACAATTCTCCCAATTTGGGGATAACAACAACTTCAAGGTGCATATAGCACTTGGATACCTATTTGCCTAATTACACTCACCCCTAAGGATGAATCAACAATTCATTCACCAATAAGATGAGATTCAATATCAATTTGACAATAGCAAGAGTAAGATTACTTACTACTAGAGTTTGAGCAAACCCTAGATTTTCCCCTTTGAAGAGATGTGGAAATTGATGAACAATCTTCACCACAACGAACCAAACGGATCTTTGTAATGAACCCTTACTTCTTCCCTTCAAGATAACTTCAAATCTCACCAAAATGATGGCTTAACCTTTCTCCCGCACTCACTCTCCTCTCTTTTCTTCACAACATGAAGAAGATAAACTCTCGTGAACAAAAGAAACATCTCCTAATGCCTTTTGTAAACTTAATAAGGACTGCTGCTAACTAGCTCCCCCCATTTGTTAGGGGAACCTTGCTGGATCATAAGGAGGGACCCGGCCCAACAGAGGTAACCATTCGAAGTTATAGAATACCAATTAAGGGCGATGATATTGTGCTTGGTTCAGGTTGCAAACGATAATGTGCTAAATATTATGCTCGTGAGCTATGTTGTTAAAGGCGAGCTAGGCGCTCTCCTAGGCACACCAGTCGCACAGGGGGGCGTAGCTAATAATAAAAACTCCCAAGGAGAAAACCTGTGAGCTCTTTTATTGGCAGAGGTTGTAATAATATTTTCATGGATGAAGATAATGGGGTCTTGTTAACTTGTATACCCGTATACATGTTAAGGTTCATTAAAACAATAAAATCTTTCATTGGAAACAAGATTTGTTTGTTTTATTGCATTGAAAACAACAATTCTTTGCATTGGGAACAAAATGTGTTATTTTTAGTGCAAGAAAAACCAATTTCTAGTAGAATAAGACAAAAAAACACAATTTCCAAGGAAATAAAATAATTATTTATTAAACCTTAACATGTATACGGGTATACAAGTTAACAAAAGCCAAGATAATGAGGTTATGGAAAGAAGTGATAGACCCATTGTCCAAGGGTTATTACACTATGTTGTTCATGGAAGCTTTTTCCAAAAATTGTACATGTTTTAGTTATAGAGAAGTTAGGCGGAGCTAATAATTGGGACAGGCACAACTGAACTGGTAAGGTTATTGGTTTAGCTTAATTAAACTTGGGAATGAAAATGATGTGGATGCAGTAGTAGTCTGTGAAGTTTTTAGAGCAAAAAAAATATGTTTTGGAGTCTGTCAGAAATCAACACGACCACCACAGCAGGCCAAGGCCAAGCTGAGAACGATCATCTACAGCCACAAGGCCTATAACATAAGCCTATAACCATTAATCACGCTCTGATCGTGCGGTTCTGTTTCATCAACCATCATCTACATCCACAAGGCCTACAACATAAGCATGTGACCATTAATCAGGATCTGATCGTGCAGTTCTGTTTCATCTGCAGTTCTGATTCATCAAACAGACTGTGGTTCATGTCTCCTTAGAACTCAAGGATACAGAGGTACGAGCCTATAGAACATATCCTGTTCAAGTAAAGTCGTGTCCAGTTTCCCGATTCCACTTCCTATATAATACATTCTATTTCGCAGTGTGGTCACTGTGGGACTAAGAAATGAAATGAGGATTGAAATAAAATACTTCTGAATCCCTTGGGAGAAAGAACTACAGTTATATCATGCCTTAAGAAGGTCGCAGGTTCGATACTTTCCACAGCAATAGCAATCATCGTCGATTTTATTGCTCGGTTTGAAAAGAAAATGATAAGTAATAGTTTGATAGGAGAGTTGTTCTTTTATGCAGATATTGAAGCTGAGGAGTCTCGAGAGAATTGAGACTTCTGCGCTCTCTGTCGGATGTTGTAATTTCTATTGAGTTGTGTTGCAATTAATACGTGCGAGAATATCTCATGTAATTAAGCTCACTATGATTTTGTTTTTAATGTGCATTATATCCATGGTATCTTTGTAGTATTAAATTCCAGGATGTTAGTTTTTCAAAAATGATATGATGCAAGATACATACAAGTGTAAATAGAATTTAAATCCATATTCCACGACTTTACCATTACTGGAGAGTTGCACTCTCTGTTCTTATTTTGTTTTCTATTTTCATGAAATTGGTGCAGGTTGCAAAGCCAAAAATCAAGCTAATAAAACTTGCGAAGAAACATGGGTAACCTCCTGCGTAACAGAAGAGGATTGCCAAGAAAAATGCTTCCGCGATCATGGCAATGAAGCCACACCTAGTTGTCTTGTCCGTATCGAACAAGGACTTCGTGATTTGTGCTACTGCACATATGATTGTTAGAAAAATCACATTTTTATGTTATCCAAGGCGATTATTATGAAATATTAACATTCAAAAAGGATTGGACAACCACTTATCTATTTGATTTGCTTTCCATATAGGCACAAAACCATTGTATTTTTATTTTTTACCATTTGAGTTACAATATCAGTTGGACCAGTCAGTTGGACTATATTAGACTAGTTATCAAACACCGACGTTGCAGAGTAGAATAGCCTGTTTTGCCATTTGATGCCTGTAATAAACCTTTTTTTTTTTTTTTGGCTCAATCACATATTTTTATTAATAGAATAGCTAAAGCAAGCCAAAGTTACAACAAAAGAGAAATTAAAACAGGAACCATAAAGGTTCACTAGCTACAAATTAGACTATGAACATTTAACAGAACCTATAGTAAACAGTGTTTGGCATTTCAACTCTTTTAATAAAATTGGGCCTTCCATTATGAACAATTCGTTCTCCAGCTCCAAGCCCATCTCCTCTTTTTGCAAGATCATCTGCACTGAAATTGGCTTCTCTAAAGATATGTTGAAAAACAATACTTTCCATTTCCTGAACTAGATTCATCCAACTTGTTCTAAGTGCCCAGGGAATACTGTTGTTGCAGAAATCATGTATCACAACTTTAGAATCTGATCTTATGATTACTTTTGTTGCAGATAGAACTACAGCCCATTCCAGTGCACAAATAACAACAAAGACTTCAGCTAAGTAATTAGTAGTTGTACCAATACCTCCTGACATTGTACCAATTACATGACATTCATGATCTCTAACAATGATTCCAAAACCTGCTGCTCCTGGGTTGCCAATTGAAGAACCATCACAGCAAAAGAGAAGAACACCTAACTTCGGAGCTGACCAATAACATTTTTTAATGCTGCTATATTTGGAAAATCTGATGCCCATATGAAAGAAATCAATAATGTTTTGATCATATACTTGCCCCCATATTGTACCCTTCATTCTTAGACTTCCTTCATGCACAGATTTCCAAATTTTCCTTTTTAAATCATTGATTTGTGGTGACTTTTCTTCAAAGAGTTTTTGATTTTTTTGAAACCATAAATCTCTCATTATTGTGAATGCTGCAGTCATCCATACTTCTTTTATAAGTGGACTTTTTTGCTGTGCAGCTTTATAGATATCAGTGATTTTGGTTTATTAAAACCAAAAATAGAACATATCCAATTCCAAACGGAAACACTGAACTCACATTGCCATAGGGTATGATCCATACTGTCTTGTTCTCCAACACATGTGCAGCATCAAGATACAATATTGTATCCATTTTTCCTCATAACTCCACATATAGCTGATGCTGAATTTTCCATATATTGCTTGCAATGTTAAGATGAAGAAATGGTTTCCATATGAAAGAAAGCTAGCTAACTTTTGGTTCTTTTAACATGATTTTCTCCACTGCTGCTGAAATTACCTTTTATATCACCATTCCATACCATTTTGTCTACTCCTCCACTAACCTCAGCAATGTCATATTAGCAAAATAATCAATCAGTTCTTCAGGAAAACTCCAAAGCTTGCCTTTTAGCGAATCTTGAACTTTCATATTCAAGTTTTCTTTAACAAAAGCATTAAGACCAATATCATTAATTATTGGTGTATTGCTTACCCAAATGTCAAACCAAACTGAGATTTTTGAACCATCTCCAATGCACCATCTAATATCATCTTGCAAAACAGCTAAAGCCCATTTCAAACCTAACCATAATGTAGATTGCCTCATGTTTGAGATCCATTGGCCATTCTTGTCAGTATATTTTGCTAAGAAGAAAAGATCTCATTCTTCATTTGAATTTAAGATCTTCCACATCATTTTCATAAGTAAAGCTTTATTAACTATCTCTAATCTTCTTAAACCCATACCTCCTTCACAACAACGTGTACAAACTTTTCTCCATGCCAATATTTTGGATTTTCTTATTTCAATATCTCCAGACCAAAGAAAATTTCTGATAATCTTTTCACAAATCTTGATTACTGAAGCTGGCCATTTGTAAATTTCCATATTGTACAGAGGAATACTACTTAGAACTGACTTGATGAAAACAATCCTGTCTTGAAAAGACAATAGTATTCCTTTGCAAGTAGCAAGTTTGCTCTGAATCATCTCCACAATAGGCCAAACCATAGCCACTGTTACTCTACTATGTGAAAGAATTACTCATATAAGTATTTATCTGGAAACTTAGAGATTTCCATGTGAACTCTTTCACTAATTTTTTTGTTTTTGGTTTTGAGAAGTTCCATCAACAAAACATTTACTCTTGGTGCTATTAATAATTTGCCCTGAGCTAGTTTGATAATCATCAAGTAATGTCATCAATCCTTTTAAACTCTTCTTAGCTCCATTTCAAAACACAAAAACATCATCAACAAAAAATAAATGAGTTGGATGAATACCTTTCCTCACTACCATTGGTACTATCTTGCCTGCTTGCACCAAATGAGATAAATTCCCGCTAAGCACATCTTCCATAAAAATGAAAAAAAAATGGAGAAAGAGGATCTCCTTGCCTTAGACCCCTTCCAACTGAGAAGAATCCACAAGGTCCACCATTAACCATCACTGAAATTTTTGCTGATTGAAGAATTGTCATTAACCATCTGCACCAATCATTTGAGAACCCAAATTTGAGTAAAACTTTTGTTAGAAACTCCCAACTAACAGCATCATATGCTTGAGATATATCAAGCTTGAGTCCTACATTTCCTCCTCTTCTTTTCTTTTTCATTTCATTCACCATTTCCTAAGCCAGCAACACCTGTTCATGAATACTTCTACCCTTAACATAGGTTGTTTGCTGAGGTGAAACCATTTTTTCCATTAATGTACTCATCCTAGCTGTGATGATTTTGGTAATGATCTTGAAACTGACATTAGTCAATCCTATAGGTCTGAACTGAGCAGCATTTTTAGCACCTTGACACTTTGGTAAAATCACTAAAAAACTGGAATTTAACCCTTTTGGAATGAATTTTTTGGACCATCAAAATTGAATAGAAGCTACTATGTTTTGTTGAATAATGTTCCAGCATGTCCTGTAGAAAATGCCTGAGAATCCATCTGGCCCTGGTGAGCTATCTGGATCTATTTCAAAGGCAATCTTTTGAATCTCCTCTGGACTGGGAAGTGCATCAAGCATAATCTGATCTTCTGTAGTAATTGAGAGTGGAATGACATTAAGCAAATCTTCATTAATTTGAACTTCCTTATGTGCAAACCTCTTCTCAAAGAATCCACCAATTCAGCTGAAATTTTTTCTTGATCAGTTATACTATTGCCACTTGAATCTTCAAGTTCACTAATTTGATTAAAAGCTTGTCTTATCTTCAAATTTGTGTGGAAAAAACTGGTATTGGCTGCACCCTCCTTAACCCATTTAGTTCTTGATTTCTGCCTCATAAAAGTATTATATTGCACTTCTCTACTGGAGTATTCATTTTGAGCTTCTACTAATGTAGCATATGCAACTTCATCATGAGCATTTTTGTCAGATTCTTCCATTGCCACCTTAACCTTAGCTTCAACTTCTTGAATTTTTGTTTTGACATTTCCAAACTCCTTCCAATTCCATTCATTTAAACACTTTTTGAGATTTTTGAGCTTACTCATAAATACAAATGATGGATCACCAATCACCTCATTTGACCAGCAATCTTCAACTACTTGAAGAAAATTTGGATGTTGAATCCACATTTTTTGAAATTTTCTAGGCACATTTTTAGGTTTTGGAATACTTGCACATCCCTCCAACAATGGTGCATGATCTGAAACTAGTCTTAATCCAACCTTATGTCCCCAGTTACCATATATTTGTAACCATTTCTGATTGAAGACAACTCTGTCAAGGTTGCATAAAATCATTTTCTTTCCCTGCTGACAGTTTGACCAAGAGTAATCTAACCCTGTCTTAGGAGCTTGAATCAATTCACACTTATTTAAATAGGTTGTGAAATCTAGCATTGTTGTTTTATTAGGAGCCCTTCCACCAAACTTTTCTTCCACATATGTTATTGCATTAAAATCACCTAGAATGATCCATGGATTTTGAAGTTCACTTATTAATCCCATTTCGGACCATAAGAATCTTCTTTGAGTAATTCCAACATGAGCATGGCCTCCAGAGATTAATGTATCACCAACACTTATTGTTATCATATGACTGGATATTGATATGACTTGAGGAGTTCAAATACTCTTATTCCAAAACAACCAAATGTTACCCTTCTTATTTGATGAGGAAGAGTTATGAATTACCATACTCTGCATCCCAGGCAAGTTTAATTTACTACAAAAAGAAGCATTGCACACAATATTTGGTTCTACAATCCAAACTAATGATGGACTAAATTTATTAACTAAATACCACATCTTATCTTGAGCCCTAGGTCTTCTAAGGCCCCTTAAATTCCAAAATATTATATTTATTGTTTGGGTGGAAGGAGTTTGGTACCCCCTTCCCTGGATTCTTTCTAAAATTATACTTAACAGGAACTGGTTTACTGACCTTGCTTTGAATATGACTACTGTTTGAAGAACTTGCATTATTATTCACTTTCCCTTCTGAAACTTCAACACTAGTAGATGAAGTTACCATTTCCTTATTAACAATTTTAGCCCATGATGTAACTGGAATGACTTCTTCTGTTACTTTACCGGTACTCCCATTTACATATTTGACAATTACTATTTTGTAGAGAATTTTGCTCCACTACTTCACAAATTTTTGAAACTTCAATTATAACAGACTCTTCTTGAATTAATGATTCTTCAGTACTTAGATTGTTGAATCTCCCAGAAGATACAAGCACTTCCTCCACTGGTGCAATACTATATGGAGTAACAATTATTGAATGAACTATAACATCTTCCTCTCTTTCAGAAGTATCACATATATCAAAAGGAACTCTAGTTGGTGTAGCTTGAGTCTTCTGTGGTTCTGTATTTTCAGTTGTTGTAGCCTTATTGACATTCTGAGATTGCCTAAAAACAGATGTATCTTTGTTTTTATTTTTTTATCACATAGCATTCAGTTACTAAGTGTCCTATTATTCCACAAGTACTGCTGAACTTAGGACAATCACGAATTAAGATATCTTGAAAAAAAAACCTCCCAACTTAGTATTGATCCAAATTTTGCTAGGGATTGATAGAGCGATATCCATCTCAACCAACACATTATCATAGTAGCCAACTTCACATTTTGATGTTGCTGTATCAATATTAATTGGCTGACCTAATTCTTTGCAGATAGTGAATAATATTTTTTCATTCCAAAATTCAAGACTTAAACCAGGAAAACGAACCCATACCTGAGCTTTTGAGGTTCTCTGATATGTTGGTCGAAAATTTGACACCCAATTTCTGACTCGTAGCACTTGATTAAGGACTTCCCATTGGCCAGCTTTGATATAGTTTCGATCTATTTCATTATCCAGTTTAATTGTGAAGAAGCCTTTTCCCAGAGGTATAAGCTTACAATCACCAACCAACTTCCATTGCTGTCTTAAGATAATAGATGCATCCACAAATTTAGTTTTCTGTAGTTGCAATCTACCAATAAGCGAAAACTTCCAAGGATTTAAACCTTCATCAAACAATTCATCAGGCAAATCAATCGTTGGAACTTTTTTATAACCTTCTTCACTACTGATATTAGATGAAACTGGATTCATGTTACCGTTAATTGAATTGATTTTAGGACTATTATTCATCGATCCACACCACTCAATCACCGGTAATCATTGAATTTGCAGAAAAATTGACGAAAAAATACCTGAATTAATGAAGATGAGGTACAGAAACCTAGAAACGAAAAGAGAATTTTTCCGCTGAGTCAATCGCCGATTCTCATAGCTCGACTCAAATAATTTTGTATATCTTAGTTTATGCCTGTAATAAACCTTTTTTTTAAAGGTTTTACCTATTTTTCGTCCCAATTTTTCCTAAATCCCATCTCAAGTATACCAATGACTCTTTTAAATTTGGGTGAACAAGACTCACTCTATTATTCTCCGTAATTAACATCATTTCTTATAACCACCGTTGTCAAATCGATTAGGCTCAGAAATTAATTCCAAAATCACCATCTTAGTCGGGTTTGTGGTTTGATCGCAGTTGTTTTCTTCTATACATGATACGATAGTATGTACAACAAAAAAAATAGTATTAACTATACATGATATGTTAGTGTGTACAACAAAAATAAAAATCCATTAATGCAAAAATGTTAGATTTGGGAATAATTGAATACGATGAAAACCCAATTGAAACTGTGTATACGAAGGAAAGTTATATGTTTTCTTGTTACTCTTTTATGAACGCAGGTGTGGCGATTATTTATTCACCGATTATACGTAGACCCGATTCGATATACTGTACTAGCTATTGTTATACTTCCTTGTGGGTCGTGCTCTCTTAAAATCCGTCTTACAATTACTACTAGTTCATAGTCATTTATTACTCACATATCCAGGGTGCATGTTAATCATGGAGTAACACATCCCTTTTGGATGTCATCGCCATATATTGTTAAAAGATTAGACCGGAAGATGTAGACGGTTATTGACGAAGATGAAGGTTAAGCATACATTTTTATGGGATAAGTCTTGTTCATCTAATTTAGATAGAGTTATATAAAAATTGATTTTTGTGGCATAGATGGGATTTGGGAAAAGTGGGGATGTTAAACAGGTAAAAACTTGCTAAAATACGGACCAAATTCGTCCAAACATTTTTTTATGTTTTTTTTTTTTTTTTTGGAAGAAACATGATCACTGTTTATTACTCCTCAAAGATATTATGGTAACGAGTAAATAGTTCAGGTGATCCATTATGAGCCTAAAGTTTTCGTTTCTTTCCTGAGAACCATTAAGTAAGTGGTCTGATAGTTTTCATGCCCTCTCATGGGGAGGTTGGGATTCGAACTTTGTAGTTGTTTAAAAAAATTAAATAAAAGATTTAGGAAGTAGTATAGGGACCAGTGTTTTATGCTAACATAATTTCTTTATATTGTTATAGATATTGTCAAAGATAATGTGGAATTGAGTTTGAACATCTGGGGACATAATCAGAGAAGTCCTTCATTCGATCGTGATAGATAAAATGATTAAGTAAGCGCTCCGAGATGCATTCTCACTCATAGTGTTTAATTTCGGGTCTTGTTGTTAATGTGTCCAAGAAATTTAAGATGGCTAGGCTAGGTATGATGTGAAAAATGAGTCTAGTTTGGGATCGTGAGTTCTGGATTTTCAAGATGGTTTTTGGTAAAATGAAGGAGATTATGAAGAGAAAGGTGAGAGATATTGAGAAACTCTTACTTGAATGAAAAAAAG
Source organism: Papaver armeniacum (assembly GCA_023531295.1). Classification (NCBI taxonomy): domain Eukaryota; kingdom Viridiplantae; phylum Streptophyta; class Magnoliopsida; order Ranunculales; family Papaveraceae; genus Papaver; species Papaver armeniacum. The sequence continues at coordinate 92,258 of JAJJWW010004522.1, forward strand.
GCAGGAATTATTCTTTTTATATGTTCTTGAGATGAATTGAGCTTTGTGACCTCAAACATGAAAGGAGTTTCTAGATTCCCACAACTCACATGCCTTTTCGTGCCATTTTTTTCTTCCACCAATACCCATATGTGATTAAAATTTTCTTTTTATATCTCTATATGAACATAACACAAATATCCTCCCAAAACTTTCAGAGAAAGTGTGTCGAATTTGAGACCAGTATGATAATGACGATAGTGGGATCAATTTGAACTCGTCATTTTCTAAGTCGAAAGCCACAATCTCATTTTTCCACCACCTCATCCAATAAAGGCATCTATTTGCCCAAACTCCGCGTTTAAAATATAAAGAGTATCCAATGTTACATATAACTTAATGATTAACATAATAACTTTATCAAGTTAACTACGTGCGAGTCATATTGGTTGCACATTGTCTTGTGATCAATAAGTCCTCTTCCATGTACCACAACACAAATAACTTACTTAGGACTTTAAATATGAGTATCATATATGATGGTCCAATAATGTGTTTAAAAAAGAAAATTTCTATAAACATTCATCAATTTACTCAAGTGTACACTAAATATTTGAGGAAAAAAAAACCTTTTTCTTCTCTCCCCCTTCTCAAAAACCTAAGAGAAAACCTATCATATTCTTTCTCCTTTGCTCAGATCTGAGCAAAGATTATTTGTTTTTAGTTTTATGTTATAGAGTTGATCTTGTTTATGAGTTGTTTTATCGTTTTGAATAATTTTCTTCGTTATTAGGGAGATTCTTTTCTTAGCTCTTCCTCTTCCTAATCAACGGGTGAAATTGATCGACGTCAATGAACGACTTAAAAATCTCGGTTGAGAAATGCGTTCTCTGTGAGTTTTTAATCGACGAATGAGAAATTTGTCAACATAAATAAACGACTTATGAAAATCGCCCCCTCATTATAAAATGACCTGAGGTTTTGGGGTTTTGATTTTGTCGATATTTACAAGGTGATACGTCTTTCTTCTGTTGTTGCAGTTTATATCTTCCTCCAGGCGATTTCTTCTTTCTTAATCTTACATTTCTAGGTTTTTTGTTTGGATTTGTAGCAGTTTTTGTTCAGATTCGTAGCAACGTATTCATAATCCTGTACTTAATTCAACTTTATCTCTCACTCAGGTATGAAAATCTCCCTCTATTTCTTGGGTATTTGTTCTTTGATTTAGTTTTAGGTTGCATTCAATTGTTTATTTAATCTTGTGGTGCTATACAATTTTTAGCCAAGAGTTGCATTCACGGTTCTGTATTTGGTTTTGTTTAGTAGTATTGTGCGAATCCTATTATGATGTTGCTAGAATGTTTGTGTACTAAGAAACAACAATATTTCTTGTATTTCTTGTTGGAAATTTTTTGTTCCAACAATATTTTTTTGTTTGGAAGATTGAAATTCTGATATGAATGATGTTATCTTGGAGTAACTTATTCCAAGAATTATTTCCTGGTGTGTTTTCATTATTAATAACTTAATGTTAGAGTGGACCTGTGTATATAACTTAATATTAGTGTGGAATTTTTTGAGACATATGGGATGTTATGAACTATCTTCCAGTGTAGTATTGTCTGTATTAGTGCCCTGTGTTGTTTGCCTCATGTGGTATAGAGCTTTGACAAAGAAGAGTTTTATAAGTAGCGTTGACCATGGAGCAACCTTTAGAAGTTTAAGTTCATGTTTTCTTATAATCAATTGGCATGCGACTTTAGCGAGCTATATTTTACTTGAGTGTTTATTTGGTTAGCTCCTAGGGGTATGTTTAAGGTTTTAGCATGCTATTGATATGGTTTTCCACTTTCTTCTTCCCGTGATTGGATGATTTCATCATTCTTAAACTTACAATTCTCAAATTGTTTATTTTTTTATCTGTAGCAGATTATTGTTCTGATTCTGATCCGTAGGAAATTTATATGTTTTCTTGTTACTCTTTTATGAACGCAGGTGTGGCGATTATTTATTCACCGATTATACGTAGAGCTGATTCGATATCCTGGATATTGTTATACTTTCTTGTGGGTCGTGCTCTCTTAAAATCCGTCTTACAATAATTATTGGTTCATAGTCATTTATTACTCACATATCCAGGGTGCATGTCAATCATGGAGTAACACATCCCTTTTGGATTTCATTTCCATTGTTAAGGGATTATACCGGAAGATGGAGACGATTATTGACGAAGATGAAGGTTAAGCATACATTTTGATGGGATAAGTCTTGTTCATCTAATTTAGATGGAGTTATATAAAAATTGATTTTTGTGGCATAGATGGGATTTGGGAAAAGTGGGGATGTGAAATAGGTAAAATCTTGCTAAAATACGGACCAAATTCGTCCAAACGTTTCTATGTTTTCTTTTTTTCCTTTTTTCCTTTTTTGCTTTTGTCTTTTTGTCTTTTTTTTGTTTTTTGGAAGAAACATGATCACTGTTTATTACTCCTCAAAGATATTATAGTAACGAGTAATTAGTTCAGGTGATCCATTATGAGCCCATAATTTTCGTTTCTTTTTTCTGAGAACCATTAAGTAAGTGGTATGATAGTTTTCATGCCCTCTCATGGGTAGGTTGGGATTTGAACCTTGTAGTTGTTTAAAGAAAATTAAATAAAAGATTTAGGAAGTAGTATAGGGACCAATGTTTTATACTAACATAATTTCTTTATATTGTAGAAGATCATATGGAATTGAGTTTGAGCATATGGGGACATAATCAGAGAAGTCCGTAATTCGATCGTGATAGATAAAATGATTGAGTAAGCGCTCCAAGATGCATTCTTACTCTTAGTGTTTAATTTCAGGTCTTGTTGTTAATATGTCCAAGAAATTTAAGATGGCTAGGCTAGGTATGATGTGAAAGATGAGTCTAGTTTGGGATCGTGAGTTTCTGGATTTTCAAGACGGTTTTTGGTAAAATGAAGGAGATTATGAAGAGAAGGGTGAGAGAGATTGAGAAACTCTTACTTAAAGGAAAAAAAAGGCAGGAATTATCCTTTTTATATGTTCGTGAGAGGAATTGAACTTTGTGACCTCAAACATGAAAGGAGTTTCTAGCTTCCCACAACTCACATGCCCTTTCATGCCATTTTTTTCTTCCACTAATACCCATATGTATTAAAATTTTCTTTTCATATCTCTATATAAACATAACACAAATTTCCTCCCAAAACTTTCATAGAAAGTGTGTCGAATTCTAGACCATTATGATAATGACGATAATGGGATCAATATAAGACTTACTCAGCTTTGATTGTAAGTTATCTAGAATTGGTCATCATGATAAATATAAGACTATATGGAAACTAATATATCAATCCCGATACTTCTTAGTCTTAGTTGCGGCTAGAGTCGTCCTCGGAAGACCGAATTAAGTTATCTCCTAAAACTATATTAGGTTACTAATTTTAAATTCTACGCTAAGGGATTCTTGAAGCCCAGTCAATCTATCTTTTAGCTAGTAGTTCTTGATATCCAGAATCTTATCTTGATCATCGTAGTTCTTATCTATTCTAGAATTTATCTCTTCTGATATACGATCATTCAAGAATCATCGATTAGGAAATAAGATTGATAGAATTTACAAAGCTTTGTCTCAGACTCTCATATTCTACAAGTTTAATATCCCTTAGATCGATATCTTTCTGATATACGAACATTGAAGAACCATCAATCAGGAAATAAGATTGATAGAAATTAACAAAGTACTCTTCATCTCAGACTTTCTAATTCTACAAGTTTCATATCCTTTAGATTGATCTTGTGAGGTGAAATCGATTAGGAATCTTTATAACCCTTTGAAGAGAGCAATATATTCTAATTGTTGAGGTTTGATTGATATCTTCTTTATCCTTTAAGATCCATTATAAACAAAAATATTTATATTAACTGTGTATCTTTTTACAAGAAATCAATAAGCTATCTGTTAGAGGCGGAATAATGTTAAATTCTTCACTGCGGCTGAATCAAGTCCTAGGATCGTAAAAGATGTCAGCGAGAGAATCAAGTGTGCAGGATTACATTGGATCCAAGAGACTTAGGGAGCACGACTAAAATTGAATTTCTCTGAGGGATGATTCGGTCTCAACTACATTTCAGTCCAAAGTTTGACGATAGCTAGTGTTTGTAGTATCTTAATATAATGCAATGCTCGCTGGACTAAGTCCCAGGGTTTTTCTACAAAATTGTAGTTTCCTCGTTAATAAAATTTCTGGTGTCTTGTGTTTTCATATTATGTTGCTTATCTTTATGATAGAAATATCACAAGTAGTAAGTTAATCAACCTAAACAATTTTTAACTCAACTACAAACCTACAAGACTTGTTCTTGTAAATTCTTATCTTGAAATATAGATTATTCTTCTTGGAATTCGGTTCATATACTATTCCATCACATAATAGGTTGTTATTGGATATTGATTTTAGAGATCATCCAAGGAGCTTGTTTTAAAATTAGTTACAAGAATCTTTTTTTGTCATTGTAACAAGTAACTGCCCGCCATCCAGGTCCACGAATGAAAAATTTAGTGGTGTACTAGGTATATATGGTCTCCTTTTCAGTTGGTATCAGAGTAGGCAAGCACTGAAAATGCCTAATAAGTCTTTGTTTGTAGGGATCCAAACCTGTAAACAATGAGTCAAAATATGGATTTAATTTTCCAAAAAGAGACTCATTGTATGTATTACCCAGAATTAAGAACACCACTGGGAAGGAGATTAATTATTCTCTTTGAGAATTCGGTATCCTCACAAAAGGGAATTCTTGTCTGCCCAGGATATCTTAATAGACAATAAACTTAAAACAAACCTCTAAATGCAGTTGATGATTCCGGTGCTGAAAAAGGATTTGTTGTCTACTTTACGCTTTTGTACATAATTAGTCTACATGAATTACTTCAGTCGAAGGAAAGAAGTAATAATCTTTTGGAGAAGAAACTTTAAAAAAGTCTCGCACAAGAAAAACTTTTGAGGATGAAACTCGACGGCTCCAAAAGAGGATCTTGTTGTTTCTCTTTCAAAATTAAGGAGATGGCGAAAAGGATATCTAAACTAAAACCACTTTGTGGTTGTGTGAAGGAATATTTCTTCATGTTCTTTCACATGTTTTTAGAAAAAGGATTCTCAGAACATGAAGATACATTTTGATAACTAAGAAGATTCTAAACCTTCACGAAAGAAGATTCTGCAGTACTCAAGACGGTCAAATATGATCCCGTCAGGTCTTAGAAAAATTGTTACGCACGTGGTAAGAAAGGTTATATCCAAAACACTACAACAAACTGGCAGTCTCTAAAAAATTTATACTGGATTATGTTGTAACACAAATAGTTTTGTGTTGCATATCATAATGCTGATCACCTAAGTCATAATTTCCTCACCGAGAGCAACTCGGTTTAACTCATCAATAACATCATCCCACGGAGTACGAACCCGACGTGGACGAACCATGTATCTCTTTGAATTTTCTCCCATAGCTTCCAATGATGCAAAGGTATTTACGTGAGCAATTACTTCGACATTTTTGAAATAAATAGTTGATCCTTCGTCGGAAATCATTGGAAAAAGTGTTGTTCTCGTGTTATAACAATAAAACACGAATTTATCATGTAAGAATACGATTTCTCCAGCTTTTGTAAGTAAAATCGGCTGAAACGTCCGTTTAGTAGAAAAAGAACCTACTACTGATTCATAATCTATATCAAACTTCATACACCTGGTCTCCTTCGAGTCGTTGCTACTTCTTATCAAGCATCAGATTTCCAGACGTGATTTATCCATATAAAGACACAAATGTCCTCCCAAGACTACAAGTCCATATCTATCCTTTTGCTTAATATCTTGCATACAAGAAGGGGTTGTTATCAATCGAAACTCCTCATCAGCCAAGTCAAAATCCACAACATTCTTGGATGAAATCCAATAGATATTGTAGGGGCAAAATCTCGCATAACACATTTCCTTAGCGCGCGAGATTTATTCATTTCCTTAGCGCGCGAGATTCATTCATTTTCTTAGCGCGCGAGAGATTGTAGCATGCGCGCGCTAGAACGTAGCACAACACGAGCTGAGGTGTTAGCTGTACTCCACTACATATTAGCTGTCATCCACTATGTAAACACCTATATAAAGAGAAAGGCAGGAGAGAGAAAAGCGGAGATACACATAATTGTAAAAGAGAGACACATTTGTAGAGAGAGACTTTATTTTTTTATCATCTTCTTCCCAAAAAACTAGATCTAGAGCTCTATCAAGAACCCATTAATGGAGATTCTAAATGTAATACTCATGTAATCCAAACAATCATAGTGAAGAACCATGGATGCAGATCACATTGATCGAACCATGTAAAAAATCCTTGTGTCTCTTTATATTTCTAGTACTTATATTTGAGATTTAGATGATTAATAAGATTTAGATCTGGAAATTATTATAAGGGGTGTGTTGTAAGATTTCCTGCAATCACATTTTGGCGCTAGAAGGAGGGGGGAAAATGAGTAAAGGATTTATCCTACCTCCTACTTTGTTGGTTTAAGAAGAAATTTCAATGAAGATTAGCTACTGTGCATATTTCTGGAACTACAAAATTCGGGGGAAAAAATGGAAGTTCTGTTGGAATATCTTTATATTCAGGAGAAGAAGGCAGATTTGAAAGAAATTAAGGAAGGGCGAAGTGCACATAAGAGGCAGACGCTGCAGTTTTTGTCATGAGCGGATACTAACACAGATGGTTCGAGTTGGATAGAGCGAACTATAGGTCACGGGTTCGATTCCTTGTTAGCGGTATTTTTGCATATTTTTGATATATATATATATATATTCTCTACAAGAGCGAAGATAATAACTTATGCGTTGTTTCTTCTGTTCACAAACAACAGGCAACACAATTGGTCAATGCGGTACAATGCAAGTAGCAGGTTGCGGGATCAATTCTTTCCTCCCGCACATTTGTTTTTGTTACGCAAAATTTATATAGAATTGCTTCTCGCACAGTTGGTCTTTGATTATTTCGCATGAGAGGGTTCGTACACTTGGTCTTTGATTATTTCGCATGAGAGGGTTAGCACGGTTCGCACGGTTGGTCTTTGATTACTTCGCACAGTCTTTGTTTATTTCACATGAGAAGGTTAGCACAATTGGTATGATGCGAGAAAATGAAAGAGGCGGGTCAAGGGTTCAAGTCTCACTTCTCACAATTCTTTTTGTTGCGCGACGTTCATACATTTCAAGGCATTTATTCACTTCTTTGACAACAACAACAACTCACATAAAAGTTAAGTACCGCTTCCTTGAACATTTTACTTTACTTAGAACAAATAAAAAGTTTTTTGATTTGGTTTACAAAACGCGATACAATCGCACAATTACAAAGATTTGAGAAAAATCTTGCACATATCAATTTTTAATATTTCTCTTGAATATTTGCTTTGTTTCAAATGATATGGTTTTGGTCATCGTTTTTATAGAGATGGTTAAGCTGGCGACTGAGGTGCATATTAGTAAAACTACTTGTGCGGATGAGAGTTACCCAACTTTTACAAACTAATTTGCATTCTAGAACGGATTCAGCAGGAACCCGAGAAACGATATCTAGTACGATGTCTAAGGGAAGAGGCTCCATGGAATTGCTACCTCTAGTGCATGGGTGATGAAGAATATCTAGTTTAAAAAAATCTTTGGTGGATATACTTTTCTACGATGCTAGAGCAGCTTGTTATTATATAGTAGCCTTGAATGATTCCTAAAGCAACACCGAGACTAACAAAAGAAAATCGAATAAAACTAGGAAACTTTTTAGACTAATAGTCCTACATTGTTTGGGCAATCTAAGATCCTGCGGGTTATAATCTCTGAGGGCCCCTCCACTCATTGCCATTTGGTTTTGAGTTGGATGCTCATATTCTAACTTGGTATCAGAGCAGGCTATTTGTGTCGAGTCATTTGACCGCGCCTTTACTCCGCGTCACCTGATTTATTGTCCACGTGTTAGACCCAACGAGGCTACACATGAGGGGGCATGTTGAGACTAATAGTACCACATTGTTTGGGCAATCTAAGATCCTGCGGTTTATAATCTCTTAGGGCCCCTCCACTCATTGCCAATTGGTTTTGAGTTGGATGCTCATATTCTAACAATATTAGAATATAACACGAGATACTACAAGTCAAGGTGACCATGAAGAGAATTCACCGAGTTATCCATGCAGTGTACGTGAAGACAAGATATTAGAAGATTGTCAAAGATTTGGAAGATCAGATTATTCCCTTGTAATCTTTATGGTTTCCTAAATATATTCCCCTAGTCAAGATTTTACATTATCTTCCTAGGTTTAGTTCTCTCTATAAATTAGAGATAAAATGTAATTGTATACTCATCTCAGAATTCCGATGATCAATATCATTCATCCTTATGAGTTTCTCCGTGGACGTAGGTCGAGATGACCGAACCACGTAATATCGTTTGTATATCTTTTTTATTTCATTTTAGTATGTAGATTGTTTATCTGATTTATTTATTTATCATTGATTAATCTTTACAGTATTTGTTAAATCAATGATATCCATGTTAGTTTTGATCTACATATCAAAAGAACGCGCAATTGGGGGATAAAAAAAGTAATTGGGGGATACAAGAAAAGGACAAAAACTGGATCCAAATATCAATTCGGGGTCACCCCTTATCTAAGTATTTTTTAAATCCTAATCTACCCCTTACTAATCAGGTTTAGTGGTTAATAATAATTAGTAAAAATCTTAAGATTTTTTATAAATGATTAGTGTGTGTTTTATTTGTTTTTGGGTGAGTGAGGTGAGAGTAGAAGGAGGGAAAAATATTTTGAGAGAGAAATTTTTTTGTGGAAAATGGAGGATGATTGTGAAGAGAGGATTGTCGTTGCCGAATCTTTAGCTCAACTACAACAAGGAGCATATCTTGAATCTTTATTAACGACAACAACTCTCAATTGCAACTCATTGTTGAGCCAACACGCTTGAATGATGATTTTGACGAGTATGGAGAGTTTCATGAAGAACCAACACAAGAAAGTAAACTTGCACAACATACTAGCATCCCCAACACACAGTAAAGCTGCTAAGATGTCGAAAAATCGAATTTTTTTCTTTAAACCCGCCATTTTTTTCAACCGAAAAACCTCGGTGCAAGCATGGTAGTGGTATGAATACCATGCCGGGGTTATCGTGATACCGGCATTGTATTCATACTACGACCATGCCGGTAAATTGATATCCCCCAATTTGAATTATAAACCGGCATAGAATCTACCAAAAAAACTATGCCGGTACATAGTTAACCTTTTTACCTAACAAGGAATATACTACGGAATATTCAACCGGCATGGTTTCATTGATCATTTACCATGCCGGTATTGAATGAAAAACATACAGGAAACAATTCCATCCCAAACCAAAAACCGGCATTGAAACTTAATAAACATTAACGCCGGAATTTAGTACCGGCGTGGTTCAATCACTATCGATAATGCAGCAACGAAACCGGCGTTGTTAAGTTACAACTTTTCAATGCTTGCATTACCTACAAAAAAACATGCAGGAATAAATGTTTTCCAAAGCTCAATTCCGGCATTCAATATCGATTATTTTTCAATGCCGGAATTGTGTACCGGCTTGGAACAAAATGTTACGGTAATGCCGGGATCCTTGCTTCCGGCGTTGTAGTCTTACGAAACACATATGCCGGAATAGGTTTCAAATTTGGTCTTCCGTTTTGGTAAACTTATACTATGCCGGAACAATTGTCGAGCATGCCGGTACGGGTTTCCGGCATAGTGTTTTAATGTTGTTTGGAACTAATTTTCATTCGATCCTTAGGTGGTGCCATATATTGATCCAACAAATGCAAAGCCGCTTTATCGGGATACGTCGGAATACTATAAAATCCCTCCGGTATGTGACCAAATAATACTTTTCACCTTGTATCTTGAACATTACTAATGGATTGCCAGTAGTGAACCTTCTAATGAATGCGAAATTGTTCTTATGTAGGGAATAACTGATCGAAAGGAAGCAATCGCTTGGGCTAAAGAGACGGCTCTTAAGAACATGTGTGTGTTGGTGAGGAACACCGAAGGTTCGAATAGGCGTTTTGAGATGGCTTGCGAGAGAAGTGGGAAATACAAGGAGAAGAATAGCCACAAGAGAAAGGATTATGTATATCCAAAGAAGACTAATAGGGTATACAAGACTCGTACGAGGAAGAATGATTGCCCTTTTAAGCTTGTATTCCGTTTAAATGACATTAACAATTGGGATTTGTGAGGTTTTGTGTGGTGTCATAACCATCGGGATCCGAAATATTTTGTTGGTCACTCCTTAGTTGCGAAGCTAAAACCCGACGAGTTCGAGGATGTAAAGAGATTGACCAAAGCATTTATCAAACCGAGACAAATTCTCGAGGCTTCAAGGAAAAGGACGAGACTAACGTGTCTTCTCTACGTACAATTTATAGTGCACAAGCAACTATTAGAAGGGTGGAATGGGAAGGGAGGTCCGTTATGCAAGAATTTGAGAAGATAGCTTGGGATCACAACTACACGCGTATCATTAAAAGAGGGCCCGACAACAAGCCCCTTCAAATATTCATTTCGCATCCGTTGCTTTCACAGTTGGCAAATACATGTTGTGGTGTTCTTTTGATGGATTGCACCTACAAGACAAACAAATACAATATGCCGTTGTTCAACATCGTTGGGCAAACCTCGGACAAGGTAACATTCACATTGGCTTGGTGTTTAATGGAAAACGAGAGGGACCATAATTATCATTGGGCATTACGACAATTGAAGTTGTTCTTAGGAAAATCAACTTCCGAGGGTCATCGAATCGATAACGATGCCGCATTAATGAGAGCAATATCCGACGTCTTCCGGACGCACAAAATTTCCTATGTACATATCATATACGTAATAATGTGATAAAACTTGCCATGCCTTGTTTGAACCCGCAAAGGCGGATATTAAGAAGAGAATGATGGTACAACTAGAGGAAGATGTTCGAAAGAACAAACTATCCCCCGAAGAAGAAGAAGATGAGAGAGGCAAGATAAAGGAGCGAGTGGACAAAGAACATGCGGAAAATCATAAAAAGTGGTTGGAATTTCTAAAAGATTGGGAGAAAGTTTATTGGTCTCTTACCGAGGTTATGTACGAAAAGAGATTGAAGAAGTTCATTGCCGATTGGAACGAAGTTTATCCGACCGCCAAATGCGGTATTGTCGGACTCAATGGTTGGATAAGTTCAAGGAAAGATTTGTACGTGCATGGACAAACCGGTATAGACACTTCAAGACGGAAGCAACTAGTGCAGCTGAGGCCGCTCATGGGAGATTTAAAGATCTCATCCGATCCGGTCAAGGCAATGTGGTTACGTACACCAAGGCAATGGAGCAATACTTTAAGCAAGATATCAATAGGATCAAGGAGGCTTTTGAGAAAAGCTCAATGGATAGGTTGACTCCATTTCTTCATTATGGTAACTTTCTCCAAGGAATAGAATTCAACGTCTCTCATTGGGCAATAAAACATATGATGAGACAAATGGAATATGAGAAAAATTACGGAAAACCGGGTGATGTGTGTATTTGTCCCGACATGTCTTCATTGGGGCTTCCATGTCGTTATATGCTTGTTAAGTATGAAAAACTGATATTTTTGGAGGTTATTGATCCGTTTTGGAAGCAACTATCTTTCGACCCTCCCCCTTCGGGAGATCCCGGGCAATCTCCATGGGATACGAACGAAGCAAAGGAATTCTTCGAAGCTTACTCTCGTGGCACCTCGGTAAGCCGACAAGTCTTGTTGAGCCAACTAAGGCTACTTGCTCGTCCATGGATCGCACAAAGCGAAGAGCCAAGAAAGGGAGATCCAACCGGAAGACCACAAACTAAAACAAAAAGGAAAAAACAAAGGGTAGAATTGAAAGAAATGACTCAACGTGAAGAAGAACTCGTGGCAAGTAAGAAAAGAGATCTAACCGCATGTGAGATTTCGGAACAAAGGTTCGTGGAAGCGCAGGTTCCAAACAAAAGAGGTAGGCCGCGGAAGGAACCGCTAAGTCAACAACTAACCCAGGAATCCGTATCCACACCAAAAGCCAACTCATCGGAGGTTCCAAAGAAGAGGGGTAGGCCGCCAAAGGTATCATCATCCAGTGAAATAGAGCAACAAGGTGAGCATTCCGAAGCCATACCCATAGTCGATCTAGCGGAGGTTCCAAGGAAAAGGGGTAGGCCGCCAAAGGTAACATCATCTTGTGACAAAGAACAACAAGGTGAGCATTCCGAAGCCATGCCCATAGTCGATCTAGCGGAGGTTCCAAGGAAAAGGGGTAGGCCGCCAAAGGTAACATCATCTTGTGACAAAGAACAACAAGGTGAGCATTCCGAAGCCATGCCCATAGTCGATCTAGCGGAGGTTCCAAGGAAAAGGGGTAGGCCGCCAAAGGTAACATCATCTTGTGACAAAGAACAACAAGGTGAGCATTAGAAGCCATACCCATAGTCGATCTAGCGGAGGTTCCAAGGAACAGGGGTAGGCCGCCAAAGGTATCATCATCAAGTGACAAAGAACAACGAGGTGACGAGGCTAAGGAGGTGACAAACCAAAGTGATAGCAAAGTTGACGTAGTTTTAGTTCGAAGGAGAAGGGGTAGGCCAAGGAAGTACGGACTCCCAAACGAATCTTACGACCTTCATCTTTCCCTCGAGGAGGCAGAGACTGAGGAGTATCAAGACCGTCCCTCCTTCTTCTCTTAGTGACAACATCTTTATTTTTTCTTTTGTTGGCTTCCTTTGCTTTTGACCTATATCGTAAGGACACGGAAAGCAATGAATATAAGACAACTCACCTTCGGTTTTAGTACCGCATTGACTACCTTAAAATAAACCACGCCCGGTACAATGTTCGGGCGATAAACATTGATCGTCGATAGTGCACTCACCTACCGGCATACAAGTGAAACCTAAAATCTATGCCGGCATTGTTGACAATGTTCTGTATGTTTTAAGTCCACTACCGGCATTCTCGAATTATTAAAAAACAATGCCGTGACATAAAACCGGCATGTAGTGAAACCAAAAATCTATGCCTTAGGTTCCGGTGACAAATTCATAAACTCTCCTGTGTGTTTTAAGAGTACTACCGGCATTCTCGAAATATTAGAAACGAATGCCGGTACTCAACACCGGCATGGAATTAATCAAAAAACAATGCCTCTTGTTGGCAAATTCTAAACGCTTCTGTATGTTTTTAGTCTACTACCTAGCACACACGAATCATTATCAAACACTGCTGTACTACAAAACCAGCATTGTATTCATCCTAGATTGAATGCCGGTAGTGAATAATCGGTCTCTGGTTATTCGGGGTTGTAAACCGGCATTGTATTCATCATAGATTGAATGCCGGAACACAAAACCTAAGACTTTGTATTCATACGAATTTCAATGCCAGGAGTACTCTCGAAACTCAATCTGTTTGATTAGGGTTTCGCGATTCTAACCTAAACCCATTGCCATACATCGAATTAAACACCTACAAAGTAGTTTTAAATGACTTACCTTCTCGCGTGAAGCCATATATTTCGTAGTTGATCGTCGATAACGTTGCTTCTTCGTGTTCTTGCTCTTGAGCAATCTTAGCAAGTCTTCCGCCTTTGTTTTTGTTGAGCAATCGATGATGTTGAGTTGGATTGGGCATTTTGTTTCTTTCGTGGAGGCATTGTTAATGATTCGGGTTGGTTAATCGACGAAGAAATTTTTGAATCGACGAAGAACGATGAAGAACGATGAAGAACACTGAAATTTTTTTTTCAAAAACTAAACCTAACAAAGGTTCAGATCTTGAATTAGAAATGGGGGATATATGTTTTGGTTTTTTGATTTTATTGTTTTAGTAGAGAGGGTATTATGGTATTTTCATAATGTTTTATAATTAACCAAAGGGTATTTTGGTATTTTCATACCAAAAAATCACCCCTTATCAGACACCATGGGTTGGGAGAAGTAATCTATATCCCCCAATTACTTTTTTTATCCCCAATTGCGCGTTCTATCAAAATCTAACAGAAACAAAGCTGAACTACAAAAGAAAACCATCCAAGTCTGGTTCCTTTGGGCTAAAAAAAAATCAAACCAAAAACTAGGAAAACGATAGTTTAAAAGAGATCACGATACTTTTTATGGTTTCTTTTAGTTGATTTTGTCCTACATTTCGACTTGACTAATGGTGGTTGTCAGTTTACTATTTAAAATTTCAAATCATTAAGTTTTATCGGAGAGTTGTTTTTGAGTTTTTCTATCAATCTCTTGTAAATTTTCTGCTCAAAATTTGTATAAATGCAATCGCGAACATATGCTTAAACAGGTTAAATTGGTTAAAAAGACCAAAATCAATAATTCCTGGATGAGAAGGGCATTTAGATTTTGCTACTGTTTAAATGGACAAAAATGTAAAAATAGTCAAGATGTAAACAGTTTCATCCTACCCATTTTCAAATACTTTTCTTATTTTTAATTTACATCAGGATGCATCCAGTTTCATCCTTACCATTTTTTAAGTTTAAGTCCGAATGAATCCAGTTTCATCCTTGTTATTTTTTTAGTGTCTATTTCACCCATACTAATTTTTACTCGTCCATTTAAATCATGTTTTAAAAATATTTGGACAAATGACCCATTTTCCGTTAAATCAATAGCTAGCATGCTGATTATGTACTTCTACGTGTTTGAATCACGACACCTTCAAATTCATCATCACGAGCCAAAAACCATTATCGCTTCAGTGTTTAATTATAGGGTGATTCTAGACGGACCAAGCCACTAAACCACATGAAAACAATGTACTGAAAAGCTCTCACAGATTTTTATTGTGGGTCCCAATGGACCCCGCCGGAGGACAGCAGGGGGTCCCTTATGGTGGGGGCCACTAAAAGTCTGTGAGGAGTGGTTTTGCACTAGTTTTTTTGGGCGGTTCAATTAAAATTTTTGTTAATTTTATCCAAATACTGCAAATTAAGTACTTGAGAGCGGACATCACTAAATCTAATAGGCTTTTTAACAATGAAATATCATCTATTCGGCCATTTAAAATCCCACGGGCACGTGATACTGACTTACTGATAGTCCCACATTGATGACCACGTAGGAGGGAATGCCAAAATGAGATTTATAAATAAGGATGGCAAATGCTCAGACAAACTCATGATCCTTCAGGCAGATAATGGGAAATGATGAGTGGTCAAAACTCGCAATTCTATTATGTGAGAGTTGGGTGTCCAGCCTAAGCCTGGTTACGACAATATGGGCACTCCCATTTGTTACCAATCTGATCCCTACCCTACCCACCTTTTAAAACTTAAAAACAAAAAAAAATTCGATTTACAGTTTTCTATTTGCATCAAGTTTTGTTGTCAGCAGAAGGTTGAAGGAGGCCAAAGTTAAAAAAATCTGACTATCAATGGATCTTGAAACATCCTTTGAAAAAACAGCCAAATACTTAGGAATTAGCTAGACTGGTAAATCTGCATTCTTCTTTGGGTATACCACCAACTCCGGGGTGATGCGGAAGACAGACTCACTACCTCAAACTGTTATAAATGCCTCACAGATCAACAAAAATACACTACTGCAGTTTCTTACAAATTTATATCAAGGTGCAATTCTTCATATGCTGTGCAGTACAAAATGTTATTCCCACTGTGAATAATCTCAATAAAAGAGGGCGTGGTCTGCCAAATACAGTGTGCTGCTTCTGCATCAACTACCAAGAACCAGTTGATCATCTTCTACTTCATTGTACTGCTGCCAGGCGTGCATGGGATTACTTCAAAAAACTGTTATCAGGCGGTGTGGAATTTCCCTCCCTTGCAAGAGCAAGTTCAGGACTGGAATGAGCCAAACTGTAAGAATTTGGGGTAATAAATTCCTGTTTCATTTCCGTTTTTCTTATAAATTCTTCCTATGGAGATTTGATTATAGAGGCTAAAAAAAATGTTACGCATCTCTACATCGAATGCCTATGCTTTTTGTTGCACACACAAGCAGAATATATTCACATGGTCACTGAAAATCCATTGATGTGTAATCAAACATTGCAGTAAGCTTTTGTTGTATCTAAATGGTACAAAAAAGAAGTGTAGTGATAGAATCAATACCTATTACTGTATGGTGTTCCATAAACAATGAGGTAAGGTACAGTTCTCACAACTGTGTCAATTGGTATTGCAAAATTAACACCCGACGACTGTCCACTTCCTTTGCGAGTGAAAGTCGATGTATTCACTCCAATCACATGACCATATGAATTAATCAACGGACCGCCTGAGTTACCTGCATTGATGGCGGCATCCGTCTGTATAGCTCCACGAATCGAGCTACCATTCGGAGAAGGTATTTCCCTTGCCAATCCACTCACTACCCCAGTAGTTAACGTATTTTCATATCCGTAAGGGTTTCCAATGGCAAAGCAATTCTGTCCAACACGTAAATCACCAGAGGTACCAAGAATAGCAGGTTTGAGATCGAAATTTCCTTCGATCTTTAAAACCGCCAAATCGTATGTGGGATCAAAACCAACAAGTTTGCCTTCCTTGGAGAACTTCTCGCCATGTGCATCTTCAAGAAATACCTTGCAACGCTGAAGTCCAGTTGTATCAGTTGCCAACTTAGCTATGACATGATAATTGGTCACTATGTGTCCACTTTTATCCCATATGAAACCGGAACCAGTCCCTTCGACTTTTGCACTTTCCTCTTCTTCTTTCGTAAGAACTTGTTCATTTGTGCTTCTGCCCGACGAGGTTTTAACTAATTCAAGGTCCTTGATGAATACAACTGAAGGTGAAGCTTCTTCGAATACCTGAACGACCCGTTCTTCTTGGCGCTGAGGTGCATCTTCTAGTTCTCGAGCATTTGCCGACTGAAAAGACGCCAAATGTAGAAAAGAGGATAATATTGTGGAAGTAGCTAATATGGACGCATTCCGCCTTGTGAGGAACAATCTCTGTGACTTGTTCACAGAAGAAGAGGAAGAAATGTTTGCCGAGATTATAATGGTGGATTTAGTGATGAACTGATGATGAATGGAACCCAACACCACCACCATCGATCTCTTTTGAGTAAACACCACCACCACTAGTCTTATTGAATGAAAAAAAAAAAAATCTTGGTATTTTCTATTTTGGCCTTTTCGTATCTTATCTTGAAGCCACATGAGTCAATTTGTGTGGCTAATTTTAAAGGAGGAATCAATAGTCAAAATTTATACTGTAGAGATTGAGGACAAAAATTCTGTAGATGCCAATAAATCTTGAATTACTCTCTTTATTTATCATCAAGTCGGACTCAAGCATTATGCAGCTGTGCTTGAGTAAGGCATGTTATAATAATGCAAGACTTGCTGCATCTCATTTCATTCAGAATCAAAATATGCGGAGCTATCTTGGAATAGGCACAACTGAACTAGTTGGTAATGGTAATGGGTTAGCTTGTATTGTCACCTCCAACAAAAAAAGGTTTTGGAGTCTGTCAGACAACCGCACGACCACCACAGCAGGCCAAGGCCAGGCTGAGAACGATCATCTACAGCCACAAGGCCTACATCATAGGCCTGTGACCATTAATCACGCTCTGATCGTGCGGTCCTGGTTCATCAACCAGACTGAGGTTCCTGTCTCCTTTGAACTCAAGGATACAGAGGTACGAGCCTATAGAACAGATCCTGTTCAAGTAAGGTCGTGTCCAGTTTGCCGATTCCACCCTCTATAAACCACAGTCCGTTTGGCGATGTTTTCTGTATGGGACTAAGAAATGAAATGAAATGAGCCAATGAGGTATAGCTATTTCTGAATCCCCTTGGGAGGGTGAGTGAACCATAAATGTACATCTTTGCAGGTTCGAGACTTTCTGAATCCCCTTTGTGGGGATATTCAACCACATCTAGTCATTTCAGTTTTTGTGTTTCTAAAGGACTCACAGACTGATCCGCTTTGCACATCACATCCATCCAATTGAAGTCTAAGTTTGAAATTAACAACAAGTTCCATTCATTCTTGCTGCATTATTTTTCATTTCTTGCATCTTCTTTTGATCTAACTCTCTTCTTGTTGTTGTTTTTGTTTGCAGTCTAAGTGTATTGCTTGCTATTTTAGAGACAGAAGTAGTGCTAAGGAGAGGACAATCTCTACACAAATGGAAGCGAATACTTTTTGAGAAAATGGGTCATTTGTCCAAAAAAATTTAAAACACGGTTCAAATGGACGAGTAAAAATAAGTACGGGTGAAATAGCCAAAAAAAAAAATAGCAAGGATGAAACTGGATTCATCCTGGTTTATACTTAAAAAAATAGCAAGGATGAAACTGGATGCATCCTGTAAAATAAAAATAAGAAAAAATATTTGAAAATGGATTTAAGGATGAAACTGGTTACATCCTGCCTATTTTTAAAATTTTGTCCATTTAAACAGTATCTTTTTAATTTTTGGCTATTTAAACAGTATCAAAACCTAAGTGTCTTTTTCACCCATGAATTATTGATTTTGGTCTTTTTGACCAATTTTGTGATACTTTTTGCTTTCAATCCTTCTTCATCATGGGGTATAATGTTGTCAAACTGAAAGACAAGTTTGATATACTCAATAAGATTTCAGTGGTTGGAAAAGAAAAGAGATATGACATTTGAGAAATTAAAGAGAGTTTTAGAGGCTGAAGCAAGTGTTGATCGGAAAAGTGTAGTTGCAGGAATTCCTACAATACATCCCTCATAAGAATTCATCATATTCAACACATCTTTAAGATCAACAATCAACCTTTTTATTAATTGAGTTAGAAATTTTACAAGAAGGAAATGAAATCAATAATATAATTGTTACTCTAGACTTTCTCTCTCCTCAAAACTTTCTGTCCACTCTAAAAATATCCCTCCCTCTCTTAGGCCTACTCGGCCCTTCATATAGGACATTACATAATGGATGACAGCTAAACTGTCCTTTATTTTCGGATTTAGCTTGCGACATTCTCGCAAGTATTCAAATGTTAAATCTCACAACACTCCTAAATCTCGCTAGTCTTCACATCTTTCTCGTGTTCAGGCTGTCGTCATCCGTTGCGTCATTTTATTACCAATCTGCGATATCTTCGCAGTGTGCTTTTTACTAATTTCGCAAAGGTATAGATGTTGCGATATTATGATCCTACATCTTGCCTCTTCTCATGTCTTCTCTGCGAAGGAGAGAATGTCATGAGAACTAGTACTTTCAAAATGCCGCAGCTGTTCATTTTTCCATATTCTTCTGTATTGACATGATTCTGTACTTTTACGTAAAATTTATTACACGTATCTCTTCTTCCATCCATTTCTTGACACGTCTTTTTCAACCGCTATTTCTCAACCGTTCATGTCTACTCTTTGCATTAAATGTGTATATCTTTTCGAGAATTCTTCTCTCTATATATATTTTTCTCATTCTTCTCTTCTTCTTTTTTACTTTCCTTCTTCTTTTTTTTTGCAACTTTTCTTCAACGTTTCTCCGTAACTTCTGCTTCTGCTGCTGTAAATCTTCTTCTTTCTACTTCTTTTGATCTTCAGTTTTTTCTTCATTCCCATACCGAAAATGCCTCCAGTTGGTCGTAAATATGAAACTTCTCTTGAAAGAGTTCAGAAAGATTTCGAAGAGAAGGGTTTCACATTAACCACCATTCCCAATCAAGAATCTAAATCCATTCTTTCTGCCAAACTGTTTGCTGATCATCACTGTGATGATAAGGAAATCATAGTTTCGCTTGGTCAGATTCTCGCTGGCCTTCCCATTCCTCTTCATGATCCTAATCTTCCCTTATTTTATGAAATTCTTGCTCATGCGAAATTCTCGCGAGCCGTCTACCAATTGAGTGGGGATTGTATTCGCTTAATGCTTGAATTCGCCAACCGCGGTGCTGGTAAAAGATCTCTTTACCCAAAAGAAGTCAGGGATCCTGAATTCGAGGACTTAGAAATATTTGCTGAAAAATACACAGTAGAGAGCTTCTTCGAAAATTATGAAGTAATAAACATGAAGAATGATAAAACTCGCTGGGGTGCCCGGTTGAAGAGGAGAGAAAATGTTACCAGCGATAGAATACTTATGCAGGATATTGACTGGCATTCTGGCAAGAACAATATTCCTCGTCACTCTAAAGACGACAAATGGTGCGTCTTTCCGCTGGTCTTGAAAGAACCTTATATTTCTGGTTCAAATGTGCTTCCTGCAAATCTCGCCAATTATCAACCTTGGTTATTTAATTGGCCCGAGAAAGTGAAAGAGGTATTTCTTTGAATCTTGCTCACTTCGTAATCTTTCATTTATTGTTACTTTCTTGTTCTCTAACTCTAGCGAAAATTTTAGATTAAAAAGCTGAGATCGAGCTATAATAGAACCGGGAAAGCTAGCACTTTATCTGCTCTTTGCTCCATCACAGATAAAGTAAGAAACATCTTTATATTTTTAACAATATTGTTGCCTCTGTTTCTTATCTTCATGTGTGTGCGAAGGTTGGTGTTGTAGCTGTTGAAGAAGAAGAAAGTTCTAAGGTGGCGAAGACCAAAGGCAAGGGTAAAGGTTCTCTTCGCAAGGAGAAATCTGCTGCTCCACCTTCAAAGAAGCGAAAAGTTCATTCTCCTTCTCCTTCAAATCTTCGACCTGGCGAAAGTTCTGATGATGATGATAACGATGATGTTGATACTCCTTTCACAAGAAAAGATTTTCCAGCTGAATCTTCTATGGCACAACTATCTAGCATCTTCTCTGACTCCATGCAAGGGATTGGGGATGATCATCTCTCTAGTACATGCAAAGCTCTTGCGAGTATCTGCAATGCTCCTTTATTAGAGGGTGATGATTCTCTTCATGGAATCTCCAGATCAGTGACTCCCAGCTTTCTGAATTCACTTGGTGTATTGGTATTCCTTCGTTTCTATATTCCTTCATAATTATGATTTAAAATTATATTATATCTTGACAATTTCCTTCGAGATCGGGAGAGC
The DNA here is from genome assembly GCA_023531295.1 of Papaver armeniacum. Taxonomy (NCBI): domain Eukaryota; kingdom Viridiplantae; phylum Streptophyta; class Magnoliopsida; order Ranunculales; family Papaveraceae; genus Papaver; species Papaver armeniacum. The sequence goes on from JAJJWW010004522.1 coordinate 113,332, forward strand.
TTCCTTCATTTGTTGCCTCAGATCTCGAGAAAAGGCGTGGGATTCTGCAAAAGAAGAATCTTCAACTTCGCAAGAGAAATGAAGAACTAGAAGCTGAAGCTGCCGCTCTTCGCGAGAAGAATAAACAATTAGAAGTTGATTCTTCCACTCAGAAGGATAAAATATCTAGTCTTCAAAGTGCCAATCAACAACTTTATGGTATGAAACTTTTCTATTTTCCTTTGTTTTGTTTTCTCATTATTTACCCTCATCTGATTTACCATTTTCACAGACGTCTATAACCTTTCTGATGAAGCTATTATCCTTCGCTCATTCCCTGACTCTATGGATAATAATACCCTTCTTGAACACCTCAATAATTCTTTGAATAGTTTCTCAAATGATAAGATTAAATCTCTTCCCATAAATGAACTCCAATCCAAATTTCGCCTCTTAGAAATTGACCATAGATCCAGTTTGGGTTTAGCCAACCAATTTAAGCATTTCTATCTTAATTCTAAAGAGAAAATCAATACTTTAAGAACCAAGATCAGTGATCTCATAGATGATAAAGATCGCATCGCTAGACAAGGTGCTCAAGCGTTAGCGAAATTCCAAAAGACTCTTCTTAAAGTTCAAATTGAACGAGATGAATCTAACCGCAAAGATGCTATACTTTACGAAAGAGAGAATCAAATTCGCTCCCTTTTTCTCATAAATGATGATGATGAATTTGCTTGGGCTGCGAAAATTCTAGATGACGCTAGAAATAAATTAGGTATTAACGTTAGTCTTTAAGCTGAGCATACGACCTTGGTTAGGGATATGATTTCTGACAGAGAAGGTTGTTAATTGTTCTTCTTTATTTAACTGTTTGTCTTTCATAAAATTGTCATCAAGTTGCTGATTCATTGTCACATGTTTGCAGGAGATGAAGAGAAATTTCTCAAAAGGATTGAAGAACTTGAGTCTGAGAAGGAGCAACTCGCAAGAATCTTTCTTCTCGGGATGATAAATACTCTAGACTGAAGAGGCAACTAAAGATCACTGTTGCGAATTTTAAGAATGATGCTACTCTTTTTCGCAATCAGACTATTAAGACGGTCTGCGACGATAATAATATCCCTCATTCTGCATATCCTTGCCTCCTAGAAGAAATCCCCAAGAATATGCCTCCTCTGGATATCTCAGATAGTGATGCTAGTGAAGAAGAGGAATCTAATGGAGATGATGAAGAAGAAAGATTTGATGAAGATGATGAAGAAGAAGAATCAAACAAGAAATAGTTCTGTTTCCTTCTTTCTATTTTTGTAATATTTGTACATTCATTCTTTTAATCTCCTATCTTTGTAATCTTTTTCCGCGAATTTCTTGAATCCTCAAATACAATTTCTACCTTTGTTGTTCCTTTCTGCACATGTTAAAAAAGCAATTCTTTTTTGCAATATAGTTAATCAATATATTATCAACCTTTCATGTTATGAGTGCGTAAATCTATCTTATGAAGACAAATAACATGTTCTTATTCAATACATTCCCATACTTGCCTCTGTTATTTTCATTCAAATGAAAGATTAAGCAAGTTACTTTTGAATAGCGATATGTATTCATGCCTCAGTCTCGCAGCTGTTTCTGCTGAATTTTCGCAAGTAGATATTTCTTAGTTGCTTCCAAGATTTTATTTTTTCTTTTTCTCTTATGTGGTCTTATTTTGCCTTCCTAGTTAAAGCTCTTATTGTGCCACCTCTTGTCATTGCGACAAAATCGCAGGACATCTTTGCACTTGCATGCAAAAACCCATTGATCTTGTCTTAACTCTCTCTTTTTTATTGAAATTTTTGTTGCGACAATATGACAGGCCTAAAAATTCTTGCGAAAATAAATCCCCATGACATTGTCGTCTTGCGACGAAATCGCAGGACGTCCTTACACTTTCATGTACTGACCCATTGATCTCGTCTTATCTTCTTTTGTATTATTGCCTCTTCAAGATTGTCGCACAAATATGACAAGCCTAAACTTTCTTTCGAAAATAAAGCCTCATGACATTTGTGTCTTAAGACACTTATCAGCTCCCTAATGGAGGGTGCCGACCTTATCTTCCCCCTGGTTGCCCCTTCAAGGAGACGTACCTCTACCATACAAGGTTGGCTCCTCCCATCCGGTCTTAACAACAACCAGTTGTTTTTGCAGCCTCTTATCCCTTTTGCCTATAAGGCTTATGGTTACGATCTTTGCACCCTAAGTGGAGTTTTTTTTAGCCGAGTGCAAAGATAAGCCAAGACTTGCCAAGAATGGACGAGACGCTTCAAACGCCCCAGGCACTCTTGGATCAACCGTGTACCTCGGCGCCTTGATCAAATGCTGACTCCTTAGAAGAGACCCTCAGTCTTCCAACCTAAGTCATAAGCTTAGGTTGAAAATCCAAGGTACCTCTCCTGGATGGGCTTTATTGACCCCAAATCTCCATGACTCAGGATCCAGGGGCGGTGTAACCTTTTCCCTGAGCCATGCAACAGATATCCCCTTCTATGACGCACTTTAGGTCTTGCATTTTCCTCTTGCAAAATTTTGATTTCGCGAACTAGGGTGTACGCCATAGCAGGTTCGCCCCTTTCTGATTGTTTTCTTTCTTCTTATGCATATCATCTCTTTTATAATTTCGCAATCTCATCTTTGTCATTCAATAAACTTTTTTTTTTTTATTTTTTTTTTTAAGATCAACCATACATCTTTCTTTCTTCTCTCCGTTTTATTTTTGTAATCATAAAATCAACAAATACATTCACTCTTTAAGCATCTTACTTCTGCTACTTTCTGCCTCTGCATTTTTGAATTTTTCTGTCATTTTCTTATCTTTTTGCGAAATTGTCGTCGCTCTTTATCTTCAGCATGCATTGGCTTCGCATCGTTTCTTCTTCTCTTTGTTTTATTGCATGTACCATCAATCTTTCACTTTTTTGTCTGTCTTTGATGTTATGTTTCCAATTCTTCTTCGCAGTTGTTTCTTCGCAAGATTCTATATCAATTTCATAACACTTCTTTCATTCAATCCAATCTCCTTTTATGATGCCAACACCACTGGGATGAGGGAACTTGATACATTGATGGAAAGTCGATGCTACACCTAGAATCTCATGTAACCAAGGTCGTCCAATCAATGCGTTGTATGGTGATTCCACATCGACTACACAGAATAAAATTTCAAAGGACTATCCTTTCAGTGGAATTCGCATATGAACTTCTCCCTTAGGCTTATTGTCAGTACCATTAAAACCATAGATTTTGTAAGTTGAAGGTATTAGGTCTTCATTTTTCCCTCCCATAGTTTTATAAGTATGATAAAAAAGGATATTCACGGAACTTCCAGTATTGATCAAAATTCTGTTGATTGCCCATGAATTCTCAGCTTCATCATCGCTAGGTTTTGGGTTAATCTCCAATCTTACCACTAATGGGTTATCGTGCATTTCTCCTTCCTCAGGTACTTCTTCTGCAGTAAAAGAAATAGTCTGCTTTTTCCATTCTTTCAGTGGCGATATTTTCGCAATGTTCATTATTTCTCTATTATCGGCATCTCTTGCGAAAACCCTGCTGAGAGTGTTATCGTGAAAATCTTCAATTGTCTTGTACGAATGTACAATAGAGTTACAAAAAAGATTCTTTGCTTTTGCTCCAACTTCTATCACAAATGTTTCTCTTTCTTTTGCTGTGTTTGTCCTGCGAATTTCTGGAGGAGGTGGTAATGCTTGAAGTTGAATTTGTCCTACTAGAAAGTGATTTAATTTTCCATGATCTATCATCCTGAGAATGATTCTCTTTATATTTCTGCAGTTATTTGTTGTATGTCCATGGAAATGATGATAAGAGCAAAATTCATAACTTCTGTAGCTTGGAGGTGGTTCATTCCCCATGTTCCATTGCGCGGGTATGTTTTCCATGAGGATTATAGCTTCTCATATCTTCTCCACACTAGCATTCAAAGGTGGCATTTTAATTTCTTCCTATATTATCTTGTGATTTCGCTGTCCTCTGTGATAGTTTTGCCTCTGACCTCCATAAGTTTCTTGTAGCTGATCAAGTCTTTGGATTTTTTTATTCCCACCATGGTTATAGAAATTTCTCTCTCTCTCGAATTCTTCTTGATCACGACTCCCCATAGCTACTAGCTTCTGCTGACTTTCACCCATTATCCTCTCTTGTTGCCCTTGCGAGGTGCTCGCCACTGTATTTATCAACTTAGGTAACAATCTTATATTCGCTACTTTTGAACTTGTGTTCGCACCTGGGTATGATTCCATCTCATTTTGTTTTTCCTCAAGAACAATATATTCCTCCTGAAATTCTCGCAACTCAGTCATTGTGATTGTATTCTTGATTCTGAAAATTTGAATGTACAGCAGATTGGTTGCGAACATAGCGTTAATGAATAATAGAATGAGATATCTCTCATCCACTCGACCAGACATATCACTACACATTGTCTTCCACCTCATGGTTAGATGCTTCAAACTTTCACCAATCCTTTGCTTTAACCCAAATACATCTTCAATGCCAGATAGCGAGGAATTGTTACTTATATACTCCCCTAAGAACGTAGTCTGCAAATGGTTGAAAGATGTTATGGTACTCTTGGGTAAACCTTCAAACCACTTTAAGGCTTCTCCCATTAAACTTGATGTGAAATATTTGCACAACACATCATCATGATTTTCCTATTGTAACATACATCTCACATAAGCTTTGATGTGTTGAATGGCACAAGTTGTTCCGTCAAAAATGCTAGTTAGCGCTGGTAGATTGCACTTTAGGGTTATTCCTCCTAATTGTACTTCTCGTGTAAATGGAGTCTTAGTAGCTTCTTCTATGGCTTCGTCCAATTGTCTCATGCCTCCTTATTTTCTGTTGTTTAACATTCCTCTCATCTCCGCTAGCTCTCTTAAAATTTGTTCATTTACACCAGAATTTGGATCCATTGGTCTTTTTAACGTTGTTTCCCTTCTTCTGCGTTCATCTCGGCTTTGATTTTCTTGTTCATTATTTTCTTCTTGTCTTTCCCTGTGATCTTCTCTTTCATTTCTTTCATGAATTCACACATGATTACGCCTCTTATTTTCTTCTCTGCGATTTTCTTCATTCCTCCTCAACTCTCTTTGTCGCCTTTCAATTCTCCTTTGTACTCTATCATATTCTTCATTGATATTACCATTATTGCGATTTTGTTCACGCCTTCTTTCTCGATTATCATGATTGTTCTGGCGAATTGCCTCTTGGAGCTCTTGTTCTTCCATTTCTGCTCTCAGATTTTCTCTTTCGCAAGCTAGACGTGCTTGTTCAGTATAATGCCTTTCGATTTCATCTTCAATTACTTGATGACTTCTTTGAACTCCTCTCCCGTGTAACATTCTCCTTCCTTTTTCCTGATTTTCTTCACCATCTTGATTACTTCGTTCTTGATGTTTCCCATTCCCCTGATTTCTATCATTTTGTCCGTTTTGGAGAATTTCGCCATGTGGGATATAACGATCTTCAATCATTTCTCTTCTTTCGCGGTATTCTCCTGTTGATGGTGGATTTTCGTTTAAGGTTAAATTTGTAAAAAAACCTGAAAAAATCATGCGCTGACATCTTGTAAAAGATAAAGCCGTTTATAAGTGACGGATACTCCTCACTTAATTCACCAAGAATGGAGCATGTAGCAACAATCCCTTCCTGTGAATTTCATATCAGCCTTGTATTTCCTGTACTCATTATCAGTGTGGCATGACGACTGAGTGTTACTCTTACAGAGTAACACGAACCTCCAAGCACTATAATGAATCATTATCAGTGTGGCATGACGACTGAATGTTACTCTTACAGAGTAACACGAACCTCCAAGCACTATAATGAAACCATGTACGAAATACCCGTACAGGTTGATTCTCGGTGTGTTATACTAGCCCGAGCCCTCTCGGTGTGTTATACTAGCCCGATTGAGCCCCTCTCGGTGTGTTATACTAGCCCGATTGAGCATCCGGACTTGACTGTACCAGTCTCCGGATATGATCTGATCGCAGTCATCCAACTCCACAAGCATGATTGGATGACCACAGATCAATTCCATCACCCTAAGCATGGTATGGAATACCCACGGCCTTAGCTTGCCAGATATGATCTGATCGCAGTCATCCAACTCCACAAGCATGATTGGACGACCCAGATCAATTCCATCACCCCAAGCGGTATGGAATACACACGGCGACCCCCGCATGGTCGACCATTGGCCTTTGCTTGCCAAGAAACCGTTCATACCAAGCATTATGGGCGGAAAACCCTAAATTAGGGTTTGCGGCATATTACATGTGCCGCAAAACGGTCTCAACCATCCATCTTCGCAGGTATAGATGGATGGTGTAGATGTAGACTCAAAGGGCCCGGAGCATGTCGACACAATCACCATGTGACCGCCTATACACTTGACCAATCGGTCAAAACCAACCATGATTGGTTACAACAAATTCGTCCGCCTGAAATAGCATGGTCGCGCGGCTTTGAAAGCCAAAATTAGGGCTCAAGCCATCACGTGCGTCCATCTTCTCCGACACGAATGGAGGGTCACAGATTAGATTGAGCAAGGGTCGGTCACACCAGCATGACCACCGTGAGCACATCTACCTCCTCATGCGGTCGGCCAAGGCATATCATGCCTGGCTAATCCAAAACGCCCGCTCAAACATGCGTGGTTACACTTCCCAAACCGCAAATCGATCTCGACCACTCAACTTCACCGGACGAATTGGGTGGCTTAGATCACGTTTTCATGGGACGGTGAGACATGGGCGTGAACATCAGCCTACCATCTTCACGCCAAACCAACCGGCCAAGACCGACCAAGCTAGGTCGTCTCGGAAAACGCGCTGGAAGAGAGTATGGCGCGCGGCTTCTTGCGGTATCAAACTCTTATCGCAAAATCGATCTCGACCACTCCTCTTTGCCGGTCAAATTGAGTGGCCCAGATCACGCTTTCATGAGGGAACGGAATACAGGCGCCTACACCATCATGCCGTCAACACGCATGTATGGTCGGTCCTCTCCAAAATCCTTCCCATGCTTGGTTTCGACCAAGCTGAAGAGTGATGCTTGCGCACCTCTTTAAAAAACCTAATTTCATCAACGGTCGCAGATGAGTGTCTCAAACATCATCTCATCCGTCCGACTTCACCAGCTTGGTTATACAACCCTGGTCGGGAGTTATTTGGTTAGTGAGGAGTCATTACCCATCACTTTACCACACCGTAATGCAGTACCTGCATAAAATACACACGATACTTCACAAGTATCGACTTCCTTATTCAGTTCAGCATTACATGCTACCTTTCGTGGATCCACGATCCACACATTCCAGACATCAATCATGTCACAAACCGGGGATACATCTTTGGGGTATTGGTGCGGCGGTTTACGGCGTGCGGCGTGCAACGCGCCATCACAAGAACGTGTTAGGAAGTCATGGACGGTTAGAGATGAACAGGAAAAGTGGGCAAGACTGGTCGTGTGTTACCGACACACAACTCCACTACTCCATCATTCCACTACCTCCACTTCCCACGAGAAACGTGAATGAGGCTCAATGAGTTGTATAAATAGGTTCTCCGCCCTATTTCCAACAAGACAAGACAACAGAACAACACAAGTTCAGTCGACAGAAACCAAGTGTTAATACAACATCGTATTCAAACACTCAGAGTCTGCTTGCATCAACCGTAAGCTCGCTCATCTTTCTGTTACAAGTCATAAGCAAGCCAACACCTTCACAATCTCAACACCTTCTTCGCTTCCCTCCCTAAGATCAACCCCATCTCCTTCACTTTGTGACCGAAACAAGTCCGGAACGGCCATTTCTTGGTTTAGGCCGGACTTGCATGCATTGATCTCTCGAATCTACAAGCACTCACCGCGCAGTGCATTTGTTGAAGGTTTAGATTCATTCCTCATTCACACCCCAAATTACCAAATTCTGCAGGAGTAATTTTCACCCATCAACAATTGGCGACCACGGTGGGAGGTTGATCTATCGGTTACAAAAAATCGAATTCTCAATTCTTCGGTTTCCGTGTCACGATGTATCTTCACTCGGAGTCCGCAGGTGGTTCAGATATCATGGGAAGCATAGCTGGAATGTTGGAGGATGTCTTGGCGAATCAAGCCGGTATCACCAGAAGGCAGAGCGAGACATTTCGCCTTTTGAATGACATAACAACACAATTACGAGAAGGATGCATCCGCTCCGCAAGAAACGGTGAATCCTTAGCCAGGGATCACACCTTTACCAGTGGAGAAGCAAGAGGAGCACGTAATCGCAGACGAATCAGAAGAGATGGACAACATGGTCCAGACGAAGGAAGAGACTTGTCCGGAGTACTACAACGTCTGCCAGATAAAGAAAGGGAGCCTGCAGCCTATGGAGCCCTACTAGAGGATTTATATCTCAAAACTCTTGCTGAAGCCCAGGAGACTGTCCAATCCGCGTCGACTTTTCAACCGACTGATGGAACGCTTGAGGAAGGAGAAATCAATCAGGAAATGCCTGAATACAGAGGATGGGAGCGTTCAATCCGGTCACTCAGCAGTGACATTACGACACCTTCCACATCCCTCTACCTAGGCAAGCGATCCGCAGATATGATGGCACTCACAAATCTCCCAACTTCATCTCCTGTTCCACGTCGAAGCCGCGGAGAGACGTTACAACACCCACTAACGCAGGGAAAGCCAGACTCAAGGTACTTACATTTCCCATTCCCAATGAAGAAGATTCTGGAGCTACTAGAGACATGGGTGCGAAATGAAGAGGTGGAGCTACCCCCGGTATGGCGTCCGCCTACTGATCAAGAAGTAATGGACCCGAGGTACTGTCATTACCACCGGTTCCTTCATCACCCCACCAGTGGATGCAACGCTTTGAAGCTCATTGTTCAGGAGAAGCTCGGTTCAGAAAGATAGCTTGCGGAGGATTTTCTTAGAGAGGCTACTCCGGTTTGATATAGTGAGGCTTCAAAAGCAAGTAAGTTTTACTCAACAACTTCACAAGAGAGATAGTTTAGAATTCACTGGGGACTTAGCATCCCGCATGTGGAAAAAGAGGCTCAGTGATCAAACGCCATGTTTGTTTCCATTCGTACCTCCCCTTTACATAACATTTGCAATTTCATGTAATATGTGCAATCATTCATGACCAAGATGCAAATCTCATTTAACATAATCTCTTTCAAAAGGGGTGTTCACAAAACTATCTCAAAATAAGCCAATTCAATTACCTATTAATCCAAAACCTAAGTCAAAGAAAATCCTCACTATCACTCAAAAAAGAAAAGCATATAAGAGAAAACGCAAAGTATATAGCACGAATACTTCAAGGAAAGTCTTTAAGCAACAACTCATCCTTCGGGCAAGAGAGACTTTCATCCTTTGAAGCACGACACCTTCAGCTCCAGTTCTTTAGACAACCTCTTAACCTCTTCTTCCTGGCGAGCAACACAGTCCGCGGAAGGGACTTCATCATGTAGTTTCTGGAGCTCCTGAATCTCGGAGAACCCTTTGAAGAACCAAGGAGCATTGAAGCTGTACTGCGCAAACACGTCCAGATGGCACCTCCAATCTTCGATCACCTCTTCAGAAACTGTTCCACCAGTCGCAGCGCTCATCCCCTGGATAGAAACTAAAGCTTCTTGGACGCGCTTGACCAATGCAAGATGACTCTTGAGCTTCTTGGTGGTAGCAATATGTCCGTGTTTCTCCCATATTGCCGTGTACAACTTTTCAAACTGAACCGGCACGCTGAATCCACCAACCAACACATGACCTGGATAAGGGACAGTAAAAGGAGGATCGAACAAAGCCCCATGCTGCATCACCAGCAATTCGGCGACCGCGGGAGCCTTGTCAGTTGCGGGAGGCCTTTCAGAAGAAGTCACCACAATAGCCATATGGTCCGGGACCTGTTCAGGATGGATTCCAAGGGGAGCCGTCTCAACTACAGCAGGCACTGTCTCTCTTACATTCCTTCCGGCATTTATTTCGCTCTGGGTGCTGATTTCCATCACGACCCCGTCGACAAGATCATTAAGGGAAGCGCCTTGTTCAACCGAGCTTGCATCATCTCTGTCATTGTCAGAAAAAGGAGCGGTTTCTCCAGACTTCTCAGCATGAAGGTCGCATCGCTTGAGACTTCTCAAAGCATGAAGGTCGGCACCGCGGACTTCTCGGCATGAAGACCAGATCTGCCTTGACCTTCTTGTTTTGAATGCGCGCCAACCTTGTGAAGGCATTATCTTTCGAAATTCCCTGATTTCAAGCAAGGATCGTTTTAGAAGAATTTACACTGGAGAAATGAAAGAACCGACGGGAAGAAATTTAAATACATGCATATTGGAAGAATTGAGGATTACCGGACCGCGTGCTTGCCTCTTGAGTCTCTCTCCTACTTGGGGACTGCAACTCTCAGCTCTGGTCCGCTTGGCTGGAAGTAGCTTCAACCGGAAATGCTTCGTCAAGACATCAGAAGATGGTTCGCTACGGGAATCCGTCACAACGCTCTCCGAAAATTTCCGGAAAACCGACAGTTGTCTACTCCAAAATTCCTTATACTTATCGGTTATCACTGGGTTTCTCCCAATAGGCCAGAAGGGAAGGCTCACCCGGTCTAAGAACACATTGGCGTTAAGAATTTGTGGAAGGAATTCTTTCGGAGCCCTTGGTGGACGGATAAATGGGACACCCTGATCAAATCCCATTTGGCGAGCAGCCCTGTCAATGTTGTACGGAGTCACAGAAAATTCTCCATTGAATAGAGACGGGACATATCCTGGAATGCAGCTGCGCAGGTAAATAATTTCCCCAGATCTCATGGTCTTAACATCGGTACGCAACACAACGCCAGGATCGTCAGCAAAGGTCTTTGGCTGAACGATAGAAGGGTGAATCGGCCCCCATGGACGAAAATCTACGGAAGAAACGTTGTCAAATACATCCACAAGTTTCGCACCGGCTCTAGGACGCTTCTTATTCCATCGGAGTATTCTCGAGCCACCGTACAAGTTAACGAGTGAAGGTGCAGGAGTAGGAGCATAACTTCTGAAGTGTTCCCATAAGAGCGCCTGAAGAAAAGCGAAGTGAACGTGCGACTCCACCTTCTTGTACCCGTTAGAAACATGCATATCCATTGCTAAAGCGTCCAGATGAGAATACAGTGATCCAAGGAACAATGCGCCTAGAGGAAGAACTTCACCCTTCGCCAGCCTTATAGCAATCTTAACGAGGTCGCTTCTAATGGTCTTCTTTCCGGAACCGTCATCGAATACATCTCTGGATAACCATAAAGACAGGAATGCAATCACGCTAAGCTCATTTTCCAGCTCTTGATCTGGCTCTGGGTCTACGGGAGACCACTCCGACACCCACCAAGTATAAAAGCATCTCGCATCTTTTTTCTCCTCCTTGTCCAGACTCTCGAATCCCTCCGCCTTTTGAAGTATAGCATCATAGTTACTTTGTTCCGCATCAGAGAGCTCGTAAGAAAGACTTCCGGCAACAGGCAGATTCATTAATACAGCCACACTCTCCAAAGTAATAGTCATCTCTCCCCATCTAGATATGGCTGTGTGAGTAGAAATACGCCACCGAGAAATGAAGGTAATCAAACCCGCAATATCTTTCCTAATTTCAAGGGTAGCAGACGCCATGACCGCATCGAGAATTTGAGCTTTGGTCAAATTGTCCTTAATGCCCTTATTACTCAACATGCGTCTCATCCATCCTTCATAAGAACCCAGTGGAGTATGACAAGTCTTGAAGTCAATAGGAGAAGGTGGATATTCGTTTCTCTGGAGACAAAATCTCATCACGAGTGCTGAAGAGGAGAATGGATCGGCTTCCATATTTTCTGAACCGGAAAGCAAGACTATCTTATGAGAAGGATGCTTCCTAATATTTGGAAAAGGCAAGGTGAACAACTCATCATTGATGTTCGGCATATCTTTGAAGCTATCAACACTTCCTGACTTGGCACCGGCATTATCTTCAGAAGACATATCGAAAGAAGTTCTTTTCTACCGCAATGAAATAAAAGACAGAAGTTAGAACTTGTATGAAAGCATATGAGAAGTGTAGTCACACGGCAAGACACAACTCGCACAATGGCCGGTCCAAACATCATACAAGTTTCGGTCTGGTATTGATTTCAAGTTCTCCGGTATAACTTTCAAGTCAGTCTGGCATTGATTTCAAGACCGGTGCAAGTTTGATCTGGTACAAATTTCAAGTTCGATGCAAATTTCAGTCAAGCATGTGTGAGTAAGACCCACGCTCCAAGCATACACGGCGGGCCCCACATTCATCCGCATGCATCATAACACGATTTTCTCTATTCATGGGAATCGTGTCTACTTGGATTCAAGCCAAATGGTGGAAAAAGCTAAGCATGCACATGTCTTACAAAAGGTATTTACCTAACAAACTAGGGTTTGACCGTTAAAAAAAAAAAAAAAAAAAAAAAAAAACGAAACCAACCATGTACGACCGGACGGGAGCAACTCCGGCAACGGACGGCGGTGGTTCCCGGCAACGATTCCGGCAGCGTCAACAGCTGCGGTCGACAGCGGCAGTAACGGCCCGGAAGGGAGCTTCTCACAACAAAAAAAAAGGGGGGGGGAGAGAACTCGTGGAGAAAAAAGGAGAAGGGTCTTGTCTCTTTTATAGACAAAAATTAGAAGAATCCCAATAGAAGAAGGATTCCTCCCTTATTTGGTTTCCTCTTTTGATTCAAATACCCAAAGAAAGAAACCGGCCCCACCAAAGGATTCCATACAAGCGTGACGGCGTGGGAAACTAGCGGTCGACCAACACTCTTAGGGTAAACTCCTTTTATCCTGTCTTTCTCACGTATGTATGTCACCATCTCATGCCTACCACACAATAATGGTTACACTATTGTGTGCTAGGCAGGGGACTTAATGTTGATGGTGGATTTTCGTTTAAGGTTAAATTTGTAAAAAACCTGAAAAATCATGCGCTGACATCTTGTAAAAGATAAAGCCGTTTATAAGTGACGGATACTCCTCACTTAATTCACCAAGAATGGAGCATGTAGCAACAATCCCTTCCTGTGAATTTCATATCAGCCTTGTATTTCTGTACTCATTATCGTGTGGCATGACGATCGAGTGTTACTCTTACAGAGTAACACGAACCTCCAAGCACTATAATGAATCATTATCAGTGTGGCATGACGATCGAATGTTACTCTTACGAGTAACACGAACCTCCAAGCACTATAATGAAACCATGTACGAAATACCCGTACAAAGTTGATTCTCGGTGTGTTATACTAGCCCGAGCCCTCTCGGTGTGTTATACTAGCCCGATTGAGCCCTCTCGGTGTGTTATACTAGCCCGATTGAGCATCCAGGACTTGATGTATCGGTCTCGGATATGATTCGATCGCATGATCATCCAACTCCACAAGCATGATTGGATGACCACAGATCAATTCCATCACCCTAAGCATGGTATGGAATACCCACGGCCTTAGCTTGCCAGATATGATATGATCGCAGTCATCCAACTCCACAAGCATGATTGGACGACCCGAGATCAATTCCATCACCCCCAAGCAGGTATGGAATACACACGGCCGACCCCGCATGGTCGACCATTGGCCTTTGCTTGCCAAGAAACCGTCCATACCAAGCATTATGGGCGGAAAACCCTAAATTAGGGTTTGCGGCATATTACATGTGCCGCAAAACGGTCTCAACCATCCATCTTCGCAGGTATAGATGGATGGTGTAGATGTAGACTCAAAGGGCCCGGAGCATGTCGACACAATCACCATGTGACCGCTTATACACTTGACCAATCGGTCAAAACCAACCATGATTGGTTACAACAAATTCGTCAGCCTGAAATAGCATGGTCGCGCGGCTTTGAAAGCCAAAATTAGGGCTCAAGCCATCACGTGCGTCCATCTTCTCCGGCACGAATGGAGGGTCACAGATTAGATTGAGCAAGGGTCGGTCACACCAGCATGACCACCGTGAGCACATCTACCTCCTCATGCGGTCGGCCAAGGCATATCATGCCTGGCTAATCCAAAACGCCCGCTCAAACATGCGTGGTTACACTTCCCAAACCGCAAATCGATCTCGACCACTCAACTTCACCGGACGAATTGGGTGGCTTAGATCACGTTTTCATGGGACGGTGAGACATGGGCGTGAACATCAGCCTACCATCTTCACGCCAAACCAACCGGCCAAGACCGACCAAGCTAGGTCGTCTCGGAGCTTATTTGGAAGAGAGTATGGCGCGCGGCTTCTTGCGGTATCAAACTCTTATCACAAAATCGATCTCGACCACTCCTCTTTGCCGGTCAAATTGAGTGGCCCGGATCGCGCTTTCATGAGGGAACGGAATACAGGCGCCTACACCATCATGCCGTCAACACGCATGTATGGTCTGGTCCTCTCCAAAATCCTTCCCATGCTTGGTTTCGACCAAGCTGAAGAGTGATGCTTGCGCACCTCTTTAAAAAACCTAATTTCATCAACGGTCGCAGATGAGTGTCTCAAACATCATCTCATCCGTCCGACCTTTGACTTGGTTATACAACCCGGTCGGGAGTTATTTGGTTAGTGAGGAGTCATTACCCATCACTTTACCACACCGTAATGCAAAGACTGCATAAAATACACACGATACTTCACAAGTATCGACTTCCTTATTCGATTCAAAGCATTACATGCTACCTTTCGTGGATCCACGATCCACACATTCCGGACATCAATCATGTCACAAACCGGGGATACATATCGGGGTATTGGTCGGCGGTTTACGGCGTGCGGCGTGCAACGCGCCATCACAAGAACGTGTTAGGAAGTCATGGACGGTTAGAGATGAACAGGAAAAGTAGGCAAGACTGGTCGTGTGTTACCGACACACAACTCCACTACTCCATCATTCCACTACCTCCACTTCCCACGAGAAACGTGAATAAGGCTCAATGACTTGTATAAATAGGTTCTCCGCCCTATTTCCAACAAGACAAGACAACAGAACAACACAAGTTCAGTCGACAGAAACCAAGTGTTAATACAACATCGTATTCAAACACTCAGAGTCTGCTTGCATCAACCGTAAGCTCGCTCATCTTTCTGTTACAAGTCATAAGCAAGCCAACACCTTCACAATCTCAACACCTTCTTCGCTTCCCTCCCTAAGATCAACCCCATCTCCTTCACTTTGTGACCGAAACAAGTCTGAAACGGCCATTTCTTGGTTTAGGTAGGACTTGCACAGATTGATCTCTCGAATCTACAAGCACTCACCTGAGTGCATTTGTTGAAGGTTTAGATTCATTCCTCATTCACACCCCAAATTACCAAATTCTGCAGGAGTAATTTTCACCCATCAACATCTCCGTCTAGATTTTGTATTTCCCCTCGAGTATCTTCATTAACATTTACTACAGGTGAATTTCGCCTTATTCCTCCCCTAGTTGACCTTGTAGTGCTTCTTGACCTTCTATTCTGTAATCTCATGTTTTCTGATGGTTATTTTCAATGATGTTGTAGTAATAGGTTCGTTTAAGAATTGTGAAAGCAGATTTTTTAGACTTAATTTTTGTAAATAAAAATAACAAGCTCAATTAAAAAGTTGTTTGGAAATTATGGAGAGGCTGGGGCTAGGATTCCGCTATTTACCAATTTCAAAGTGATACTAAATACAATCATGCAATTTCACATGTTCAATTTGATTCTCAACTATTGCAAACGTATATTTTTTAGAAACAACAATTGTTAATCCAAAGCATTGGATATCAAAACCTTAGGCTAAGCATATTCCATCAATAGAAAATACAATTGTTTAACAAAAATCATAAAATTTATTTTTAATCTAGGCAAATAATCATAATTAAAAATTGCACAAATTAAATAATTAAGAATTACCACTTTTTCATTGGAAAGATAGCTTCCTCCATCGCCCCAAGGATTACGTTTAGCTCATCATGTTGGAAACATGCTCAAAAGTTGATTTCATTGCTCAAAAATGGTTTACAAATGATGAATAAGGGATAAATAATGAAAAATCGGGTTTGTAACAATTATTTTTGTTACTGTTTCTTTAAGTCTGCCTCCAAACTACGACCCACAATGGCGAGTCGTTAACACTGTTGAAGAACGACGGTCCTTCGTGCGTCTTATGTTCTTCGAGCTCTCTTCAATGGCAGCAGCAGCAAATCTCTGAAACTTGAATTTCTTTGCTCTGTTATCTCTCCCAACTCTCCGTCCCCTTTCTATGCTCCACAGAACGCTATTTAAACTCAACAGGTCGACAAAATCTTCCAAAATCTTCATTAACTCCGTTTATTCTCTTCTTTCTTTTACGGGAATAATTTCCTTTTACAGCTCCTACACGCTTCTTCACGTACTCTGCACACTACCAACAGAATCATACACACTCCATAAGAGGTTTAGCATGCCGAAAACACACACAGACCTTCTCAAAATATCTTAGAAGTTTTCCGAGAATGTGCTTGCCCTGTTTAGTCGAGATTACATGAAATCTTCCCTTATTCTCGTGCATGAATCAATTACCTCCCCTGTTTAAGCGTAACAGGATTCTTCCAAGTCAAATCCGAGAGAAACTCGGTAAAAATCACGTTCAAATTTGGCATCCAAATCTTCGCAGGTGACTGGTATTTTGAATTCATTTTTTCCCGCCAAAATTTGTTCAGCCCGTGGAGAAGAAGGTGGTTGCCCCTTAACCAACAGCTGGGGGTGCGAATATCATTTGGGTGCCCCTTATCAATTGGGTTACCCCTTATCCAATGTGGGAGTCCGAATATCAAATGTCCTCCGGGGTTTCTCCGAGTAGTTTTTCGAGCCGATTTTTCCAAAAAAAGTTTACTTCCCAAAAATACCTACAAAAACACAAAACACCAAAATTAGTACAAAATCGAGTGCCAACAATATATAGTATTGAGATCAAATTAGACACAAAAATGTGTCTATCAAATACCCTCAAACTTATTATTTGCTAGTCCTCGAGCAAATTTATTCTAGAAAATAAAATTCATTTGAACCCCTAGGTGGCCCTAGTGGCGGAGTGTTGTCTCCGGAGGGTTTACCAGAGGTGTACCCACAAAACCTGTATATTCCAGACCCTAGCTATCTACGCAAAACCTTGGAAAGCACTAAAGAATCTCCTTGGTTGGCATACTTATTGACTACAGGAGGAAGTACCCTGATACGAAATTCCAATTGTTGTACACGAGTTTGCACTCAAGCATACTAAAATTCATATAAAGTGACAGAGCTCTACTCGGATAGTTTGGAAATCATAAACCGAGTCAACCAATCACATGGAAAGATTAAGAAGATGGATGTAGAGAAAAACATGGATGATGTTGACTAAGTTGAACCTATCCTAATGGACTGAGATACTGGTCTGACTAATATCAACCCAACTGGCATATACAAGGGGACCAGTGGTCGATAATCCTAACTCTAGGTCAACACAACTGGCATATACAAGGGCTCTAGTGGTCGAATTTATTGAATTTATTCCGGTTGGTCAGATGGTCTGGTCTATTTTTTTTTTTTTTTTTTTTTTTTTTTTTTTTATCTCAGTCACTCTATTTCACCCTAGCAATGGTAAAAAGAAAAAGTAAAAGAAGTGATCAGGATTCTTTCGATGTTTCCATCACGAGGATATGGCGAAACTACCATGTTTTCTTTTCTAACACCTGAGCTCTGTGCTTTTATGAATAGACTCTTCTAGATGTTTCCATCTAATCAGATTGGTTCCTCAACTCCTACAACCAAAATGTTTCCATCCACTTAGATTGGTTAGTGCCGACCTTAATAAACACAAATTTCTAGGCTCTGGAGTTTATTTATTGCAACTAAAAGCTAACAAAAAGTTTCTTCCCCACCCCCAAACTTAAATCTAACATTGTCCTCAATGTTCTAAAGATTAAATTAAAAGCATGAACAAGGAGAAACTGTTACCACTTGATGGATGGAAAAAGAAATAAGGAAGGATATTACCGTAAGCATCAGCGTGGGTGCCTCCCAGAAAATGCTAAATTTAAAGTCCTTAGCTAGACATCAAATACCTCAAAAAGGATTGTCACCTTCCAAATTCATATACCAATAGCCGAAATAGCTGCGGGTCCTCAGAACCAAATAGAGCAGACACAAATGAAAGACTACCATCTTGGATTAGAAAAATAAGCAGACGGAGCATAACTTGATCTAGGGCTTTTATCAAGGCAACTAGATTTATCTGGGGTGTCTCTTTGGGCTTTATATATGTGTCTAGTAAAACAGGTTCAACCGAATGATATGTTTTCAAGAACTGGGTTTCTTCATGGACGGTATCTGGAGGATCGGGTAGCAGAGTTTGAAGAAACTCAAGTAGTACCTTAGACGCACAAAGCTCGAGTCCCAAGTTAGGGACTTCAATTAGGGATACAAGACGATCACTAGAGTCATCATTACCCCCAAACTTAGGGTGAACAATATCCTCAGATGGACCAAGATCTATGGGATGGATTCTAGGGTCCATAAAGTCAACACAATAACTAGCTTCTTTGGGAGACTGGTCATCTAAACGAACAACATCATCATATAAGGGATTATCAAAGAAAATCTCTAATATAGGCTCATCAACTAAAGTGTTCGTCATGGTTACCTCCTCCGAAGCACTGCAAGGATCATCAAATAATGGATTATCAAACATAGTGCAGGCTAAAGGATCAGGAACTAGAGTGCTAATCATGTTCACCACTTCTAAATCATCTATCTCAGAAGACTTAATGACATTAAAGACATTTAGCTCAGTAGTCATATTACCAAAAGATATGTTCATAAGTCCGGTTCTACAATTGATGACGGCATTAGATGTGTGATAGGTGTCTAAAACACCTAATTTACTATCTAGTAGTTACGCTTTCTTTGCTATTTTTCTTGTGAATTATGTACTTTACATGTGTTTTTGAGTTATTAGGTACTCTGGAGTTGCACGGAAGAAAAGAAGCATAAATCATCCCAATTGGAGCAAAAGGGCAAAATTGTCATTTCATGGGAAAACACTATTTGGAGCCCAGTCAAGGTTAAGGGACAACTCTCTTTTGGAAGAGTATTAAACGACAACCAGCATTGGTTAGGGGGCCGCTAGCTGTGTAGCCCTTATCAGAAGCCACCGATTGGCAATAACCATCCCAATCTATAACCCTAGAATTCAGAAAAGGGTTTCATTTCTTAATCGTTTCCATTCCCCTGATTTTAATCAGAGAGACCGACAGGAAGAGGCACAGCCATGAATCCAGATCGAGAAATTGATGCTGCAGATGACGTTAAAGAAGAAGAAGAGAAATTGATGCTGCAGATGACGTTAAAGAAGAAGAAGAGAAATTGATGATGCCATGAATTATTTGAGATGAATGGATGAAGGAATGGCTCGAATTATTGGTGGGTCTGTGATAAATTTGTAGAAATTGCAAGCTAGGGTTCTTAAGTCTGATGTTCAAGGAATCAACAGTGGAGTTAGATGATTTCAATGGCAATTTCAGTCAAGGGTGGAAATGCTGAAATTCACAGAAGGAATGGTTTCATTGTGGTCGATTATTGGTTGGATTTGATCTGGGTTTGGCTTTTGATTCACAGGTTAGAGTCTGAGGTTGGATGGGTTTGTGGATGAAATCAGGTGAAGATAATGGATTCTGAGCTTGAGATTTATGAATATTGATTGTGTGTGATTAATGGGTTTTGGTAATAAAGTTTCTAATGAGAATGGAATAGCTGCTGTGTGTGTGGAATTGAAGCTTGAAAGTGAATTGCAGTGATGAAAGTGGTTGTGTAATGCAGTTACCATTGATGCCATTGCAGGCAATATGAGACGAAGCTTGTCACAGGGGTTGGCTCGAGTCATAGAAGTGCAGGTTAAGATGCAAAGAGTGATATTTGGCTGCAATTGAATGATAATCATGTGGAGCTGAACTGTTGGTGTTTCCTGAGATGGAGAATGAGAGAACAAGACACTGAAAAAGGAGATTTGAATCTGTGTAGATGAATGTGTAGGTTTCAGGTCATGGAGTTGATACAGATGAACAAGAAGGAGCAGTGACTGAAATTGAGAATGGGTTCTACAGTTGGTGGTTGAACTAGTGGATTTCTGCGATTTTGGGAGTTTCTTGCAGTGAAGCTGTGTAGCAAAGCATTGCAGGAATTGGTGCTGCAGTGAATAAGGACTCAGAAATTGATGGGAGTAGTTGAAGTTGCAGGAACTTATGTTGCAGCTGAAACTGGTGATACTGGAGTTTGGTTGGAGCAGCAGTTGTGAATTGAAGTTGTGGAGTAGGGAACTGGTGAAGTGCAACTCGGTTGCAACTAGTGGTAATGATTCTGAGATGAGATGGCTCAACTATTAAGCTGTAATGTGAAATTGAGATGTTGAGAATGAGAGGAAGGAGGCACTTGTGATGTTTGTTTTTCAGTTGATGGAGTATTGAGGAAATGGGGTCGACAGATGAGATTGCAGGTGACTGAGTGATGGGCAGAGCTGAAGTGTAAGACAATGAGAAGGGATGGTGAGTGCTGATGCAAGTTTATATGAGGATGCAGTGCAAATGCAGTTTTGGGTGCTGCTGTAATGAAGATGATGCTTTGAATGGGGTTTCACCTGGAATTGAGTTCCAGTGGGTGTTACTGGGTTTGTCTAAGGTAATACAGGTGAAAGTGCAGTTCTGATGGAGTTACAAGAATGTGAATGATGCACAAGGAAGGGCCATCTTGGCTGTGACACAACTACAGCCTGTGCAGAACTGTGGCCTGACAAGTCAGCCCAGTTATCCCACCAGCACATCTGAGTCGGTGCTGACTCATGAACCTGAATCAGCTGAGTTAGAGTTTAACTCGGTGCCTGACCGAGTTGATTCATATTACCGAGTTGACCCGAGCTGACTCGTTGACCCTACCGATTTGACCCGTTGACCGGTGACCGGGCGGACTTTGCCGGTCACCGGAACCGTTTTCCGAGCACTTCTCCGGCCGATTTCCGGCCATAATACCAGTTTTCCGGCGACGACTTTTTGGACATATTTTCTACACGAATTTCTCTCTCTTATGGCCTTGGTGGATTTTCATCTAATGGACGTTGAAGACTTGACTTAATTTTGGAAGAAAGGAAAAGCTATAAAAGAAGAATTCTACAACTTTTGAAAGACACCTTATTCTTGGAACTTTGGAGAGCCGCTTTTGTTTACGCAACTAGAGTTTGCTTTTGTTCATCTTTTTCTTTATTCAACTTATATTTTTGTGATGAACTCCATAGCTATGAGTATCTAATTAATTCATTATTGGTTAAGGATGTAGTCCTATTTCTAAAACTTGTGTTTGCTTTATGTATTAGTTTTCTCTCTTGATTATCGTTCACATCTCTACTGTTTTAAGAATCACATGATTGATGTATTGTGATAGGATTATGGTGTTTGATTAGTTAAGTGGCCAATTAATTGAACTTGCATCCTAGTCCATAGCTATTTTAGGGTTTTTCATCGAGCGATAACCCTGAATACAAGTAGCATGATATGTTTACGGTTTGTAGTGATACACTCTCGTAATCATATGTAGAGTTTGACCATTGTCCGAATTGTTATGTGAAACGCATGACAATTGCATTGATTAGCCTATTTCTGAAACTTAATGCTCCTAGGAATTGAACTTGATTAGCGCAAGGCGTTAGGTTATATTCCTTAGGTAGAATTCACATACGCAGCTCTAATGTGTGTGTTGATGAACTTAGGAAATTAATAGATTATCTTGCTCTCTTGATTCTCTAGGCTTTTGATAACACAAGAGATTAAATCGTAATTCTAATCATATATGCAAGCACTGTCTAAGATTGAAGATGAATTCCTTGACCAATATCTTTCTCCATTGATTACTTTCTACAATTTACTTTGCTTTTAATTTGCTTTTATTGCTTGCATAAAAATAAGAAACCCCCCCCCAATTGGTTACTTTGAGAAATTTGAATACATAATAACTACAATTGCCTCTCTGTGGACACGAACTCTTTATTATCATATACTTTAGGAAAGTGAAATTATTTTTGACGCATACGACAGCGATCAAATTTTGGCGCCGTTGCCGGGGAGGCACACGGCTAGTTATTAAGTTTTTAGTTTCTTATTTCTGTTTTTTCTCTTTGCTTCTTGTTTTCTTGTCTTGTTTCTCACTTGTTTGGGAGAATTGTTTTCAGGTACCTAATCCCTGGCTTCTAAAGATTGGAATTATCCAAGGTGCGGGATAGCTACTCGAAAAGGCACAATACTCCAACCAAGGCGAAACACAACGGACGAGCACGAGTTGGAAGTAGGAGAAGAGATTTTCCAACAACAAGAAGAAGAGGCAATGGGTGATGCAAATCGTTCACTCAAGGAGTTAGCTTCTCATAAGCTAGATACACAACAGGGAAGTATTCAAATGGACTCTACTTTTGAGATCAAACCGGGGTTGCTTAGAGAATTACCAAAGTTCCATGGCATGGTGAATGAAGATCCAAACAAACATCTTATGGACTTCCACACCATTGTCATGGCTATGCTTCCACCGGATGTTGAGGCGGATGGTGCAATGTTGAAAGTGTTCTGTTTCTCTTTAATGGATAGTGCTAAGGATTGGTTATACTATTTACCGTCCGGAAGTGTCACAACATGGAATGGGCCGAAGAAACTCTTTTTGGAGAGATATTTTCCTGCATCAAAGGCTACTCAAATTCGCAAGGAGATTTGTGGGATGAAGAAAAATGTGGGAGAATCCTTATATGAATGTTGGGAACGATACACGAGATTGGTTGGAAGCTGTCCTCACCACCAATTCAGTGACGCTATGATCATCCAATACTTCTATGAAGGACTCCAATCAAGTGATAGGAATCTCCTCGACGCTACGGGTGGTGTTGCACTAGTTAACAAGACGGTGGCACAAGCTAGAGAGTTGATTGAAAACATGGAAGCGAACTCGCAACAATTCTTGAGTCGTGGTTCGGATGTGATTCTAAGAAGGGTGAATGAGGTGAGCGAGGTTGAGGAACTTCCTCAACAAATGGGTAACATGAACGCAATGCTTCAACAAGTTGCAGCCGCGGTGATACCAAGTTCCTCTCAATCTTATGAAGACGAGCAAGCTAATGCGATCTTTACAAATCAACAAAGACGGTATGATCCCTACTCCAACACTTACAATCCGGGATGGAGAGATCACCCCAATTTTAGCTATGCCAATAAGCAAGGAGCGATTCAACAATCTAGTTTCAACAACCCGAGTGGATTTCAATCTCAACAACAATTCCAGCCGAGGCAACAATTTCAACAACAACAACAACCTCAAACTATGGGGTCCAATATGGAAGAGTTGTTGAAATCTTTTATGCAAAGAACGGAGAGTACGATTAAGGATTTGCAAACTCAAGTTGGTTCTATGGCTATGGAGTTGAATCAATTAAAGGCACAAAATGGTGGGAAACTCCCTTCTCAACCTATCAACCCAAAAGAGGGTGTTAATGCAATTACATTGAGAAGTGGTACACAACTTGTGCAACCCGAAGTTGCTGATTCGGGCACGGTGGAAACACCAAAGGAACCTGTTTTGGAGGAGAAAGTCGAGGATTCTCCCCAAATTTCTGAGGTACCTATTTCTAACTCTAAAACTCCGGTTTCTACTTATGTTCCTCCTTTACCTTTCCCTCGCAGATTTGCAAATTCCAAGAAGGCGGAACTAGAAAAGGAGATTTTAGACATTCTCAAGAAGATCCATGTGAACATACCTCTAATAGATGCAATCAAGCAAGTTCCAAAGTATGCAAAGGCGTTGAAGGACTTGTGTACCAATAAACAAATGCTCAAAGGTAATGAAGTGCTTAGTGTGGGGGAGAATGCTTCGGCAATCTTACAACATAAAATCCCACTTAAGTGCAAGGACCCTGGAAGCTTTGACATTCCCGTCAAAATTGGTAACACCACATTTAATAAGGCTATGTTGGACTTAGGTGCATCCGTTAATGTTATGCCTGCGTCTATCTTGGTCCTCTTAAAAAGTCTGGAATTGTGTTGCAATTAGCCGATCGTTCTAATGTCTACCCAATGGGTATTGTTGAGGATGTTCTTGTGCAGGTTAATCAACTTGTATTTCCAGCGGACTTTTGCGTGTTAGATATGGATGAAGGTTCACCGGACTCGTCTCTTCCATTGCTACTTGGGCGTCCCTTCATGAAAATGGCGAAAACCATTATTGATGTTGACAAGGGAACGCTAACTATGGAGTTTGATGGAGAAATAATACGTTTCAACATTTTCGAGACGATGAGATATCCTAGTGATGTCCACTCTTGTTTCTCCATTGATGTGATGGACACATTGGCGCAACAAATGTTTGAGTTGAATGGTGTTGATACTTTGGAAACCGTGCTCACTACACCTATTGACAATGGTTATGCATATAGTGATGAGATTAAAGAAACCATTGGTTCTCTTGACTCATTACCGGAAAAATCAGCAATTAAGAATATTTCATATGCGTCTTTACCTTGCAATAATGAAAAACTTGTGCCATCTATTGTTAAATCTCCAAGTTTAGAATTGAAACCTCTTCCAAGTCACTTAAAGTACTTATACTTGGGTGACAATGAAGATTTACCCGTGATTGTTTCTAACGAGCTTAATGAATTACAGGAGCAAAAACTTCTAAGGGTGCTAAGGACGTACAAGACGGCTATAGGATGGACAATCGCCGATATCAAGGGTATAAGCCCTGCCGTTTGTATGCATAAGATCCGTGTGGAGGATGATTCAAAGCCTACAAGGGAGGCGCAACGTCGTTTGAATCCTCCCATGATGGAAGTTGTGAAAAAGGAGATACTCAAGCTTTTGGACGTGGGTGTTATCTACCCCATATCCGATAGCAAGTGGGTAAGCCCGGTACAAGTAGTACCAAAGAAATCAGGTGTGACAGTGGTGAGTGGAGAATGATAAGAACAAACTTGTCCCAACTCGTGTGCAAACCGGTTGGAGGGTTTGTATTGATTATAGGAAATTGAATGCCACTACTAGAAAAGATCACTTTCCTTTACCTTTTATTGATCAAATGCTTGAACGTTTAGCTGGACACTCTTACTATTGCTTCCTTGATGGCTATTCAGTTATAATCGGTGTGATAGCACCGGAGGACCAAGAGAAAACCACGTTCACTTGTCCTTTCGGTACTTTTGCTTATAGAAGGATGCCTTTTGGCTTGTGCAATGCTCCATCTACCTTTCAAAGGTGTATGGTAAGTATCTTTTCGGAATATGTTGAAAACATAATCGAAGTATTCATGGACGACTTTAGTGTCTTTGGCTTTTGGACGATTTTGGGTGTTATCACCCCGATTAAGAAAAGGAATTTAGGTAACTCTATCCTTAGTTCTTTGAATTACTAATTCAACTTATATAGCAAGTGGGTAAGCCCTACAAGTAGTACCAAAGAAATCGTGGTGATGTGACTGCCAAAAGCATGTGGTGGAGAATGATAAAACAAACTTGTCCCAACTCGTGTACGAAATGGGATCAAACCGGTTGGAGGGTTTTGTATTGACTGCCCTTCGGACTATAGAAATTGAATGCCACTACTAGAAAAGATCACTTTCCTTTACCTTTTATTGATCAAATGCTTGGAACGTTTAGCCATTGGGACACTCTTACTATCTCTTGCTTCCTTGATGGCTATTCAGTTATAATCGTAGGACTTTGGTGATGAAGCATTTGGATTTATGGACGAGGTTTTAGATTTTATTATAATTTAAATAGGTCAGGACCAAGAGAAAACCACTCACTTGTCCTTTCATCCTAGGTTTTGCTTATAGAAGGATGCCTTTTGGCTTGTGCAATGCTCCATCTACCTTTCAAAGGTGTATGGTAAAAGTAGAAAAGAATATGTTGAAAACATAATGGCTAAGTATTCATGGACGACTTTAGTGTCTTTTCATTTGACCTTTGCTTGAATAATTTGTCTCTAATCCTTGAATGATGTGTTGAAACAAATCTTGTGCTAAATTGGGAGAAGTGCCATTTCATGGTAACTCATGGCATAGTTTTAGGCCATATAATATCTTCTAAAGGCTGGAAGTCGATAAATCTAAGATAAACCTTATTCGTGCTCTAACTCCTCCCACTATGGTGAGGGAGATACGTTCTTTTCTTGGTCATGCAGGTTTCTATCGTAGATTCATAAAGGACTTTTCCAAGATAGCATCACCACTTTGTAACCTATTGCAAAAAGATGTGGTTTTTAACTTTGATGAGAAGTGTGTGGCGGCATTCAATCGTTTGAAAGAACTTTTGATTTCAGCCCCTATCATTAAACCACCGGATTGGAGCAAGCCTTTTGAGCTCATGTATGATGCAAGTGACTATGCGGTTGGTGCGGTGCTTGGGCAGCGTGTGGGGAAGATACCTCATGCCATTTATTATGCTTCTAGAACGTTAAATGAGGCCCAACAAAACTACACAACCACTGAAAAAGAGTTATTAGCCATTGTTTTTGCTTTAGAAAAGTTTCGCTCTTATCTAATTGGTACAAAAGTTGTTGTAGTTTTGATCATGCAAACACTTAGATACTTGCTTACAAAGAAAGAGGCGAAACCGAGGCTCATACGATGGATATTACTCTTGCAAGAGTTTGATATTGAAATCAAAGACAAGAAAGGAATTGAGAACACCGTTGCGGATCACTTGAGCCGTCTTTTTGTGGACAAGGAGACTATCCCGTTGCGTGAGAGTTTCCGGATGAGCAACTATTCTCAATTGCCTTTGGAGAACCATGGTACGCTGATATTGTTAATTACTTAGTGTCTAAACAAATCCCAAAGAACTTTTCTCGTGCTGAGAGGGACAAACTTAAGAAGTTAGGAAATCAATACATATGGGATGATCCATACTTATGGAAACATTGTAGTGACCAAGTAATACGTAGGTGTGTTCCGGAATTTGAATTTAATTCTATCTTGTCTTTTTGCCACTCATATGATTGTGGAGGACACTTTGGGAGTAAGAGAACCGTTCTCAAGGTACTAGAATGTGGTTTCTTTTGGCCAACTTTGTTTAAGGATGCACATGCATTTTGTATCACATGTGATAGGTGCCAAAGAACCGGCAATCTAGGTGCTCGAAATCAAATGCCGCAAACTATTATTCAATTTGTGGAGGTTTTTGATGTATGGGGAATTGATTTTATGGGCCCTTTTGTCAATTCTAGTGGGAATTATTATATCTTGCTTGTTGTGGATTATGTCTCGAAATGGGTGGAAGCTAAGGCCACCCCAACTAATGATTCTAAAGTTGTTTCAGATTTTGTGCAAGCTAATATATTTGTAAGGTTTGGAATTCCAAGGGCTATAATTAGCGATGGAGGTTCACACTTCAAAAACAGGTTTTTGCAAAGTTTGTTAAAGAATTACAATGTGTCGAATAGGATTGCAACTCCCTACCATCCACAAACAAATGGACAAGCCGAGGTGTCTAATCGGGAGGTGAAATCTATTCTAGAAAAGACGGTGAATCCAACAAGGAAAGATTGGAGTTCGCGACTTAATGATGCTTTGTGGGCGTATAGAACCACATATAAAACACCTATTGGGATGTCTCCTTTTAGGCTTGTTTATGGTAAACCTTGTCACTTACCCGTGGAAATTAAGCATAAGGCGTTTTGGGCTATTAAGCAATGCAACATGGAGTTGGATGGTGCTGAAAGGCAAAGAAAGTTACAACTTCAAGAGTTAGAGGAGATTCGCAATGATGCATTTGAAAGCTCACGGATTTACAAGGAAAAGACGAAGGCATTTCATGATAATATGATTACAAAGAAACAATTTTGTATTGGGTAGAAAGTGCTTTTGTTTAATTCTCGCTTGCAATTATTTCCGGGCAAATTAAGGTCACGTTGGATTGGACCTTTTATTGTGACTAATGTGTTTTCTCATGGTGCAGTGGAAATTCGTAGTTTAGCTACAGGTAATGAACTTAAAGTGAATGGGCACCGGTTGAAACCATATTATGAGAAATTGTCTTCGGATGTCGTGGAAGGAGTTAATCTTGTGGAAGTACTCCCTCTGGAGGAGTCATAGAAAGCAAGGAGATAGTCGGGCTGACGACTTTAAACCAAGCGCTAAATGGGAGGCAACCCATCGGTTTTGTATCTCTTATCTTTTATTTTCTTTTCTTGTCATGTTTTTACTTTTTCTGATTTTTTGTCACTTTTCCGTTAGGATTTCCCGCCTTGACTTTCGTTGGAAGATTTAATTACATTGAGGACAGTGTAAAGTTTCAGTGTGGGGGAGTGGTTTGCTTTGTAAATTTTTCAAATTTTTCAACTTTTATGTAATTAGTGAATAAGAAAACTCCAACTTGTAGTTAGTTTAGAGTGACATAGTATACATGTCGCTAAGATTACATCGAGAATCTCATAAGAGTGACTGAACTTAGAGATGACAGAGAACATGATCGGGTTTCTTACTTGTATGAGAGTTAAAGTTGGATTTAACCATGCCGGTGGCAAATAAGGTGCAGGATCGAATTCGGTATTAGAGTAGTGATCCCCTATAGTGGAGACTACCCATGTTACATAATTTGAGGCACCAACCTTCAATTCTTTGTACCTGTCTAAATTTGTGCTTTTAGAGTGTGTGTCACCGTACGTAAATTCCGGGCAGAATGGTGAGCTGTCCAACCTCCCACCATAGAAGCACTATTTTGATCTCTTGAGTGCTATTTTTATCAACCATGTTGGTGACATCGAATTGCTAACTTACATACCACCTGTAATCTTGTTCGCAGTTAGTACCATCCACCTTATCTCTCTCTACACCAACAGGTCCATAGAAACACCATCATCATCAACAAGAGGAGCATCACGAATTTGAAGGAAAGTTGAAGACGTTCAAGGTTTACAAGCAACAGTACAGAAATAGGCAGAATTCAGATTTGAGTAAAGCAACAAGACAAAGAGCAGAATTTTTATAAGTTGAAGACTATTGTATAAGAGCGAAGTTTATAAAGATGAGAGTTCGAGAAATTTATGATATCAAGACATACAAGTTGTGAAGAATCAAGTGGTAAAGTACTTACACCATGGCCTTTGTACTTACGTTTTTATTTTATCTTATTTGTATTTTATTTTTCTCTTATTTCTAAAAAAAAGAAGAAGAAAAAAAACGAAAAAAAAAAAAAAAAGAGACAAGAGAAAATGTTTAGGTTTGTTAATATTTTTTATTATTTTGTTTTATTTTTATTTTGTATTTGTTTTATTTCTTAAAAAGAAAAAAAAAAACGAAAATTAGAAAATATATATATATTTTGGGTTTGTATAGTTTGTTTTTAGTTTTGTATTAATAAAGCCAAGGGAAAGAAGGAATATCTATAATGAAGTTTCAAGCGACAAGAAATTAGAGGAAAGAATCATATTGTCGAGATTTTACGAAGTTCAAGAGTTATCATCAAGAGTTGAAGACCGAAGACGAAGATGAAGACACCGATAGAAGACCGAAGATGTTTCTATGGATGTTGTGAGAGTGGTGCTAGCTGCACGCCGAACGGATAACGAGGTAAGTAAGCATATTCCCACCTTCGTTAAATGGTTGATTTCCTTTCGAAGAGATCGTCAGAAAAATGGGTTTTCAAAAATATATAAAAGATGTGAGTTTTCAAAATATTTCGGAGGGTTTTGCCTTCCTACCATTCAACGTGTCGCAGGATTCTCTCTTCATTCCTACCTGGACACATGTGTGACCCATAAAAAGCTGTTTATTATTAAGAGCAATATCATAAAACCCTTTCTTGTGAGGCAGAGTCGAGACTTTTGATCACTCCGAACCCGAATTTTTGTCGAGAAGGGATGGTTATCTCTCTCTCAATTTTTAAGAATGATATTGTGTTCATTTATGTGTCTAACTTCTTATGACTAGTGTGCAGAATCTCTATGTCTTCTTAGCGCGTTGGATACTATCATTACGGAGAACTAGTAAGTTGGAAAAATAGGTTTTGTGGGTATATCTCTAGTAAACCCTCACGAGACTATAACTCGTCCACTAGGGACACCTAGGGGTTCAAAGGCTTGTTATTTATGCTAAAAGTGACCGTAGCCTCGACGACACGGAGTTGTATGTATCTTTTCCGAATTATTTTGTTTGATTTGCTCGAGGACTAGCAAAGTCTAAGTGTGGGGGAATCTGATAGGTGTCTAAAACACCTAATTTACTATCTAGTAGTTACGCTTTCTTTGCTATTTTTCTTGTGAATTATGTACTTTACGTGTGTTTTTGAGTTATTAGGTACTCTGGAGTCGCACGGAAGAAAAGAAGCGGAAATCATCCCAATTGGAGCAAAAGGGCAAAATTGTCATTTCATGGGCAAACACTATTTGGAGCCCAGTCAAGGTTAAGGGACAACTCTCTTTTGGAATAGTATTAAACGACAACCATCATTGGTTAGGGGGCTGCTAGCTGTGTAGCCCTTATCAGAAGCCACCGATTGGCAATAACCATCCCAATATATAACCCTAGAATTCAGAAAAGGGTTTCATTTCTTAATCGTTTCCATTCCCCTGATTTTAATCAGAGAGACCGACAGGAAGAGGCACAACCATGAATCCAGATCGAGAAATTGATGCTGCAGATGACGTTGAAGAAGAAGAAGAGAAATTGATGCTGCAGATGACGTTGAAGAAGAAGAAGAGAAATTGATGATGCCATGAATTATTTGAGATGAATGGATGAAGGAATGGCTCGAATTATTGGTGGGTCTGTGATAAATTTGTAGAAATTGCAAGCTAGGGTTCTTAAGTCTGATGTTCAAGGAATCAGCAGTGGTGTTAGATGATTTCAATGGCAATTTCAGTCAAGGGTGGAAATGCAAAAATTCACAGAAGGAATGGTTTCATTGTGGTCGATTATTGGTTGGATTTGATCTGGGTTTGGCTCTTGATTCACAGGTTAGAGTCTAAGGTTGGATGGGTTTGTGGATGAAATCAGGTGAAGATAATGGATTCTGAGCTTGAGATTTATGAATATTGATTGTGTGTGATTAATGGGTTTTGGTAATAAAGTTGCTAATGAGAATGGAATAGCTGTTGTGTGTGTGGAATTGAAGCTTGAAAGTGAATTGCAGTGATGAAGGTGGTTGTGTAATGCAGTTACCATTGATGCCATTGCAGGCAATATGAGACGAACCTTGTCACAGGGGTTGGCTCGAGTCAGAGTAGTGCAGGTTAAGATGCAAAGAGTGATATTTGGCTGCAATTGAATGATAATCATGTGGAGCTGAACTGATGGTGTTTCCTGAGATGGAGAATGAGAGAACAAGACACTGAAAAAGGAGATTTGAATCTGTGTAGATGAATGTGTAGGTTTCAGGTCATGGAGTTGATACAGATGAACAAGAAGGAGCAGTGACTGAAATTGAGAATGGCTTCTGCAGTTGGTGGTTGAACTGGTGGATTTCTGCAATTTTGGGAGTTTCTTGCAGTGAAGCTGTGTAGCAAAGCATTGCAGGAATTGGTGCTGTAGTGAATAAGGACTCAGAAATTGATGGGAGTAGTTGAAGTTGCAGGAACTTATGTTGCAGCTGAAACTGGTGATACTGGAGTTTGGTTGGAGCAGCAGTTGTGAATTGAAGCTGTGGAGTAGGGCACTGGTGAAGTGCAACTTAGTTGCAGCTGGTGGTAATGATTCTGAGATGAGATGGCTCAACTATTAAGCTGTAATGTGAAATTGAGATGTTGAGAATGAGAGGAATGAGGCACTTGTGATGTTTTTTTTCTTCAGTTGATGGAGTATTGAGGAAATGGGGTCGACAGATGAGATTGCAGGTGACTGAGTGATGGACAGAGCTGAAGTGTAAGACAATGAGAAGGGATGGTGAGTGCTGATGCAAGTTTATATGAGGATGCAGTGCAAATGCAGTTTTGGGTGCTGCAGCAATGTAGATGATGCTGTGAATGGGGTTTCACCTGGAATTGAGTTCCAATGGGTGTTACTGGGTTTGTCTAAGGTAATACAGGTGAAAGTGCAGTTCTGATGGAGTTGCAAGAATGTGAATGATGCACAAGGAAGGGCCATCTTGGCTGTGACACAACTACAGCCTGTGCAGAACTGTGGCCTGACAAGTCAGCCCAGTTAGCCCACCAACACATCTGAGTCGGTGCTGACTCATGAACCTGACTCAGCTGAGTTAGAGTTTAACTCGGTGCCTGACCGAGTTGATTCATATGACCGAGTTTACCCGAGATGACTCGTTGACTCGACCGATTGGACCCGTTGACCGCTGACCGGGCGGACTTTGCCGGTCACCGGAACCGTTTTCCGGGCACTTCTCCGGCCGATTTCCGACCATAATACCAGTTTTCCGGTGACGACTTTTTGGACATATTTTCTACACGGGTTTCTCTCTCTTATGGGCTTGGTGGATTTTCATCTAATGGACTTTGAAGACTTGACCTAATTTTGGAAGAAAGGAAAAGCTATAAAAGAAGAATTCTACAACTTTTGAAAGACACCTTATTCTTGGAACTTTGGAGAGCCGCTTTTGTTTACGCAACTAGGGTTTGCTTTTGTTCATCTTTTTCTTTATTCAACTTATATTTTTGTGATGAACTCCATAGCTATGAGTAGCTAATTAATTCATTATTGGTTAAGGATGTAGTCCTATTTCTAAAACTTGTGTTTGCTTTATGTATTAGTTTTCTCTCTTGATTATCGTTCACATCTCTACTGTTTTAAGAATCATATGATTGATGTATTGTGATAGGATTATGGTGTTTAATTAGTTAAGTTGCCAATTAATTGAACTTGCATCCTAGTCCATAGCTATTTTAGGGTTTTTCATCGAGCGACATGATATGTTTACGGTTTGTAGTGATACACTCTCGTAATCATATGTAGAGTTTGACCATTGTCCGAATTGTTATATGCAACGCATGACAATTGCATTGATTAGAATATTTCTGAAACTTAATGCTCCTAGGAATTGAACTTGATTAGCGCAAGGCGTTAGGTTATTCTTTAGGTAGAATTCACATACGCAGCTCTAATGTGTGTGTTGATGAACTTAGGAAATTAATAGATTATCTTGCTCTCTTGATTCTCTAGGCTTTTGATAACACAAGAGATTAAATCGTAATTCTAATCATATATGCAAGCACATGTCTAAGATTGAAGATGAATTCCTTGACCAATATCTTTCTCCATTGATTACATTATACAATTTACTTTGCTTTTAATTTGCTTTTATTGCTTACATAAAAATAAGAAACCCCCCAATTGGTTACTTTGAGAAATTGAATACATAATAAGTACAATCGCCTCTCTGTGGAAACGAACTCTTTCTTATCATATACTTTAGGAAAGTGAAATTATTTTTGACGCATACGACAGCGATCAATGTGGCTAAGAATGGGCGGCCTAAAATCACCGATATTTGAGCACTTGGGTCCTGAACAGGTTGGGTATCTAGAACAACAAAATCCACTGGATATATGAACCTATCAACCTCAATAAGAACATTTTCTATGACACCACGAGGGACTTTGACAGACCTATCAGCTAATTGAAGTGTCATTTTAGTCGGCTTCAACTTACCAAGACCTAGATGGGTGTATACATGATACGGAAGTAAGTTAACTTTTGACTCCCTAAGTCAAGTAATGCCTTATCGATCATGTGATTACCGATTGCACAAGATATGGTGGGGCATCCAGGGTCTTTATACTTAGGGGGTGTTTGGTTCAGAAGAATTGAACTTACTTGTCCAGCTAAAAATGCTTTCTTATGGACATTAAGCTTACGCTTTCATGTACAAAGATCTTTAAGGAACTTGGCATAAGCAGGCATTTGCCTAATTGCTTCTAATAGCGGAATGTTGATGTTCACCTGCTTAAATGTTTCCATTATCTCGTTGAAAATCGACTCCTTATTTGTTGGGGCTAACAACTGTGGATATGGGGCTCTAGGAACAAAGCCGGGCTCAACAGGGATTTCTTGGGAGTCCTTAGAGGTTGTTTCAGTTTCCTCAGCTACGGGTTCCTCTTGGGAAGTAGAAGGTGGAACTACAGTATGTCCACTAGGCATGGCTACCTTATTGTCTACCGTTTTACCACTCCTAAGGGTTGTTATTGAATTCACATGATGGGATGGTCTTTCACTTAACTGATGAACTCCTCTAGGATTGGGCTGAGTTTGACTAGGAAACTTACTTTTTTCCCTCAGAGACTCATTTATCTGACTAACCTGGGTTTTCAATTCGGAAATATCCTGAGAGTTAGCATAACCTATACTCTTACTTTATTCTATCCCTTGCGCAACTATTTGGTTGATCCTTTCAGAGATTTTAATAAAGAGGCGAGAGTCTCTTCTAAACTAGTGATCTTTTTATCCGAAGGGTTCTGAAACTGGGGTTGACCAGAAGAGTTCTTAGCATAACCAAAACCGGGGGAAGGCTGAGAATTACTAGATCGATCTTGATTCCGGCCCTTAGACCAAGAAAATTAGGATGGTTTCTCCAACCAAAATTGTAGGTCTCTGAGTATGGGTCAAACTTCTGACGGTTCTCGTTCTCAAACCTAGCATTCTTATAGACAGCATGAGCTTGCTCTTCACTAACCTGACCTTCCCAAAATGAGTTATCGGGCTCTATTCCGCAACTAGAGACTTGAAAGGTTCTATTAGGTTCAAAAAGGGACCTATTTTTAGACTGACCCATTTCCAAAGCTTCTAACCTTCTAGACAAAGAAGCAAACTTTGCATCTGACGCAAAACTCGTATCTACCATATTGGTGCTACTTCTATTAACCAAGAGTCTTTTAGGGGGTTCAACACAAGACTCCCAATGTTGGGATTTCTCAGTAACAATTCCTAAGAAGGTAAAGGCATCCTCAGCACTTTTACTGGTGAACTCACCAGCGCACATAGACTCGACCATGGCTTTGGTCGAATAGTCTTAACCATCATAAATAATTTCTACGAGTTTCATCTTATCAAATCCATGGTGAGGACACTGGGATAGGAGATCATTGAATCTCTCTAAAAACCTATAGAAAGACTCTCCCTCTTGTTGCACACTGGAACTAATTTCTTGTCTAATAGCTGTAGTTTTATGCTTAGGGTAGAATTTCGTATAGAAAGCAACAATAAGTTCCTGCCATGTTTCAATGGATTCAGATGGTAGGTTGTTTAGCCAGGTCTTGTCTTTATCTTTCAAGGAAAAGGGGAATATCTTAAGTTTCAAGACTTCATCAGTAAGGTCTTTTATTCTAACTGTCCCAAAAATTTCCTCAAAGTCCCTAATATGAAAATAAGGGTTTTCATCATCTTTTCCTAAGAATATAGGGATCATCTGAAGAAGACTAGGTTTTATCTCGAAATTAGCCATATTGGCTGGCAATTTAATGCACGAAGCTCGGTTGGTCCTAGTTGGGAACATGTAATCTTTCAAAGTTGCCATCGCTGGCACAGCTGAAGTACTAGGGGTACTTTCCTCACGAAGAGACAGATTCTCAAAACTGAAGTTTCCAAAAACGAGGCTCTCAAAAGAAGAGTCTTCGGGCTCCCCGCCTTCACAAGAAGAACTACTAGGTTTGTCACTAATCAAACGACCTAGAGTGTTTCTTTTCCAAGCCCGTTATCTAATGACCTCGGGCATACACTAGAAAAACAAAATAAAAAGAAAAAAAAGAAAAAAAAAATCCTAAAAGGAAGGGAAGTTCTATGCAAACACATACAAGGCTGACTCCACCACAACAAACCTAATGATATCTAGCAAACAAAAAGCATGATGGCTCCACTTAGATTGTTTCTAGACCAGCTTCTAATCTTTCGAAAAGGAACTCGTTACAATCTGAGCAAACCTCTCTGGAATCAATCCGAGTTAAAGTAAGTTGAATAGAGGCGAGGGAAGCTGTGTGAAGCTTTGATACCCAAAGGCCTCACCGCATTACAAGGCGGCGCAGTCACGCATTCAACTCACAGAAACCATCATGAACTTCGAAGTATGCTTAAAAGGTAACCAATATTTTTCGAACGACTTTCCTACTAAGCTCGTTACCCTATTGGTCTCGTTCTATTCCAGATTTTAAGGCTTAGGTTCGCGTTAAGTTTCGTTTTCCTAAGGTGGGAAAGAAGAGAACGGTGATGAAATCCGAACCCTTATCTTGTATGTCCAGTCCTTGCCCTTTACTAGGTAATTAAAGCAGTCAGATTCAGTTCCTCGACATATATGCAAACGAAGGAATACAGTAACCCGCTGACAGGGGATTCGTGAGTGTTTCGACAAACTTACCTCCCGTTCCAGACGGGGGATGAACCGTTGTAGTCGACTCGGGCCACGACTCCAATGTCGTGTACGAACCCAAGGGGCCGAGGCGATATCGTAATCGCCGTCCTTCTCTTCACACAGTTTATTATTTAATACTACCCTTCCGTAGGGTTTAAAAAATCAAAAAAAATGTCCAAATGTCCAAGTCGTCCAAAAATAAAGTACAAAAGAAAAGGAAAGTCTTAAAAAAATAAAAAATAAAATAAAAAATATCTCTCTTTTTTTTTCTCTCTTTTTTATAAAATATAAAAAATCTTCTTCTTTTGCTCCTTTCGCTTTGTCTTTAACTCCAAATCTTTAAGTATCCTCCAAAAGCTTTGGCAAATTTTTCTTTCGCTCAAAATCCAAAATCTGAAAGGAAAAGACAAAAACTCAAAAACGTAAAGAAGAACAAATAAAAACCTAAAAGAAAATCTAAAACTCTAGCCTAAAGACAAGTCCGCGTCGGCGGCGCCAAAAATTGATGGTTATTTTCAATGATGTTGTAGTAATAGGTTCGTTTAAGACTTGTGAAAGCAGATTTTTTAGACTTAATTTTTGTAAATAAAAATAACAAGATCAATTAAAAAGTTGTTTGGAAATTATGGAGAGGCTGGGGCTAGGATTCCACTATTTACCAATTTCAAAGTGATACTAAATACAATCATGCAATTTCACATGTTCAATTTGATTCTCAACTATTGCAAAAGTAGATTTTTTAGAAACAACAACTGTTAATCCAAAGCATGGGATATCAAAACCTTAGGCTAAGCATATTCCATCAATAGAAAATACAATTGTTTAACAAAAATCATAAAATTTATTTTTAATCTAGGCAAATAATCATAATTAAAAATTGCACAAATTAAATAATTAAGAATTACCACTTTTTCATTGGAAAGATAGCTTCCACCATCGCCCCAAGGATTACGTTTAGCTCATCATGTTGGAAACACGCTCAAAAGTTGATTTCATTGCTCAAAAATGGTTTACAAATGATGAATAAGGGAGAAATAATGAAAAATCGGGTTTGTAACAATTATTTTTGTTACAAACCGAATCTATTCTGAAGAACGATAAATATCAAGTCATCAGCTATTCTTGTTTCTTTAAGTCTGCCTCCAAACTACGACCCACAGTGGCGAGTCGTTAACATTGTTGAAGAACGACGGTCCTTCGTGCGTCTTATGTTCTTCGAGCTCTCTTCAATGGCAGCAGCACCAAATCTCTGAAACTTGAATTTCTTTGCTCTGTTATCTCTCCCAACTCCCCGTCCCCTCTCTATGCTCCACAGAACACTATTTAAACTCAACAGGTCGACAAAATCCTCCAAAATCTTCATTAACTCCGTTTATTCTCTTCTTTCTTTCACGGGAATAATTTCCTTTTGCAGCTCCTACATGCTTCTTCACGTACTCTGCACACTACCAACAGAATCATACACACTCCATAAGAGGTTTAGCATGCTGAAAACACACACAGACCTTCTCAAAATATCTTAGAAGTTTCCCGAGAATGTGCTTTCCCTGTTTAGTCGAGATTACATGAAATCTTCCCTTATTCTCGTGCATGAATCAATTACCTCCCCTGTTTAAGCGTAACAGGATTCTTCCAAGTCAAATCCGAGAGAAACTCGGCAAAAATCACGTTCAAATTTGGCATCCAAATCATCGCAGGTGACTGGTATTTTGAATTCATTTTTTCCCGCCAAAATTTGTTCAGCCCGTGGAGAAGAAGGTGGTTGCCCCTTAACCAACAGCCGGGGGTGCGAATATCAATTGGGTGCCCCTTAACAATTGGGTTACCCCTTATCCAATGTGGGAGTCCGAATATCAAATGTCCTCCGGGGTTTCTCCGAGTAGTTTTTCGAGCCGATTTTTCCAAAAAAAGTTTATTTCCCAAAAATACCTGCAAAAACACAAAACACCAAAATTAGTACAAAATCGAGTGCCAGCAATATATATTATTGAGATCAAATTAGACACAAAAATGTGTCTATCATTTTCCATCCTCAATTCATGATTTTGTCTTGTCAAATTTGCATGTTCTTCTGCTTCTAATCTCCTCTCCTCGTGTATTCTTTACCTCAATGCCTCTAATGCTTCGATCTCTTCATCTCTATGAATTACTCCTCCAATCGTTTCTTGGTCTCTCTCCTCCCGTCCTTTGCTTCTTAATTGCTGCTCTTCTTCCATTTCATCTACGGAACTTGATCGCCAAGTATGCACACTTACTCTGTCATAATCTATAGTTCTATTTTGTGCTGGTGTACGTTGAATTTGATTTTCTCCATCATTTCTCACATCCACCCTTGGAGACTCCTCAATTTAATCTCTCCCTCTACCAGTAAGCCTCTTACTCCTTCTTACAATTTTTGGTTGTTTTGAGTTATTTCTTCTTCTAGACATTTTTCAATTTTAATTAGTTGTTGAAAATTATGTAAAATTCTTTAACTATTACTCCAAATTCCTTCAAATCACAATATCAATCCTCAATCCCTGTTTCTAGCGCCATTATGTAGTTGCAGGAATTCCTACGATACATCCCTCATAAGAATTCATCATATTCAACACATCTTTAAGATCAACAATCAACCTTTTTATAAATTGAGTTAGAAATTTTACAAGAAGGAAATGAAATCAAGAATATAATTTCTACTCTAGACTTTCTCTCTCCTCAAAACTTTCTCTCCACTCTAAAAAGATCTCTCCCTCTCTTAGGCCTACTCGGCCATTTATATAGGATTAATGGATGACAGCTAAGTTGTCCTTTATTTTCGGATCTGGCTTGCAACATTCCCGCAAGTATTCAAATTTTAAATCTCGCAACACTCCTAAATCTCGCTAGGTCTTCACATCTTTCTCGTGTTCAGGCTGTCGTCATCTGTTGCGTCATTTTTATTACCAATCTGTGATATCTTCGCAGTGTGCTTTTTACTGATTTTGCAAAGGTATAGATGTTGCGATATTCTGATCCTACAAAAAGGATTCAGGATTTGGAAAGGAGAGTGCAACAATTGAAGGATGAACTGAGAAGTGAAAATGATGAAATTGAAGCTATGAAGTTGTTGGAGACTGGAGAGGAACTTGAATGCAGAAAGAATGGTTGTGAAGTTTGGGAGCCAAAAAGGCTGGCGGTACAACAAAGGGCATCTGCCACCAGTGCAGGAAAGCAAAAAAAAATTGAGCTCAAAATCGCGCAGTTTCTTCAGAAATTGATTCTTTTTAACTTTTTCTGAAAATTTTACTTTCATCAAAATCTGTAATCTTCTCCCTTAAGGCCAACAAATTTTCAATCTACCCTTTTTTATAACCCCTAAATTGGGGCCTATGCCACTTAATCGGGGACTATAGCTACATGACAAAATAGGGTCACTAACAAGTAACTTCTAGAAACCCCTTAACCACTATTTTTGTTAATACCTAATATACCCTTATTAAATTAGTGATGATTAATTAAGTTAGTATTAGTTAAATTAATTAGTGTTTGAGTTTGATTATAGTGTTAGGATTATAGTAGAAATTCATTTCCTCTTTTAAGGTTTGGAGGGAAAGAAGAAGTAGAGGGAAAAAAGATAAAACTAGGGTTTGTGATTTTCTTAGCAAAAATGAAACTTTATAGTGATGATGAAGACTCAAGTAGTGATGAAGAAGTGGGTGCATCAGATTATCATGATTTTGATCGTACCGAATTGGATAATTTGTTGAAAGAAGAAGAGGATGTCAACCAAAGAATGCTTGAGGATATTATTCAAGCACAAGAACAAATTCGTCGGGAAGAAGAAGGTGATAATGCTTCTAATAAACAGGTATGAGTTGTAACGATCTACAAACATGTATCTGCATGTCTCGATCGCCTAAAAAGGAACAAAATTTCAAAATCGTTTTCCAGAATCGGTTTATTCGATAACACTACATAAACCGATTCTGGGTGAAATCCCCAAATTGGGTACAGAAATCGGTCTTTGTTCATCACCATATGAACCGATTGTAGTAATTTTTAGGCGCAATGGGTACGTGACCAGAATCAGTTTTTGTTGGTGACGTTCATAACCCGATTTTTCCACTTGAATAATCACGTAAGTCGACATTCGATTTATTTTCGTGTATATGTAATATGATTCTTAAATTTCCATGAAAAATGTGAACAACAATCAGATTATATGACACGAGACGTGAACCGATTGTGGACTTTGAAATTTTTTAGACAAATCTTTAATCGGTCTTTATAGTTGCACATAAAAACCGATTGTGGAAAATCGGTTTAATCGACGGTAACATATAAACTGATTTTGAATCATTAACTTGTTGATATTTGTTGTAGATTGTTACGGAGTTCGACGAAGATCATCCCAAACCCGTAGGTGTTAATACCTTTGCCCATTATTACATCGATTTGGAATGGAAAGAAAGGAAATGATGCAAAGAAATGGTTTATAGACAAGGGAATAGAGATCAAATGCGCCTTAGTTTTAGGCCGCCATTCAAGTGAAGATCGTTTGGAAATTGTTTGTGAGAGAGGTGGAAAGCAAGAAAGTCACTGGTCAAAGGAAAGACTGTACGTGAAGAAGACGACAAGGGAATACATTAAGTATGGTTGCCCGTTTAAGATTATAGTTAATAGACCCAAGAGACCCGATGGTAGTAAGGTATACAAGTTCTCTAAAGTGATGAATGGTTGTCACAATCATGATGATCCGGAATCTCTTGTTGGACACGTGGTCGTTTGTGGGTTGCAACCACATCAATTGTAAACGGTGAGGTCGATGAAAGCGTGTAA
Organism: Papaver armeniacum; assembly: GCA_023531295.1. Classification (NCBI taxonomy): domain Eukaryota; kingdom Viridiplantae; phylum Streptophyta; class Magnoliopsida; order Ranunculales; family Papaveraceae; genus Papaver; species Papaver armeniacum. The sequence goes on from JAJJWW010004522.1 coordinate 154,507, forward strand.
ACCAAGTGACATCCTTAGGAAGATTAAGGAGGATGATAAGGATAACTTGTCCACTTTGAGGCAAATTTACACGGCAAGAGCAACCTTTAGGAGGAGGCCATGGGATGGTAGAGCGGTTATGGAACAATCTCAATGGTTAGCCAATCAACACGGATACACAATGAGGAAGAAAGTATTGGAAGGCAAAGTGACTCGTATTTTCTTGGCGCATCCGGAGATGATCAAGTTGGCACAATGCTTCTATCAAGTTTTGTTAATAGATTGTACATACAAGACCAACAAGTACAATATGCCGTTGTTAAACATTGCTTTCCATACTTCCGACAAGAAAACTTTCACGGTAGCATGGGGGTTTATGGATCGGGAGAATGATGTGAGTTTTACTTGGATGCTAGAGACCTTGGAGGAGATATACCGTGGTGATCAAACTCCGAGGATCATAGTAACGGATAAGGACCAAGCACTAATGAATGCCATTGGAGTGGTTTTTCCGGACGCTAAGCATTTTCTTTGAACATGGCACATACAATGCAATATTATAAGTAATTGTAGGGGTCATATTCAAAAGCCAAAGCCACAAAAAGGTACCGCTCGTGAAAAGGCCGAAGATGAGCGTCTTCAAAAACTAAATCCAGAACAAAGAGAGGCGGACAAGAAGAAAAGGCAATCAGAGTATAAAGCGAATGGGTTACTATGGAAGGCTTTTCAACATCATTTGGATTTAATGGTACACTCAATGTCCGTGGCCGACTTCGAATCCTACTTGGAGAGTTTTATTGGGCTATTGAAGAAAGATTACGAGAAGTGTGTGGTTTATTGCTTGAAGGAATTGTTGGATCCGTACAAGGAAAAAATTTTGTATGCTTACACGTACCAACACATGCATTACAAGAATTAGGCAACAAGTATCGCGGAAGGATCTCATGGACGTTTGAAAAGCTTGCTCCGAGGGAGCCAAAACACTGTGGTTACATTACAAGAAGCCATCCATGAATACACCAAGGCCGATATCATCAAGATAACCGCTCAAATGGAAGAGAGTAGGATGAAAATCATCACAAGCTACAAGGAACACCATCGGTTGATTAGAAATTTAAATTATAGGGTGTCTCACTGGGCAATCATTTCTATGATGAAGGATTACAAATATTATGTGGATAAGGAGATGGGGAGAAGAAGAATTGAATAAAAATGTATGACGATGACGGCCTTCGGATTTCCGTGTCGTTACATGATCGCGAAGTACCAACAAGGAATTCCTTTTGAAATCATTGATCCGTTTTGGAAGCAACTTACTTTCAAACCACCACCAACCGAAGAACCACTCGAATCCTTTGTGGACACGGATATTGGAAGGGAAATCATCGAGAAATTCTCAAAAAAGGATGGCTTGGGAAGAAAAGTTTTGGTGTACGACTTAAAACTAACCGCGAACCCCCATATGGTACCGGTCAGAGAACCAACGGTACTACCGCTGACGGGAAGACCACCTACCAACATGGATTGGAAGGAATTAAGGAAAGAGTTTAAGGTTGCAATGAGTACCAGAAAAAACCCGTTTTTGAGTCATAAAAGAATCTTTTGTAGACATGAGAATGAAGACGCTAAATATGAAGAGGCGAAGGTTCCAAAGAAAATGGGTCGACCAAAGAAGGGAGAAAGTGGGACAAATAGCGCACAAGCCAATACAAATGTTTCAAACGTTCCTTCACAAATTGATAATGAAGAGGCACCGACTAAGAGTAAAAGGGGTCGACCAAAGAAGGGAGAAAGTGGGACAAGTAGCGCTCCTTCGCAACATGTGGATCCAATCGATCCTTCTCAAGAGATTCAAGCGCCAAACAATCTATTCGTTCCTTCTCAAGAGAGTCAAGCGAGTACAACAAAAGTATCAAGGTTACGTGCATGGAAGGGAGAAGCAAGACAAAATGGTTCTATGGTGACTCTAAGGGCCGCTCTTGGTGATGGAAGCACTCCTAGGGATGAACGAGGTAGACCCCATCGAACTTGTTACACCATATTGGAGGAGTATTACTTGAAACTTCCTGAAATCATTAAGCCTTATGTGTTATCCACTGACGACGTGGATGCGGATGGGAATTGTGGTTATTACGTTGCATCGGAAAAAATAGGCCATATAGTTTGACGGACGATGAGAACCTAACCCAATGTCAATATTTTAGAAAGATGATGGCCTTGCGCCTACAAGAAGACAAGGAATTTTACAAGGGACAAAGGGGACAAAGAAGTGATTTTTGAATAAATGGTTGTTGGAGTACAAGGGCCAAAGGGGAATGGACCAATTACCCGAGAGCATTGGATGCAAATGCCTCTATGTGGTCATCTCTTGGCGGAAACGTGGATTTGCATTGTTCATCTATTTGGTAAGGGATCATGTTATACATACACACCAAAATACACCATTTGGGATGAATCGCTTAAGGATCGGATATTGTTTTATTCAACCATAACAACATACACTATATCGGTCTTAGAGTACGTGATGATTGTCCATTACCACCTCTAGATGGGTTTCATGAGGTCTCGGAGGTCACCAAGGAGTGGCTAAAAAAATACGATCCCAACATGAGGCGATGGGAGGAATTGATCGGGCCGGATCAATTCGATGGTCTCCATTTGTTGGAATGAATATTTTTCTTATGTTAAAAACTTGATATATCGGATGCTTATATTTTGCCGCTTTCTTATATTGTATTTTGCAAACTTGAACCAACCTTAATGAATGAAAGTGGTTTCTTTTTTTTGGGTAACTTGGGCTCATTTATAGAAATTTGTAACAAAATCGGACTTCTTATTCATTTATAGAGTCCGATTTAGGAGTTAGTTTGTTGCAACTTTTTCAGAATCAGTTTATATGGAGGATAATGTAATCCGATTATTGGAAGAAAAGGGTACATAGATTTTTAACTAAACAATCGGGTTACATATGGTCCAAAATGATCCGAACAAGAATCTTGAATCGGTTTATATGTGTATTAATGTAACCCGATTATAGTTTATGTTCATCACATCAACCCAGAATCGGTTTAGTAGGTTCACATTAAAACCCGATTAAGATTACTATGCTGAACATATAAACTGATTCTGGGTGGATTTTCAGAAAACTTGATGAGTGAATTTCTAAGATTTAGAGGTAAATCATTGTAGAGTATCTCTTAGAAGGAACTGTTTAAAGGGATTTAACTCAATTACTTGAATTGTTTGTTTTTGGGTTATCTTTTTACAAACAACAAAAGAAGATTTTAATTGTTGTTTGTGATTGATTAAGATTTAGTTTTGGTTTTGATGGAAAATGAAAAATAAATTGAGTTTTGATTAATGATTTTTGTATTTGTAAATTAAATTATGATTTTTTATTTGTATTTGTGTTAGAATAATTAAGGTTTCTTTAAGGGTTAGTTTAGTATTTTTACAATATTTAGACACCCCTTATCATTCTCTATTGGGTGGATGAAAAAATCCATAGGCCCCAATTTAGCCAGGTTTTTTATTTCATCGTCATCCGATTTAATAAATCAATCACTAATTGATTGTAGAGATATAACAGATATAAAATAATGGCTATTAATGTGAAAAGGTGTGTAATAACATGGTAATGACATGTATAGTAATGTTGATAGACTTCCCCATATAGCAGAGTAATTGTGGTTGTGCCATAAGGCTGTTTGTACCCAGAAATATTTCCAGGCACTAAACACGATGATTTTGGTGATGATAATCAGAACTAGGGTTATACACAAAACAAACTTAAAGATGATAGACACGAATTTAACGTGGTTTGGCATGGTTTGCCTACATCCACGGACGAATCCCCGTAGGGAGAGATATTTTATTGATACATGGGTTACAATCATTTCTGATCCCTTTTAGGGTTTGCTGGTATCTCCCTCTCCTCAATTAGGGTTATAATTCCCCTTATTTATACAATTGCGAATTAGGGTCTTACCCTCATTGCAAGGTAAACATAAATGGTATTAACTTCCCTTGCATGTCTCCTGACATAAATTGTACTAATCTTCCTTGCATGCCTCCTAGCCTAAATTGCATTAACTTGCCCTGCATGCCTCCCTATATTAATTCTGCATGCCTCATTTCTGCTGTTTGACTGCAAATGTCAAGCTTTGAATGGTATGACCCGCTGGCAGATTGGCTTGACTGGAGACATGGTTGGAGACTGGATGGTTGACGACATGGATGGAGACTGGCTGACAGCACGACTAGCAACAAGGCAGGAAACTAGTTGGCAGCTGGTAGGACTAGAAACCTACAATTATAAACCGCAAGCGCACGATGTCTAGAGAATAGATAACGACAAATACGGGTCGATCCTATGGGGACTTGGTTGTTATGAAGATGAAATTCTAAGTTCTACTGTACTAATTTAAAACCAGATGAATGTCGAAATGACGAAATAGTTGGTTTTGTGAAAGATTTAAAATGTAAAATGCAACAACAAAATAAAGCGATTTAAGACAGTTGATGGGAAGGCACTAGGGAAGTTTAATCCACCACCTAGACCACACTAGAATTCAGCCACTGAAATTGTTCTTTTCCTTTATAATGGATTAGCAATGAAGATAAGAGTCTATCGCCTTTCCAAAGGGGTCTCAAAGATGGATAGTTTAATATCAACCAAAGCATTAATCCCTTGAATTAGATGTCTTCTCACAACACATCTAATCACAAACTAAAGATATATACAAGTTTTCTAACAACTTAGGATGCATGATACACTAGGTGAAAGACATATATTGCAGCTCAAAAGTTAAACATCTCCTAACTCAGTAAAGCTCAACAAGAACGAAATCAAAACATGAATTTCTAGTAATAATCTAAGGGTTTCATTTCAACCCTAGCTTAAGAAATTAGAACATACTGAAAACAGGAGATAAATGAGATTCAATTATAGATAAATTCGTTGAAGCAACAAAAACCAATTGATTTGTTTTTCAACTGATCTCTTTTGGAACCCTAAGAGCAAAAGAAAACTAATTAGAGTACTTCCTCTATCTCTCACTCACTGCCTCCCCCCCAATTACAACATACAACCCCTTTTTATACAATTCCCACACCCCATTTTTCGCCTTGTACAGACAACAAATACATTATAAAATTTAAGGGGTTCATGTTCTCGAGATTCACCATTGATGCAGACTTCAAAACACATTCATCTCTCACAACGGCTCTTGAATTTTTCTGCACGCCTCTTCATAGCAAGCTTCTAACGGTAAATTGATGTGAAATTGTACTAGGGTTTCAGAGAAATAGAGAGCCAAGTAGGGATAGAGATGGGAGGGGATTAGGGATGTTTTCTTTTGACATGGAAGGTACTGCTGTCGGGTGGAGAAGAAAGAGATTGATTTTTTTTAGTTCTGATGTGAATTTTGTAAAGGTGATGAAAGTTTTCTTTGGGTGTCAAACACTAAGACCAGTCTCGGGTAAAAGAGAGAATAAACATTTGACCTGGTATTTTTATTTTCCAACCGTGAATGACTCATTTGGCATGACCATCTTTGACGTGTGAGCTTCAACGAAAACAATGTCTGCCACTTTAACCAAAGTCACATGCCTTCTTTTGAACTCCAATTATCATGTGAATACCAAGTCCTCTCTGATATTTCCATTTGTATCAACCCAATGCTTTCTTGCTCACCATTTACTCAACCACCTACAACACGGTACAAAATGAGAATACTCTGAAAAAAATACCCATTAAAGGAGATATGCGCAAAATACAAGATTTTTCATAAAATAGAACATTTAGACACTAGAGATGTGATAAAAGACAGCAAAATGATCTAGAAATCTGCATTATTAGGCACCGATCAGCAGCACTGCTGGCGATCTGGATGGAAACTGGCTGGCAGCACTGCTGGGAATCTGGATGGAGGACTTCACATGTGCACAAGGCTGGGCAACATGGCCAGCGGACTTGGCCGGGGTACATGGCCAGAGAGCATCGCTGGGGGATATGGCCGGGGAGCATGACCGGGGAGCATGGCCCGGGAGCATCGCTGGGGGACATGGCCGGGGAGCATCGCCAGGGGACACGGCCGAGCAACATTGCCGATGACATGGCCGAGGACTGGCTGAGAGCACGACTTGGCAACTTGGTTGGAAACTATTGACCGAAGGTTGATTTTGATCGTTGACTTTGTCGGTTGACCAGTCGTTGACTTTATGTAACAATGGGGCGGCTGGTGAGTTGCTTCGGTTTGCAGGCTTGGCTGACAGCTGAATGGTGGCCCAGACAATATTCTGGCCCAATATATGGTAATTTTATCATGGTACAAACAAAGGCTATAACTGATTTTCGTCCACGGAGTTTTACGTTTTTTGGTGTTTAGAAATAGCGAAAGATATCTTTTAGAAAATCGACTCAAGAATGGATATATCCAAAGAGTCTCTGTAATTTTATTTTCATAGAACTATTTAGTTAGGTACCTGTTTCATTTTAGGTTTTTTATTTTTATTAGGGTTCGATCTCTGGAGTTACCTTAGGTCCTCTTCTTCATGTACTAGGGTTCGATCTCTGGTGTTTTTCCAAGAGTTTCAAACCATATGCAATTCATTTAAATTCTTTGGAGGTATCAAGAGATATATTTTTTTAAAAAAAATCTACCAACTACTTATTCTAACTGGAAAAGCACTCCAGTTGATCATCTGATAATCATCTACTGACTATCCTCAAAAATAAAGAATAACTTCTGAGCCTTTAGATGGTAAGCGTCCTAGATTCAGTATTTGTTATTCCAAAAGAGATATGCTAACAGGCATCCAAACCAAGCCATATCAAGTACATTTCATTAGGTAAGATTATCAATATAAATTTCCTGTCAAATCAAAAGGGGTGGAGGGAGTTCTTACATAAAATTATCTCCTTCTCTTGGATTTTTCCTCCTAATTCTTTGAGTGAAACAAGGATACACACTTGAGGAATTTATTAGACACTCTCCCTCAAATGATCGTCCCATATTTTTCGGAGTATTGTAGTTTCCGAGTCATAACAAAATTTGCATTACACGACATTAGCACTTGATTGGTTTTTGTTACCGCAATCGGAATATATGCCATATCCTTGGTGCATTGTATACTAAAATTGTATGTCGTATCCTTGGTGTATTGTATACTAAAATTGTTCTCAAACTCCACAAGTTTTTGCATTCATGCCTTTCCATATCATGCCTGTTGCACTTTTTCTTTTTCTCTAATGCCCATATGCAAGGTTGTGAAATCGTAAATCGCAATGTGAATCTTTTTTTCAATTTTGTGAAGAGAATTTTATATTGAATCGAAGATTCACGGTGATTTTTATATTACCCTAAAAAATAAAAAAAAATTATAATGTTTAAATAATATTGATTTATATACAATATTTAATGAAATATGATGAAAAATATATATTAGGATATATTAATTAAATACCCTTGGTTTTTGAACCCTTCAAAAATACCCTTATCACATTATAAATGTACCCCTCCTCTTATATATAAAGCTTATTTCTCTTAAAAATAAACTTTTTTGGTAATCTATTACACATAATTTTTTTTTTAATTTTTTTTTTCAAAAAACAATAATTTTCTTTCTCAATCACTCCACCACCGCCTCCAACTCCACCGACGACAATTCACCATCACCACCACTCCACAACCATCACCACCACCACCACCACCACCACTTCACAACCATCACCAACATTCCACCATAACTCATCGTCACCACCGCCACCGCAATTGCGACCACCATCTCCTCCAAATCCACCACCGTTGCCGCTAAGTTGATAACAAAATTGAAAATTTAGAAATAAGTTAGGTCCAGATTTTTGTATCAACAACCGAAGTTGATCCGAATTTTCGTATCAACAACCTAAGTTGACACTAAATTTTGGTGTCAACAACCGAAGTTGATATCATATCTGGTGTCAACAATCCAAGTTTTTACAAATATTGAAAACTCGGAAATTTTAGTTAGGTCAAGATTACGTGTCAACAACCCAAGTTGACACCAAAATTTGGTATCAACAACAAAAGTTTATCCAAATCTAGTATCAACAACAAAAGTTGATCCCAAATCTGGTGGCACCACCACCTCCATCGCCGACATCACCACCACCACCACTTCCAGCATGTGAGATAATAAATGAAATGATTTTCATCTAAATTTTTATTAATATTGAAAGATTACATTTTAGAAGATGAGGGGTATAATTATTGATGTATAAGGGTATTTGTGAAATCCATAAAAAAGAGGGGTATTTATATAATTTCCACTATATATTATTGAACTCATCAGATGAGAAATCGTATAAGTAAAAATAAGTTGATCATCTTCACGAAACAAATCGTGGTGTAGTGGTCTGAAGACTAACCAGTTGGACGGAGGTGTTGAGTTGGAATGTCGAAATTAATGTTTAACTGATAACCGGTTGGTTAATGGTCAACATATGGTTAAAAATCGCATAAAATTGGAGGAATCTTTGCGATTTTAGGAAGATATGTTTCATGTATACAATTTGAAGCGAGTCGTACGATTTCACTCGTAAATCATACGATTTTAAAAACCTTGCACACATGTGAATAAAATTTTGTTTTCCTACCTCTTTATGAACAAAACAAAAATACCCTCCCAAAACTTCCACAAATACCCTCCCAAAACTTCCAGAGAAAGTGTTTCGAATTCAAGACCATTATGGATAGAAATTGGTGGTGAAGATGATGATAATGTGATCAATCTGAGCTCCTCATCTGCTAAGTTGAAATCCATATTTTATTTTTTCCCTCCACTTCATCCAATAAATGGCTCCATTTCACAAACTACGGGGTCAAAATATAAAGAGTAACCAATTATACTTATAACTTAATGGTTAACATAATACTTGATAAAGAAATCAACTCATGAGAGTAATATCGGTTGCATATTGTCTTGTCATCATGGTTCTCTTCCATGTACCACAACACAAATGACTTGCTTAGTTAGTCCTTGAATAGGAGTATCATATCGGTCCAATGATGTTTTAAGAAAGACAATTTCTATAAACATTCATCCATTAATATTTACGCAAGTGTACACTAAACATGGATGCAAAAATAAATTCTTAATTACATAAAATAAGAGCTCAATAAATGTTCAAAAATAAGCGCATAAAGTTGAATTGAACAATAAGTTATCCCTTCAAACCCAAGAACTCAATCTATAATACAAAACATAAGGGGTTTTTGAGCCTTGGACGTTCGAATAGCATTTTGAAAGACAAAAGTTGAATCTGACCATCCCAGTCTAATCCCATACAAACACATCCGACAGATATAAGATTTGTAACATCCTTCAATTATGGATATATACATTAATAATCCTCGTAATTCATTCCTTACCAAATGAATGTGCCAACAAAAAAATTCTTACCAATTAAATTCTACAACTATGTAAAACTCATAATTTTTATGTAAGAAAATAAAATAAAATGATTGACTCATATCTTTTTAAAATCGAATTAGCTCACCTTCATCAATCTACAAAGACAAACAACATCAGAACATTTGCGGTTACAACATGTAAAACCCGGATTTCTTCCTTGAAATAAATTATTTGTCCTTCATTAACCTACAAATAACAAATAATATTATGTTAAAAATACAAAAAATTCATTTTCATTTGACTCAATTTTCAGTAACAATAAATAAATAAATAAATAAACGTCACCATAACTTTTCACCTCAATCATTATGTACCACTCACCCAAATTTGTAAGAAAAACTCTCATATATATATATACATACATATATTCACCGCCATAGCAGCAACAGCATATTTCAGATCTTATTTATATTTCAAGGGTTAGCGTTCTCTCTCTCTCTCTCTCTCTCAGTCAGGTATCAAACGAGATGGTCATGATTTATCAGAGTTGCCGCCGTACTATGAAGGAAGTTGTTACCATTCTGGATTCGGAGCGGATTTCCGATGAGAAAAATGATACGAGAATTTATTTAGTTTTTGTTACTGGGGTTAATGATTGTGGAGGCATTATTGAAACCCACGATGTTCTTGTCTTGAGAAAGTGGATCACAAATTTGAAAAGTCCAAAATTCCTTGGATTCTCTGTGAAACCACCAGAGAGTTCCAAAGAAATCTCAATAATCATTTTAGCTAATAGGTTTTCAGTCATTATTTTTAAGATTTCAGATCAACATCTTCTTGGAGATCTAGGACATGTAGACTCGCAAGCTTGCATTATTTGCTGCCTTGCAAATGAGACAAAAATCTAGCTTGGAATCGTATTCCTTTTCAAAGCTACACCGACACTGAAACCTTAATCTTTTCATAAACCTCCCTGACTTTTTGGGTAGCCAGTCAATGAAGTAATATTTAAAGATGGGTAATGGAAAGTAGTCTGATTTGGAGGATGTAATTTATAAACTATTAATGGAATGCACTGCATTTGGATTTGTCTCTGTGAAGATGGCATTGCCCCAAAATCCTTATGTTGCTTTTTGTAGTAGAAATTTGCAATATCATCTTTAAAACTACTTTTCAATTGTAAGAAAGTAACACACAGAAACAACTACACCACATGAATTAATCAACTACACCACATGAATTAAAAACTTTTCTTCTTCTTCTTCTTGCTCTTCTATTCATTAACCATCTGGGTAGTCATAGTATGAAAGTCATTGATCACTTGAATCCCACCACAAAGTGTTGGTGGGGTGCTTTCCGAACCGTTTATGCAACAACACCATATGAGAAGACCCACGAGAAAAATGAAACCACCGATAATCCCACATTTTGGGAGCAATTTGAGTTTGAACGACAATAAATCATTGGTTCCCGGAGCTGGAGATGTCGTATTCACCGAGATGCCTGCTTCGAAACTATCATCAGCTGCTTTTGCCGCCGGTGAAGGTGAGCTAGCATTAGATGGATGACCAGCAAGAGGAGTAGCAGAGATAGAAACATTGAGAGTTGTTATGACTGAAGTTTTAGATAGATTATCACTATCTTGAAAAGTTAAAGGTGAAGTAACAGTAGATGGATGACCAGCTGGAGTTGTTGCATTCACCGTGACGCCTGCTTGGAAAGTATCATCATCTGCTTCTCCCTCCAGTGAAGGTGAAGAAGCATTAGATGGATGAGCAGCAGGAGGACTAACAGAGATACCATCAGAGACATTGAGAGTTGTTTTGACTGAAGTTTTATATAGATTATCATCATATTGAAAAGCTTGAAAAAGGTGAAGTAACAGTAGATGGATGACCATTAGAGACATTAGGAGTTGTTTCAGTTTTATATAGTTATGAATAACATTTGTTTCAGCAGGAACGGTGTGAAGATAGGAAACCAGCAACAGAAAACAGAGAAAACAAAGAACTATATCCATATTTGCGTGAACTTCCAACTTTCTGTTTAAGAAGAAACTTTGATCTCTCTAGTTTGTACTGCTTCTCTAGCTCTATTTTCTGTTTAAGATGTGATGAAAAACTTAGATCTAGTTTTTACTTCTTATACTAAATTATATAAGAGTAGAAAAATTGAATTATAAGAGTAGTATATGTGGCCTAGAATCCCAGTCCAACCCTAACGGAGAAAGAGAATGATCTTTGTTGCAACCACTAACGGCGAAAGAGAAAAAGCTTTAAAGTATTTTCGTTTCTTTTTGCCACACAATTGGCCACATCAGAAAACGCTATTACTCAGGAGTACTACTTTATTATTCTCATCTGACAAGGAGTGTTAGCTTCTAAGACTGGGTTGGTAGTAATTGTGGGGGTCCAATAGCAATCATTAGGAAAAAAGTTAATATAATTAGGAGAAGACAACTTAGTTAGGAGAAAAAAATAATTAGAAAAAAGCTTAGTATCAAACATTAGGATAAATATTACTTCATTGACTGGCTAGAAAAAAAGCTATATCTATTTTTTTTTAATCTTCTTAATCATGTTTGACTCTCCTCTATCACGACATGATTGAGCATCGTCATGTAAACCTTCGATTAATGACCCGTCACTATAACCAAATCCTTCTTTACTATCATGATTCAGCTCCATCTTCTCAACTCCAGATTTGGTGTTGCAAATATCGAATATGGAAAACGTGTTGAGTGGTGTTATATTTTCTTCCAGAAGTGGTTGTAATATCAATAAAGATTCAACATAATTGTCTGAATACAATACAAAATAGTATCAAGGACCACCAATCTTTAGGGATGGACTAAAAAATTATTATTTTAGGACAAAATAAAATAATTTACCTGACATTTTTTATCAGAAATTATTATTTTAATCAGTTACAAGTTTAACAGAATTTATAACTATTTGGATGACAAATATCTAAAATTCTCATAGCTACAAGTTCTCATGGGTCTAAATAACTCTTATCATAGTTTGTAGTATTTATGTTTCTTGAGAGCATGAAATAAGTAAGCAACAACAAAAATATTGTAACAAATATGGCACAATAGAAACGACTCAGAGACAACATGGGATCACATAATTCAATGAAGCTTTCGAAACAAAATCACAAATACATAGGAAATACGTGCTTACCGATACTTTTTTTTTAAAATTATCTTACCAATATTACAAATGTTTAATTCTTTTTTACACATAATATTTCTTTTAATTGACATTTATACACATCGTGAAAAACCTAAACCGAATTTGAAGTCAGGATTTGCAAATGCTCAAGCTTGTTTATATATTGAAATTTTTTGTCTTTCAAGTGTTATGCTATATTATATTCAGAAGGGGGTTGGTGCTCAGCTTGTTGCTAGGCTACCAACTAAAATTTTGTAAGATTTTATCAATTAATTGGGTAACTTCTTGTTGGAATAATAATAATAATAATAATAATAATAATAATAAAGGCCCTCTGAGGTGGTGTTTTTATATACGATCTTTAAAATATGTAGTATTTTCCATTTATTTTTACTATGATTATTTTCAAATGAATACCTTTTATACATACACGCTTTTTTTATGATACACGGTTTCTTTTTTTTTTTGTATAAAATATTTGTTAGTTGTATACATGTATCTGTTGATGGTGGATTTTCGTTCAAGGTTGAGTTTGTAAAAAACCAGAAAAATCATGCGCTGACATCTTGTAAAAGATAAAGCCATTTATAAGTGTTGGATACTCCCTCACTTAATTCAAACCTTGTATTTCCCGTACTCATTATCGGTGTGGCATGATGACCGAGTGTTACTCTTATAGAGTAACACGAACCTCCAAGCACTATAATGAATCATTATCGTGTGGCATGAGACCGAGTGTTACTCATACGAGTAACACGAACCTCCAAGCACTATAATGAAACCATGTACGAAATACCCGTATGTGCCGATTCTCGGTGTGTTATACTAGCCCGAGCCCTCTCGGTGTGTTATACTAGCCCGATTGAGCCCCTCTCGGTGTGTTATACTAGCCCGATTGAGCCCCTCTCGGTGTGTTATACTAGCCCGATTGAGCATCCGGATTTGACTGTATCAGTCTCCGAATATGATCTGATCGCAGTCATCCAACTCCACAAGCATGATTGGATGACCACAGATCAATTCCATCACCCCAAGCATGGTATGGAATACCCACGGCCTTAGCTTGCCGGATATGATTCGATCGCAGTCATCCAACTCCACAAGCATGATTGGATGACCACAGATCAATTCCATCACCCCAAGCATGGTATGGAATACCCACGGCCTTAGCTTGCCAGATATGATCTGATCGCAGTCATCCAACTCCACAAGCATGATTGGATGACCACAGATCAATTCCATCACCCCCAAGCAGGTATGGAATACACACGGCCGACCCCGCATGGTCGACCATTGGCCTTTGCTTGCCAAGAAACCGTCCATACCAAGCATTATGGGCGGAAAACCCTAAATTAGGGTTTGCGGCATATTACATGTGCCGCAAAACGGTCTCAACCCTCCATCTTCGCAGTATAGATGGAGGGTGTAGATGCAGACTCAAAGGGCCCGGAGCATGTCGACACAATCACCATGTGACCGCCTACACACTTGACCAATCGGTCAAAACCAACCATGGTTGGTTACAACACATTCGTCCGCCTGAAATAGCATGGTCGCGCGGCTTTGAAAGCCAAAATTAGGGTTCAAGCCATCATGCGCGTCCATCTTCTCCGCACGAATGGAGGGTCACAGATTAGATTACAGCGTGTCCGGTCATACCAAAGATGACCACCTTTGGCCCATCTACCTCTTCATGCGGTCGGCCAAGGCATATCACGCCCGGCCAATCCAAAACGCCCGCTCAAACATGCGTGGATACACTTCCCAAATTGCAAATCGATCTCGACCACTCAACTTCACCGGACGGGTGGGTGGCTTAGATCACGTTTTCATGGGACGGTGAGACATGGGCGTGAACATCAGCCTACCATCTTCACGCCAAACCAACCGGCCAGGACCGACCAAGCTAGGTCGTCTTGGAAAACGCGCCGGAAAAGAGTATGGCGCGCGGCTTCTTGCGGTATCAAACTCTTATCGCAAAATCAATCTCGACCACTCCTCTTTGACGGTCAAATTGAGTGGCCCAGATCGCGCTTTCATGAGGGAACGGAATACAGGCACCTACACCATCATGCCGTCAACACACATGTATGGTCGGTCCTCTCCAAAATCCTTCCCATGCTTGGTTTCGACCAAGCTGGAGAGTGATGCTTGCGCACCTCTTCAAAAACCCTAATATTCATTAACGGTCGCAGATGAGTGTCTCAAGGCTCATCTCATCCGTCCAACTTCACCGGCCTTGGTTATACAACCCTCGGTCGAGTCAATTGGTCAAGAAGGCGTCATTACCTATCACCTTACCACACCACAATGCGACTGCATGAAATACACACGATACTTCACAAGTATCGACTTTCCAATAACGCAATTATTCAATTCAAGATTACATGCTATCTTTCGTGGATCCACGATCCAAATTCCAGACATCAATCATGTCACAAACGGGGGATACATACTGGGGTATTGGTGCAGCGGTTTACAGCGTGCAGCGTGCAACGCGCCATCACAAGAACGTGTTAGGAAGTCATGGGCGGTTAGAGATGAACAGGAGAAGTGGGCAAGACTAGTCGTGTATCACCGACACATAACTCCACTACTCCATCATTCCACTACCTCCACTTCCCACGAGAAACGTGAATGAGGCTCAATGACTTGTATAAATAGGTTCTCCGTCCTATTTCGAACAGGGGACAGAACAACACAAGTTCAGTCGACGAAACCAAGTGTTAATACAAAAACCGTATTCAAACACCCGTGAGCACTCGCAGATCAACCGTAAGCTTGCTCATCTTTCTGTCACAAGTCATAAGCAAGCCAACACCTTCACAATCTCAACACCTTCTTCGCTTCCCTCCCTAAGATCAACCCCATCTCCTTCACTTTGTGACCGAAACAAGTCTGGAACGGCCATTTCTTGGTTTAGGCCGGACTTGCATAGATTGATCTCTCGAATCTACAAGCACTCACCGCGCAGTGCATTTGTTGAAGGTTTAGATTCATTCCTCATCCACACCCCAAATTACCAAATTCTGCAGGAGTATTTTTCACCCATCAACAGTATCAATATATAACTATTGCAATAAATAGTTTATAAAATATTAGACAAAAATCTATGATTTATTTACCATATATTAATATTAACTTAACTATAGAAAAGTTTCTCATGTGTTAGATAAACACACAACGCTCGTGATATAAATTTCTTTTGAGCATATGAAAATTTACGAATATCTATTGTACATATTATTTTTTCTTGTTTAGTGTTAGAGCATCATGCACTCAGTCATACTCACAAGCTTTGGTATGATAATGTCAAATTTAGTTGATCAAAACTATATTTTAATTTATAGCCTACTAAATCAGTTTCAGACTAGGAATAGAGCATGCTAGCTGAGATTCACCAATCAACCTTGAAGATTAAAGAATGAAAAACAACAAAGACATATACGAGAACTTCATCAACGAAGGTATATGAAAATTGACTATCATATTGTTGATGGTGGATTTTCGTTCAAGGTTAAATTTGTAAAAAACAGAAAAAATCATGCGCTGACATCTTGTAAAAGATAAAGCCATTTATAAGTGTTGGATACTCCCTCACTTAATTCACCAAGAATGGAGCATGTAGCAACAATCCCATTACGTGAATACATGAAATTCCTCCGAGTTGGAGCATGTGGCAACAATCCCTTCCCGTGAATTTCATACCGGTCTTGTATTTCCAAGACTCATTATCGGTGTGGCATGACGATCGAGTGTTACTCTTACGAGTAACACGAACCTCCAAGCATTATAATGAAAACATGTACGAAATACCCGTACAGGCTGACTCTCGGTGTGTTATACTAGCCCGATTGAACCCCTCTCGGTGTGTTATACTAGCCCGATTGAGCCCCTCTCGGTGTGTTATACTAGCCCGATTGAGCATCCGGAATGACCGTATCAATCCGGATATGATCTGATCGCAGTCATCCAACTCCATAAGCATGATTGGATGATCCCAGATCAATTCCATTACCCCCAAGCAGGTATGGAATACCCACGACCGACCCCGCATGGTCGGTCATTGGCCTAGCTTGCCAAGAAACCGTTCATACCAAGCATTATGGGCGGAAAACCCTAAATTAGGGTTTGCGGCATATTACATGTGTCGCAAAACAGTCTCAAGCATCCATCTTCGCAGGTATAGATGGAGGGTGTAGATGTAGACTCAAAGGGCCCAGAGCATGTCAACACGATCACCGTGGGCCCGCCTACAAACTTGACCAATCGGTCAAAACCAACCATGGTTGGTCGTGACAAAATTGTCACCCAAACAAGAGGAGGCGCACGGCTTTGAAAGCCAAAATTAGGGTTTCAAGCCATCACGCGCGTCCATCTTCTCCGGCACGAATGGAGGGTCACAGATTAGATTAAGCAAGGAACGGTCATACCAGCATGACCACCGTGGGCCCATCTACCTCCTCATGTGTTCGGCCAAGGCATATCACGCCTGGTCATTCCAAAACGCACGCCCAAACTTGCATGGTTACACCTCCCAAACCGCAAACTAATCTCGACCGCTCAACTTCACCGGACGATTTGAGTGGCTTAGATCATGTTTTCATGGGATAGTCAGGTATAGGTGTGAACACCAGCCTACCACCTACACGCCGGTATGATCGACCAAGACCGACCAAGATTGGTCGTCTTGGAACGCGTGCCAAAACTATGAAAGTCACACGGCTTCCAACTCCTTTGCGGCAATGGATTTCTGCCGCAAACCGATCTCAACCACTCAACTTTACCGGTCAAATTGAGTGTCCTAGATCGCGCCTTCATAGGACGGTAAGGTATGGACGTGCACACTGGCATGTTGTCTACACACATACCTGGTCGGTCCTCTCCAAATCCTTTTCCATGCTTGGTTTCAACCAAGCTGAAGAGTGATGCTTGCCCACCTCTTCAAAAACCCTAATATTCATTAACGGTCGCAGATGAGTGTCTCAAAGATCATCTCATCCGTCCAACTTCACCAAACTTGGTTATACAACCACGGGTCGGGAGTTATTTGGTTAGTGAGGCATCATTACCCATTACTTTACCACACCATAATGCGCACTCGCATATAAAATACACACGATACTTCACAAGTATCGACTTCCCGAATAACACGGTTATTCAATTCAAAGATTACATGCTATCTTTCGTGGATCCACGATCCACACATTCCGGACATCAATCATGTCACAAACCGGGGATACATCTTGGGGTATTGGTGCAGCGGTTTACTGGCGTGCGGCGTGCAACGCGCCATCACAAGAACGTGTCGAAGTCATGGACGGTTAGAGATGAACAGGAGAAGTGGGCAAGACTGGTCATGTGGCACCGACGCACAACTCCACTACACCATCACTCCACTTCCTCCACTTCCCACGAGAGACGTGAATAAGGCTCAATGACTTGTATAAATAGGTTCTCCGCCCTATTTCAAACAACAACACAAGTTCAGACGAGACAGAAAAACCAAGTGTTAATACAAGACGTATTCAAACACCCAGAGCTTGCTTGCATCAATCACAAGCCTGCTCACCTTTCTGTTACAAGTCATAAGCAAGCCAACACCTTCACAATCTCAACACCTTCTTCGCTTCCCTCCCTAAGATCAACCCCATATCCTTCACTTTGTGACCGAAACAAGTCTGGAACGGCCATTTCTTGGTTTAGGCCGGACTTGCACAGATTGATCTCTCGAATCTACAAGCACTCACCGCGCAGTGCATTTGTTTAAGGTTTAGATTCATTCCTCATCCACACCTGATGTGATTTTGAAAGTTGTAGTAAAGTGGTAAGAAAGATGTCGTTCACTCAGACTTGTAAAGATTCGATTTAAGAAAATATTAAAAACAAAGAAAATATATACACAAGTTTTGTCACAAATATCGAGAGAACTGAGACTCAGGATTCCACCATAAACTCATTCATGCGATTCATATATTTATTCTAGACAATTATAGCTCAAATAATAATAAAATATTGACTCTGTTTCTTTGCCAAGGTAGATTTTTAAAAGATTAATTGTAAATCACAAGCATGACGCATCAAAAGTACTAAAACTAAGCATACGTCATCAAACGAAATCACAACTAATTAGTGAAAATCATAAAACAATTAAATCAAGTGCAAGAAGTCATATAAGAATTAAATATAATTACCACACGCATGAAATATGGCTTCCTCCGTCATCCCAGTGTTGGGATTTAGGATCTCTGACATTATCAGGGTATAAAGACCCTTTACCAGCGCCACGGTTGGCGAATTCAAGCATTAAGCGGATGCAGTCGCCACTCAATTGGAAAACGGCTCGCGAGAACCTTTCATCTGCCAGGATTTCATAGAACAATGGTCTCTCGGGATCATATAGAGGAATGGGGAGTCCTGCGAGGAGTTGACCTAGCGAGACTATGATTTTATGATCATCACATTGATGATCAGAAAATAATTTTGCAGAAAGTATGGATGAAGATCCATGATCAGGAATGGTAGATAAGGCGAAACCCTTCTCCTGTAGTTTCTTTTGAACATCAATAAAATGAGGAGTATATGTACGACCAAGTGAAGCCATTGTTAGGAGTATGGGAATGAAGATGAAGATGAAAAGAATGAAGAACTATGGTAGCAGAAGCGCAAATTGCGGAAGGAGAGAGAGAGTTAAAAAGAATTTGTAGAAGGAAAGTAAAAGAGAAGAAGAGAGGAATGAGGAAACTATTTATAGGGAGAAAGAATCTTCGGGAAAATAAACGCATTTAATGAGAGATGAGACGCGAACGGTAAAAAATAAACGGTTGAAAGAGACGTGTCAAGAAGAGAGCGGAAGAGAGATAACTGTAATAAATCCTGTATAAAAGTACCAAATTGAAAGAGACAAAGATGAATGATCGCGACATAAAAGATGAACGATTCCGGCAAATCATAATGACAGTTCTCATGACATTCTCTTCTTCGCAGAGAAGACATGAGAAGAGGCAAGATGTAGAATCAGAATGTCGCGACGTCAATATTTCGCGATAGTAATAAATGACAGTATTGCGAAGGCGTCGCAGAGAGGTAAAATAAATGATGCATTGGATGACGGCAGGAAGAACATGAAGAAAGTGTGAAGACTTGGCGAGATTAAGGAGTGTCGCGAGGACGAATACTTGTACACTTGCGACACTTCGCGAAGGATTCCCGAAAATAAAGGACAGCTTAGCTGTCATCCACTATGTAATACCCTATATAAAGGGTCGAGTGAGTCTGTTGTGGGGGGGGCTCTTTGAATTGTTAAGCAAGTCATTAGGAGAGAGAAAATTTAGAGTGAGTGTAATTTCTTTATCTCTGATCTATATTTCCTTGTAAACATTCCAAGAAAATAATCAATAAAATCTATATCAATTCATATTCAAATGGCTTAGTTGAGTAAGATCTAGTGAGGGGTGTATTGTAGGATTTCCTGCAATTACATATGCGCTAGAAACAGGGAAGAATTGGTGCAAATTTGGAAGATCAACGTCGTAATTCTTTGAAGATCAAGCTCTGTGAAGATCAACATCGTAATTTGGAGTAATAGGAAAAGAATTTCATACGATTCATAACAAGTTGCAGAAATTAAGAAATGCCTAGAAGAAGGAATACATCAGAACAACCAACAATTGTTAGAAGGAGTAGGAGATTAGCTGGAGAAAGGAGAAATGAAACAGGTGAACCTTCAAGAATGAACATAAGGGAAAGAGAAGAAAGCCAAATTCAACCACCAATTCAATCAGTAGCAAATAGAGTAATAGATTGCGATAGGGTGAGTGTGCATACATGGAGATCAGATTCTATGGAAGAAAGAGAAGAAGTGCAACAATTGATAAATGTTGGACAAGAGGAGAGAGATCGAGAAGAGATGGGAGAAACAATTCATGGAAATGAAGAAATCATAGCGTTAGAAGCGTTAAGACAAACAATACACGAAGAAAGGCGGTTAGAGGCGGAAGAACGAGCAAATTTAACAAGGCAGAACCATGCATTAAGAATGGAAAATAGGAGGTTGCAAAATAGAAGATCAAGAAGTCATACCAGGTCAAAATCAAGATCAAATGTAAGAAGAATGTTACCTGAAGAAAACGATAATGAAGGAAATCTGGGCAGAGAACTGAATCTCGGCGAAGGAGATCGCGAGGGAAGAGAAGTAGTAGGAGATCATCATATTCCACATCCAGCAGATCTACAAAATGGTCAAAATAATGGAAATCAAGAAAATATGCGTCGCAAGGGGAAAAACCATCTAGTTAACGAAGACGAAGGAAGAAGAATACTGCATGAAAGAGAAATACGAAAGAAACAAAAAGAAATTGAAGATGATATTGAAAGACATTATATTGAACAAGCGCGTTTAGCTCGCGAAAGGGAAAAATTAAGAGCGGAAATGGAAGAACGGGAGCTAGAAGAAGCAATTCGGCAGAACAACCATGATAATAGAGAGAGAAGGCGTGAGCAAAATCGCAGCAATAGAAACATTAATGAAGAATATGAAAGAGTACAAAGGAGAACTGATAAACAACCAAGAAGAGAAAATGACAGGTATAATGGTGTGAGAATTCATGAAAGAAGTGAAGAAGAAAATCACAGAGAAAGAAGAGAAGAGAACGATGAACCAGAAAATATGAGTAGATACGAACGGAGAAGGAGAGAGGCAGAATTGAAAAGACCGATAAATCCGAATTCTGAGGCAAACGAACAAATTTTGAGAGAATTGGCAGAGATGAGAGGAATATTGAACAGCAGCAGAGAAGGAGGAAGAAGGCAGTTAGACGAAGCCATCGCAGAAGCTGCGAAGAATCCTTTCACATTAGAAGTACAGCTAGGAGGAATACCCCCAAAATGCAATCTACCCGTGTTAACCAGCATTTTTGATGGATCAACTTGCGCAATACAACACATCAAGGCTTATGTAAGATGTATGCTACAATGGGAAAATCACGATGCTATATTGTGCAAGTACTTCGCATCAAGTTTAACAGGAGAAGCATTGAAGTGGTTTGAGGGTTTGCCAAGGAACACAATCACATCATTCAACCATTTGCAAGCCATATTTTTAGGGGCATATATAAGTAATAACTCTTCGCGACCGGGTATTGAAGATGTGTTTTGGCTAAAACAAAGAGTTGGAGAGAGTTTGAGGCATTTGACTGTGTTAAGTGCATATTTTGCATATATTTTGTGTCGAATCCATGCTAGTATTTGCTATATTTTCTTGCAAATTATTGTATATTACGTTTTTTTTCTCTTATTTGTGTTTTGCTAGGTGAATCATCCAGAAGAAGTGAATTTGCACTTTATAGTGCAATAAAAGAAGTTAGCCGCAAGCGTAGAAGGGCCAAAGACCAAGTAGAACTCGTTCGAATCCATGAGTGCTTGCTATCATCTCGAAGAGGACAAAAAGAGAAAGCTAACGGCGAAAGAGTGGAGTCAATCCGATGTCGTATGAAGAATCTACAGGCGTTCGAAGCTAGTCAAAGTTGTGCAATTTCTGAACCTACAGAATTGTTATAGGCACCCGAGGTTTTACTCAGGGCAGTTCTAGAATTCTTCTGAGCCTCAGAAGACTGACAGTTGAACTCATCTTCACCCATTTCATCGAACGAACGAAGCTAGTGTAGTCTTTGTGATCGGAAGATGATCGAAAGACGATGATGGAGCCGTTAGTGGTTCTTTGCCATTATTGATGGGAGTTCACGAGAATGATGTCATGGGAGTGACGATTGTTTTATGGAAAATGGAGCTCGAGAATGTGATAACTCGAGACTTGTCTTTCTTAATGACATCGATGGAGTTCGGTGGTTGCCGGTGATGAAGACGCCGAGCGAGCTACTGGTGATGAAGTAAAGATGAGCTCGTATACAGAGAGGTAGAGCATGGAAACTAAGTCGAACTGTTGCCAATGCCGAGGGATGAAGATGCTGTGAACTGAGTTAATGGAGTTGGAGGTTGATGGATGTATCAGTGGATGCTGTGATGCATCGGTGCTGCTTCTGTTGACTCTCGAAGTTGAGCAATATCAAGAAACGAAGGTGAGCTTGAGTTTAAGGGACTGCTGCCATTAATGTTAGTGACATTAATGATCATGATGGAGAAGATGGCAATCAGGGACAATACAGAGACAGAGTGTTATTGGCTAGTGATGCTCTGGATTAATGGAAGGTGGCTCGTTCAAGCTTCCAAGAAGACGGTGATTGAATGAGCCTTGGTAGTCGATGGTGATTGAGAAGTAATGATGAGCTGCAGATGACGTTGTGCTGCTATGAGCTTGGCATGACATGAAGGGAGGAGTTGAAGCTGTCGCTGGTGATTGATTGGAAGTCAGGGATACCGAGTCTGTGGTGACGAAGGTGGAGCTGAAGAACATGGAATGGCAGTGAAATGGTGTTGGCTTGCTGCTAGTGCTACAATGGTGATCGAGTAGAGAAATCCAGAGTCTGAAAAGGCAATGGTTGCCAGTGATCAACGGAGATTCAGGCAACGGCAGACAAAGAGTAAGCTGGTATTTGTGACGTGGGATGAATGGGTGTTTCTCGACTGGATGGTGGAGTTTGATGTGATCATTAGAATCACGAGATGGGAGTAGAGAAGAAGGTCAGAAGCTAGGTGCTGTTGTGTTGATTGAGATGATGAAGACGCTGCGGCCATCGTTAATAAAGAATGACCAGGGATCGAGTTGGCAGCAATGGAGGATAGGCTTCTGTGAGTTTCTGTCGTTGATCGGTGTTGCTGTGATGATCATGACTGTGAGAGTTGGATGTAGCTAGCTTCTGGTGATGCTCGATGTTGCAGAAGTGAGAATGGATTTGTGCACAGAGTTTATGGTGATGAATTTGAGGACAAGACAGAGACTGGATTTGGCTGTTAACAATGAAGGACGGAGGAGGCTACGTTGAAAATCCAGGGGAAATAGATTCTCACGGAGGCAAGAGGGTCCGAGGATTGTTTGCTGGTAAAAACAAAAATCCAGGGAACATTTATTTTCACGGCGACCAGAGTGTCCGCGAGTAGATATCCGAACGAAGAAAATTCAGGGACTTTTATTTTTCATGGAGACTTGTATATCCACGGGAACTGGGAGATTACAGTGAGTAACCAAAGAGTATGCATGTCAGTTCCGCGGAACGGACAAGCCATTGATACTAATGGGCTGGACTATTCAGTATTGGGCGCGAACCACTTGGTTGTTAAGCCATTCCATTCCGTGACCCTCTTTGAGCAGATTTTGGTCGTGAATTGCTTTTGGAAATTCGGCCAAATTTGGCAACCTACTTCGCACGGATTCGGCGCACGGGCACTTCTACAACTATAAAAGAGAACTTCTTAACCTAAATAGAGAGATATATCTACACATCTCATAATACACTATTGTTCTTCATAAATATTTTAGGGTTTACCCCTTTAGGGGGAAACCGGGAAACGGTGTAAACATGAGAGGCTAAACTTTATTGATTAAAGGATGAATTCAAAGTTCCGAGCGTGAAGCTTTATTAATTATATAAATCTGTTCGGAGTTTTAATCACATCATCGTTTGTTTTCACTATTTTTAGGGTTTATGATTGATTAATTAGATTGTTTGGAGTGCACACTACATTAATCTTTTGATCATTCTATTGCTAGTATTGAGTTAGGAGATAAGTAATCGTCGAATAATTCATACACAAGTAGAAATCGCGAGACCTTGCAGAGGGATTCTGTGGAGCAATTGCGAGTGAAGACAACATCATCAAGTGAACCTTGAGCTAAGAGTTTAACTACTGGGATCAACCTAATTCACAAAGCCTAAAGTGTTCGATTGGATTACACCTTGAGTGAGCTACTACTTGGTGGTTTAGTTGGATAGGATCTGATATTGGAGAGCTTCCGTATCCGTGGTAAAAGGAGTTTTGAGGATAGCACTGAGCTAGCTGCTTTCCTACGGTTGGTGATGAATGGTTCTAACGAAGATAGATAAGTAGACGAAGGATTCCTTGATCATATCTTTCTTTTATTTGTTATTATTTCTATTTGACTTTAAACCAACCCCCATTTCACTTTGTTTTGCTATCTAAATAACATATCAATTACACAGCTCTCTGTGGGAACGATCCTTACTACCGCTATATTACTAGTTAATTAGTGGGAAATATATTGATTAATTTGTTGTGGTTACGACACGCATCAAATTTTAGCGCCGCTGCCGGGGAGCGGTTGTTAATTGATTTGTTATTTGTTTAGCTTGTTTTTGTTTTTGTTTTTTTAGATTTTTTCTTTTGTTCTTGTGAGTCGTCATGTTTCCTTATGGACATAACATGTACGGAGCACAAGACAAATCATCATATTATTGTGGTAATCAATATGGATTTCAATCTCATTCATATAACAACTACCAACCATACCCTACGGAGCCTTATGGATACTCTCATACATATCAACAACCTTATGACGGGTATGTAAGTGAGCAATCAAAGGGATGGGAGGATAGTTATGCTTCTGATCAGTTGTTTTCTAGTAATGTGCAGATGACAGAGAGTTTGGAAAGACCTACTCCTCTTTATCATGTTCTTTCGTCATTTATGTCAAAAGAAGAGATACATTCTGAAAATTTCATCGTGAATAACGGCGGAAAATGTATTAATATCCGAAAACTTTCTATGCAATATGATCGATTAGAAGAAGCTGGAGCATCAGAAAAGACTCTAGAAGAAATCAACAAGGTAATACGAACGGAACTTCAACGTCGTTGGGATATTGAAGATTATGAGGTTGACGAAGACTCTGATGAAGATGAGCAACCTTTGGAAAATCCTTGCAATAATGGTAATGTTATTTCAACTCCGGATCATAATAACGATCACTCGCCTATTCAAAAGGAGGAGAATGAATATGACATAACCGTTGTTATAAATGGTGTAACGTACTCAAACAATAATTTTAAGATTTGCACCAATGAACTAGAATTTCTAGGAGATGATTCCGATTCCGATGACGAGGTTGTTGAAGAGATAATGATTGAGAATGAAACCAATTTTATTGAAGTTGTGGAAGACCCAATTGAACTTGCCAAGGATTATAATGATGCTGAGATTTCGGTTGAAGCAGAAACTGACGAAGAATGGCAAAATAGTTTGATAGAGGACCACGATACAAATGAGGTAAATAATTCATTGCAATTCTTTAAGAATGATGAGGATCCTGTAATACGAGAGATTGTGGAAGGTTTGTCTAATCCTTCGCATATTTCTAAATCTTTTGATCCACATCACTTAGGATTGAGTATTTGTGCTTCTAAAATTCTTAAGGATTATTTTACTTCTAATTATCTACCACTTGATGTGTTTGATTCTAGCATTGTGCAGGTTCACCGAGAGGAACCCAAAGAAGTTCCCTTATTTTATGTTCTCTATCCACTTTCGAG
Source organism: Papaver armeniacum (assembly GCA_023531295.1). Lineage (NCBI taxonomy): Eukaryota > Viridiplantae > Streptophyta > Magnoliopsida > Ranunculales > Papaveraceae > Papaver > Papaver armeniacum. Next base: position 180,500 of record JAJJWW010004522.1, read on the forward strand.
TGTAGAAAGGACTAAGTGTGGGGGAAGATTTCAAGCTATAACAATTTCATTATTCATATGTTATGCTAATAATTGTGTGAAGTTGTTATTAGAATTGCAGATTGTTTTCTCAGGCAGACTACTGCATTTTCGATTGTTGGTATATGGACGATAACAAGAGAGTCGGGCTGACGACTTTAAACCAAGCGCTAAATGGGAGGCAACCCATAGGTTTTGTATCTTAATCTCTTTTATTTTTTGTTTTTATTGTTTTCATATCATATTTGCATCCCCATGTTTAATTTCATTGAGTCTATAATCTATCTTAGAAGAATATTATGACGAATACCTTTTCGTCAGAAAAATTCAGACTGCACGTAGTTCATTCCAGAGACCATAACTGTCAGACCGTTTATCGAAACACTGTGCCATTTTGACACTATGTAGAAAAGACGTATATGAACAACTTTTGTGAAATGGAGTTTTTCCAAATTCCTTACCAATTTGCACAGTTTTTGCGTTTTATCTGCTGTTACGCCAGAATTCAGAACTTTCGGTTTTACACATTGAGGACAATGTGAAGTTTAAGTGTGGGGGAGCATTTATATGTTTGTATAGTTTGTTTTAGTTTGTTTTATGCCTTTGAAAAAAAAAATCAGAAAAATAGAAAAAAAAAACAAGAAAAATTGTGCTTTTTGAACTCCGAAATCTAGAAACTTGTGCCTTTAGGATGACACCATTAGTGGATGGAACCATTTTGAATGCAGGAGTTGAGGAACCAATTAACTAAAAGGGACGAACACATAGCTCAGAAATCACAAATAACATGATAGTTGTTACCATATCTCGGAATATCACCATATCACATTCTATTTTTATTTTTCCATATTTATCTATTGTTCTCTAAGTGCTTTGGTGGGTCACTAAACATCGACGTGTTATTACTGCTAAGATGAAATAGAATGATTGAGTTGCTAAAAAAAAAAAAAAAAAAAAAAAAAAGAGACCGACCAATTAGACCAAAACGGAATAAAAAGACACTTGGGAATAACAGGTATGTGTGAAACGTAGTCCTGTCTCCGTCGCCTAAACAAGCGTGGAATGCAGGATCCAAGGCAACTATCACGTACTTGCTGACAAGAAGCATGCGCTTGGATCCAAAAGATCTAATCATGCCGTCTAAAAAAAAAAAAAAAAAAAAAGTGAAAAAGAAAGAAAAAGAAAAGAAAGTAATATATTTGGTGAATAAAGTCACTCCTGGTTCCCTTGTATGTGCCGGTGAGTTGATGTAGAAGTAAGTTGTTGGCCATTTGGTTCCCTTGTATATGCCAAAGTGTGTTGACGCTAGAGTTGACCAAGCAGCTCAATCCAATAGGCATAGGTTCATCTTGGCAAAGTGACCTTGCATGAGATATGGGAAACATTGATCACTTGTGAACATTCGCCAACATCTACATCTATATTCATCTTCTTAATCTTTTCATTGTGATTGTGGTTTGTTAGTTTCCGAGTATTGTGGCTTGTTCGACTATCTAATTAGAGCTTTATTTATTTGAATATGAACTGAATTTGCGCAAGGTACCTCCTCCTGTAGTCATTTTGGATTCGTTCATGAATTTGTCACAAATAGACGGAGTTGGAAATATAGGTTTTGTAGGTAGACCTCTTGTAAACCTTCATGAGACTATAACTCGTCCACTAGGGACACCTAGGGGTTTAAAGGCCTGTTATTCATGCTAAGAGTAACCGTATCCTCGCCGACATGGAGTTGTTGTATTTTGGATAGTTTGCTCGAGGACGAGCAAAAGACAAGTGTGGGGGAATTTGTTAAGTGCATATTTTGCATATACTTTGTGTCGAATCCATGCTAGTATTTGCTATATTTTCTTGCAAATTATTGTATATTACGTTTGTTTTCTCTTATTTGTGTTTTGCTAGGTGAATCATCCAGAAGAAGTGAATTTGCACTTTATAGTGCAATAAAAGAAGTTAGCCGCAAGCGTAGAAGGGCCAAAGACCAAGTAGAACTCGTTCGAATCCATGAGTGCTTGCTATCATCTCGAAGAGGACAAAAAGAGAAAGCTAACGGAGAAAGAGTGGAGTCAATCCGATGTCGTATGAAGAATCTACAGGCGTTCGAAGCTAGTCAAAGTTGTGCAATTTCTGAACCTACAGAATTGTTATAGGCACCCGAGGTTTTACTCAGGGCAGTTCTAGAATTCTTCTGAGCCTCAGAAGACTGACAGTTGAACTCATCTTCACCCATTTCATCGAACGAACAGAAGATAGTGTAGTGTTGTGATCGGAAGATGACTGAAAGACGATGATGGAGCTGTTAGTGGTTGCTGCCATTATTGATGGGAGTTCACGAGAATGATGTCATGGGAGTGACGATTGTTTTATGGAAAATGGAGCTCGAGAATGTGATAACTCGAGACTTGTCTTTCTTAATGACATCGATGGAGTTCGGTGGTTGCTGGTGATGAAGACTGCTCGAGCAGAGCTACTGGTGATGAAGTAAAGATGAGCTCGTATACAGAGAGGTAGAGCATGGAAACTAAGTCGAAATCCGCTGCCAATGCCGAGGGATGAAGATGTCGTGAACCGAGTTAATGGAGTTGGAGGTTGATGGATGTATCGGTGGATCTTTGTGATGCAAGTAGTCTTGCTTCCGTTGACTCTCGAAGTTGAGCAATATCAAGAAACGAAGGTGAGCTTGAGTTTAAGGGACTTGCTGCCATTAATGTTAGTGACAAGTAATGATCATGATGGAGAAGATGGCAATCGGGGACAATACGAGAGACGAGTGTTATTGGTGGTGATGCTCGGATTAATGGAAGGTGGCTCGTTCAAGCTTCCAAGAAGACGGTGATTGAATGAGCCTTGGTAGTCGATGGTGATTGAGAAGTAATGATGAGCTGCAGATGACGTTGTGCTGCTATGAGCTTGGCATGACATGCAGGGAGGAGTTGAAGTCAGAAGTCGGTGATTGATTGGAAGTCAGGGATACCGAGTCTGTGGTGACGAAGGTGGAGCTGAAGAACATGGAATGGCAGTGAAATGGTGTTGGCTTGCTGCTAGTGCTACAATGGTGATCGAGTAGAGAAATCCAGAGTCTGAAAAGGCAATGGTTGCCAGTGATCAACGGAGATTCAGGCAACGGCAGACAGAGAGTAAGCTGGTATTTGTGACGTGGGATGAATGGGTGTTTCTCGACTGGATGGTGGAGTTTGATGTGATCATTAGAATCACGAGATGGGAATAGAGAAGAAGGTCAGAAGCTAGGTGCTGTTGTGTTGATTGAGATGATGAAGACGCTGCGGCCATCGTTAATAGAGAATGACCAGGGATCGAGTTGGCAGCAATGGAGGATAGGCTTCTGTGAGTTTCTGTCGTTGATCGGTGTTGCTGTAATGATCATGACTGTGAGAGTTGGCTGTAGCTAGCTTCTGGTGATGCTCGATGTTGCAGAAGTGAGAATGAAGTTGTGCACAGAGTTTATGGTGATGAATTTGAGGACAAGACAGAGACTGGATTTGGCTGTTAACAATGAAGGACGGAGGAGGCTACGTTGAAAATCCAGGGGAAATAGATTCTCACGGAGGCAAGAGGGTCCGAGGATTGTTTGCTGGTAAAAACAAAAATCCATGGAACATTTATTTTCACGGCGACCAGAGTGTCCGCGAGTAGATATCCGAACGAAGAAAATTCAGGGACTTTTATTTTTCATGGAGACTTGTATATCCGCGGGAACTGGGAGATTACAGTGAGTAACCAAAGAGTATGCATGTCAGTTCCGCGGAACGGACAAGCCATTGATACTAATGGGCTGGACTATTCAGTATTGGGCGCGAACCACTTGGCTGTTAAGCCATTCCATTCGGTGACCCTCTTTGAGCAGATTTTGGTCGTGAATTGCTTTTGGAAATTCGGCCAAATTTGGCAACCTACTTCGCACGGATTCGGCGCACGGGCACTTCTACAACTATAAAAGAGAACTTCTTAACCTAAATAGAGAGATATATCTACACATCTCATAATACACTATTGTTCTTCATAAATATTTTAGGGTTTACCCCTTTAGGGGGAAACCGGGAAACGGTGTAAACATGAGAGGCTAAACTTTATTGATTAAAGGATGAATTCAAAGTTCTGAGCGTGAAGCTTTATTAATTATATAAATCTGTTCGGAGTTTTAATCACATCATCATTTGTTTTCACTATTTTTAGGGTTTATGATTGATTAATTAGATTGTTTGGAGTGCACGCTACATTAATCTTTTGATTATTCTATTGCTAGTATTGAGTTAGGAGATAAGTAATCGTCGAATAATTCATACACAAGTAGAAATCGCGAGACCTTGCAGAGGGATTCTGTGGAGAAATTGCGAGTGAAGACAACATCATCAAGTGAACCTTGAGCTAAGAGTTTAACTACTGGGATCAACCTAATTCACAAAGCCTAAAGTGTTCAATTGGATTACACCTTGAGTGAGCTACTACTTGGTGGTTTAGTTGGATAGGATCTGATATTGGAGAGCTTCCGTATCCGTGGTAAAAGGAGTTTTGAGGATAGCACTGAGCTAGCTGCTTTCTTACGGTTGGTGATGAATGGTTCTAACGAAGATAGATAAGTATACTAATCCAGTTATCGCTTGGTAACGGCGAAGGATTCCTTGATCATATCTTTCTTTTATTTGTTATTATTTCTATTTGACTTTAAACCAACCCCCATTTCACTTTGTTTTGCTATCTAAATAACATATCAATTACACAGCTCTCTGTGGGAACGATCCTTACTACCGCTATATTACTAGTTAATTAGTGGGAAATATATTGATTAATTTGTTGTGGTTACGACATGCATCAGACTGTAAGATGGAAGACAATGTGCAGCGAAATGGCGGGACGGGTGGATGAAAGGTACCTCATCCTGTCATTCATAAATGCTATGTTCGCGACCAACTTGTTATATGTTCAAGTCTTCAGAGTCAAGAATAAAATCACAATGACTGAGTTGAGGGAACTGCAAGAAGAATATATTGCCTTAGAAGAAAGACAAAATGAAATGGAATCGTATCCAGTTGCGAATACAAGTTCAAGTGTCGTGAATGCAAGTTTATTGCCGCAACTCATACATACAGTGGCGAGCGCATCGCAAGGGCAACAAGAAAGAAGTACAGATGATGTACAGCCAAAGCTAGTAGCAATGGGAAGCCGAGATCAGGAGGAATTCGAAAGAGAAAGGAACTACTACAACCGTGGTGTAAATAATAAAATCCAACGGCTCGATCGCCCACAGGAAACTTACGGAGGACAAAGACAGCATTATCGCGGAGGACCGCGAGGTCACAGAGTAGCATGGGAAGAAATTAAAATGCCACCATTGAATACTAGTGTAGAAAAAATATGGGAAGCGATACTTTTAATGGAAAACATACCTGCACCATGGAACATGGGAAGTGAACCACCACCAGGAGATAGAAGCCATGAATTTTGTTCATACCACCGTTTTCACGGACATTTAACAAATGATTGCAGAAACATAAAGAGAATCATCTTAAGGATGATTGACCAAGGGAAGCTGAATCATTTTTTAAAGAGTGAAGAGAAAGGTCAACAATTACCACCACCACCTGATATGCACAGAACAGTCTCAGCAAAGGGGAAGGAAACATTTGTGATAGAAGTGGGAGCAAAAGCTAAAAATCTGTTTTGTAACTCTATTGTTCATTCATACCGCACGATTGAAGATTTTCATGATAATGTGCTCAGTAGGGGTTTTTTGCGAGGGATGCCAATGACAAAGAAGTGATGAACATTGCGAGAACATCGCAGTTAAAAGAGTGGCAATTACAGATTATTTCTTTCTCTGCAGAAGAGATACCCAAAGGTAGAGAAACGCATGATAGTCCATTGGTTGTGAAACTGGAAATTAATCCAAAACCTGTTGATGGTGAGGATGATGAAGCAGAAAATTGCTGGGCAATTAATAGAATACTAATTGATACGGGAAGCTCAGGTAAATATTCTTTTCTATCATACTTACAAGACTATGGGGGAAAAGGACGAAGAATTGATACCTTCAACATACAAAATTTATGGTTTCAATGGCACATCAAACAAACCTAAGGGTGAAATTCATATGAGAATACCCTTACATGTATTATCCACCGATATCTTGTTCTGTGTGGTTGATGTAGAATCCCCTTATAATGCATTGATTGGAAGGCCTTGGTTGCACGAAATCCTGGGTGTAGCGTCAACTTACCATCAGTGTATAAAGTTCCCCCATCCTAGCGGCGTTGGAATTATAAAGGGAGACTGGATGGAAGGGCAAAGATGTTACGAGGTTGATGTAGAAGGCTGCGAAGAGAGAGCTGCAAAAAAGAAGGGTTGGAAGAAGAACATAAAAGAGGAACAAAGAAAAGAAAGACTGATGGTAGATAACGTAAATATAAGGAGAGAAGATATCTTGCAAGATGAAGGTATGAAAGAAGTTGAAAGTTGTGATGAGAAAGGATTATTAAGAGGGTCAAATGATGCAAAGATATAGGGAAACAGGATTAAAAGGTATAGGAAGTGAATGGCTGCGAGAAGTGACAAAGTTTTAGCAATGAAGATATGACAAGGATAGAAAGAAGAAATAGTAGTTATGGAAAAAGTTTCGCGAGAATCTCGCTATGGAAAATGTGTAAAGAATTCGACTAAAGAATTGAAAGGGGATTATTACAAACAAAGTGAAATTGTGCGAAAGCTTCGCAAACAAAATTATAAGAAATTATCAAAAATGAATGATTGATTGAATTAACAAAAATGAATGAGTGAGTGAATGGGACGAACCTTTATGGCGTACACCCTAGTTCGCGAATGATACTTCGCAAGAGGCAAATGTAAGACCTAAAGTACGTCATATAAGGGGGTATCTCTTGACATGGCCCAGGAGGAAGGTTACACCGCTCCTAAAGCCTGGGTCATGGAGATTTGGGGCCCATGAAAGCCTATCCGGGAGAGATACCTTGGATTTCCAACTATATATATAAGGTTATACCCTAGTTGGACGCCCGAGGGTCTCTTCCAAGGAGTCAGCGTATGACCAAGGCGCCGAGGTACACGGTTGAGTCAAGAGTGCGGGGAGCATGGAACTTCCTTACCACTCTTGAGAAGTCTTGGCACATGCTGCACTCGGCCCAAAGAAAACTCCACTTAGGGTGCGGTCTCGTAACCATAAACCATATAGGTATAAGGGATAAGAGGCTGCGAAAACAACTGGTTATTGTTAAGACCGGATGGGAGGAGCTAGTCTTGTATGGCCGATGTACGCCTCCTTGAAGGGGCAACCAGGGAGATGATAAGGGCGACACCCTCCATTAGGGAGAGTGTCAAAACAGACGCAAATGTCATGAGGATTTATTTTCGCAAGGAAATTTAGGCTTGTCATATTTGTGCAATGATCCTGAAGAGGCAAAAATACTAACACGAAGGTAAGGCGAGATCAATGGGTTTATATATGAAAATGTCCAAACGTCCTGCGATTTCGTCGCAAAGACGACAATGTCATGGGATTTTATGTTCGCCAGAATATTTAAACCTGTTATATTGTCGCAAGTAAAATATCCTGCAGAGGCAAAAATACTTGCAAAATGATAAGACAAGGTCAATGGGTCATTACATGAAAATGTAAAGACGTCCTGCGATCTTGTCGCAATGAGGGGTGGCGAAATAAGACCTTTAACTAGGAAGGCAAAATAAGACCACACAAGAAATGTTAAGGCAAGATCAATAGATTTCTTCGTTCGCGAAGATGTCTTGCGATCTTGTCGCGATGATAAACTTCAAAATAAATCTCTCATTTGCAAATAAATAACAGAGGCAAGTATGGGAATGCATGTGATGAAATTTTGTTATTTATCTTCATATGAAAGATTTATGCTAAAGGAAGCGAGAAAATGAGAGATAAATTTACAAAGGTTAAAAGCGAAGGTTGAATTCATATTCAATAATCCAAGAAATTTACAGTGAAGGTTTGTAGAAATAGAAGATCAAAAAGATATATATACAAGTATTACAAGAAATGAAAGAAGAAAAAGAAGTTATTTCTTGGAAGATTATTCTTCTTTATCAGATTCTTCAGTTTCATCATTCTTCTCGCCAGATTCTTCTTCTTCGCTGGCTTCACTGTCGGAAACATCTGAAAAAAGTATATCTTCAGGAATATTCTCGCGAAGACAAGGGTATGAACTAAGAGGAATATTGTGATCATTGCAAACTGTCTCAATAGTCTGATTGCGAAAGCGAACTGAATGATTATTGAAATTCGCCACCGTAGCCTGCAGTTGTTTCTTCAGCTTGGAATACTTGTTGTTGCGAAGAGAAAAGTCTTGTGCGAGTTGTTCTTTTTCAGACTCAAGTTCTTCTACCCTTGTTTGAAATCTCTTCTCGGATTCTGCAGAACATATGGCAATGAATTAAAAATTTAATAACAATACTACAGAAATAAACAGCAGCGAAGTATAATAAACAACCTTCTCTGTCAGATATCATATCCTTAACCAAGGCAGTATTCTTGGCATGAAGACTAACATCAACACCTAAGTTATTCCTGGCATTGTCTAGAACCTTCGCAGCCCAAGCGAATTCATCATCATTATTTATAACAAGGAGCGAACGAACTTGCTCTTCTCGCTCAGTAAGTATGGCATTCTGACGAAGGGATTCATCTCGCTCAATTTGTACTTCGAGAAGAGATTTTTGAAATTTTGCTAATGCCTGTGCACCTTTATTAGCAACGCGGTCTTTATCGTCTATGAGACTACTAATTTTCTTCTTTAAGGTTTTGATTTTCTTATGGGAATCACGATACATTTGTTTAAATCGGTTGGATAAACCTAAACAAGATCTATGTTCAATCTCCAAAAGACGATATTTGGTTTGAAGTTCATTTAAAGGAAGGGAATCAATTTTATTTGATGAACTACTTAAGGATTCGTTGAGGTGAGCAAGAAGAACATCATTGTCCATAGGCTCGGGAAATGAATGGAGAAGAATGGTTTCTTCAGAGAGGTTATATATGTCTGCGAGAATAATAAATTAGGAAAAGAAAAGCAAATGAAAAATGAAGATGATTTGAAGAGTAAGAATTCCATACCATATAGTTGTTGATTTGCACTTTGAAGAGTAGAAACTTTATTCTTTTAAGAAGTAAGCTCGGTTTCCAATTTTTGAATTCTCTCATCCTTATCGCGAGATGACGCAAATTCAATTTCTAGTTCTCGAATCCTCTTGTTAAGTTGAAGATTCTTCTTTTCAAGGTTGTTGCGTCTCTTTTCAAGGTCTGAAGCAACAACAAAAGCAGCTCTCCCAGACTGTAAAAGAAAATAAAAATATGGTTAAGGTAAAACTTAAAATCGAAATCGCAAAGAAACAAGGAAGTATGAGCATACCAAAGCATTTAGAGCATTTAAAAGACTAGGCGTCATTGTTCGGGGAATTACGCGAAAAGACTCATTATCCTCCAACAATGGGGCATTGCAGATCTTAGCGATAGCCTCGCAAGTAGCAGACAAGTTATCGTCACCAAAACCTTGCATAGAATCGGTGAAGACACTGGATAAAAGCGCCATAGCGGAAGTATCTGAATGACTCTCCTTAGCGGAAGAAGTACCAATCTCATTTTCATCTTCTGAGTTCTCGCTAGCCTGGGAATCAGAGTGTGAAGGAAATTGGAGTTTCCGTTTTTTGGAAGATGGGCCAGAGGATTTATTCTTGCGAGGAATGATTCTAGTCTTGCCCTTGACATTTGCGGCTTCAATCTCTTCAATTTCAACCTTCGAACACGAATAAAGATAAGAAACAGAGGCAACAATATTGTTTAGAATAACAAAAGAAAGTGTTTCTTACTTCATCCGTGATCGATCGGAGTATCGCCAGAGTGCTCGCCTTGGGATTTCTTTCATAGCTTTTTCTCAGTTTTTCAATCTATAAACTTTGCGAGTTCAGTAAATATGAGGAGAGGGGAATATTACAAAAATAAAACCTGGAGTAAGAAATATACCTCTCTCGGCTTCTCCGGCCATTTAAACTCCCAGGGATGATAGTTTGCGAGATTTGCAGGGAGTACGTGCGAGCCTGAGATATAGGTTCCGTTTAAAATTAAAGGAATAACCCACCATTTCTCATCTTTTGAATAGCGAGGAGTGCTATTGTTGCCTGAATGCCAGTCGATATCTTGCATGAGCAGTTTATCAGCGTCAACATTATCTTTCTTCTTCAGTCGAGCGCCCCAACGAGATTTGTCGTTTCTCATATTTATTACTACATAATTCGCGAAGAAGTTTTCTACAGTATATTTCTCAGCCATTATCTCTATGTCTGCAAAGTTAGGATCTCTGACATTATCAGGGTATAAAGACCCTTTACCAGCGCCACGGTTGGCGAATTCAAGCATTAAGCGGATGCAGTCGCCACTCAATTGGAAAACGGCTCGCGAGAGCCTTTCATCTGCCAGGATTTCATAGAACAATGGTCTCTCGGGATCATATAGAGGAATGGGGAGTCCTGCGAGGAGTTGACCTAGCGAGACTATGATTTTATGATCATCACATTGATGATCAGAAAATAATTTTGTAGAAAGTATGGATGAAGATCCATGATCAGGAATGGTAGATAAGGCGAAACCCTTCTCCTGTAGTTTCTTTTGAACATCAATAAAATGAGGAGTATATGTACGACCAAGTGAAGCCATTGTTAGGAGTATCGTAATGAAGATGAAGATGAAAAGAATGAAGAACTATGGTAGCAGAAGCGCAAATTGCGGAAGGAGAGAGAGAGTTAAAAAGAATTTGTAGAAGGAAAGTAAAAGAGAAGAAGAGAGGAATGAGGAAACTATTTATAGGGAGAAAGAATCTTCGGGAAAATAAACGCATTTAGTGAGAGATGAGACGCGAACGGTCAAAAATAAACGGTTGAAAGAGACGTGTCAAGAAGAGAGCGGAAGAGAGATAACTGTAATAAATCCTGTATAAAAGTACCAAATTGAAAGAGACAAAGATGAATGATCGCGACATAAAAGATGAACGATTCCGGCAAATCATAATGACAGTTCTCATGACATTCTTTTCTTCGCAGAGAAGACATGAGAAGAGGCAAGATGTAGAATCAGAATGTCGCGACGTCAATATTTCGCGAGAGTAATAAATGACATAACTGCGAAGGCGTCGCAGAGAGGTAAAATAAATGACGCATTGGATGACGGCAGCAAGAACATGAAGAAAGTGTGAAGACTTGGCGAGATTAAGGAGTGTCGCGAGGACGAATACTTGTACACTTGCGACACTTCGCGAAGGATTCCCGAAAATAAAGGACAGCTTAGCTGTCATCCACTATGTAATACCCTATATAAAGGGTCGAGTGAGTCTGTTGTAGGGGGGAGCTCTTTGAATTGTTAAGCAAGTCATTAGGAGAGAGAAAATTTAGAGTGAGTGTAATTTCTTTATCTCTGATCTATATTTCCTTGTAAACATTCCAAGAAAATAATCAATAAAATATATATCAATTCATATTCAAATGGCTTAGTTGAGTAAGATCTAGTGAGGGGTGTATTGTAGGATTTCCTGCAATTACAGACACATACCACTCCTGTTTTAGGATAGCAGGGTAATCCCAATCATATTTCACGCAGAAATCACATTTAAGCTCTTCCAAAACTCTTCCCAGAATATCGTTGCTTAATAGTTCTTTTTCCCGCCATTTTTTGCATGCTTGAATGTGAAGAAGGGTGCCCCCTAACCAGAGTCGGGGTGCACTTAGCCGTGGGGTGGAAATAGTAGCTCCAGGGTGTAAATAGCTGTGGATGCCCCTTATCACTAGGGTACCCCTTATCCAAACTGAGAGTCTGAATAGTAATTTTCCCCCACGAGCACGAAAACCACTTTTCGAGCCAAATTTTCCACACATGTTTATTTCTCCAAAAATACCTACAAAGACATAAAATAACCAAATAAGTACAAAATCGAGCACTAACAATATATACAATTGAGATTATATTAGACACAAAAATGTAGAAAATCAAATCTAGAATATAAAATCCTAACTCACTGTCGCAGGCATCGTCGATTGCATTTAGCGTATGCAATAAGCCTTTAAACCCCTAGGTGGCCCTAGTGGCCGAGTTATAGTCTCGGGAGGGTTTACCAGAGGTGTACCCACAAAACCTTTATACTCCAGACCTTAGCTATCTACGCAAAACCTTGGAAGGCACTAAAGAATCTCCTTGATTGGCATACTTATTGACTACAGGAGGAAGTACCCCCGATGCGAAATTCCAATTGCTGTACACGAGTTTGCACTTAAGCATACTAAAATTCATATATAAGTCACGAGCTCTACTCGAGATAGTCGCACTATGGACATCAATATCTGGGAGTCAAAACTAATCATATGGATAGATCAAGAAGATGGATATACGTAGAAAAACATAGATGGTTTTGATGTTTACTAAGTGATTGATGTTTCCCATATCTCGTCTGAAGGCCTCCGCCAAAATGAACCTATCCTAATGGATTGAGATATCGGGTTCGACTAATATCAACACACCGGCATATACAAGGGAACCGGTGGTCGATAATCCTAACTCTAGGTCAACACAACCGGCATATACAAGGGTTCCAGTGGTCGACTTATTGAATTTATTAGGTTGGTCAGTTGGTCTGGTCTCACTTTTTTTTTTTTTTTTTTTTTTTTTTTTTTTTTTTTTTTTTTATTTTTTTTTTTGTTTTTTTTTTTTTTTTTTTTTTTTTTGGGTATCTCAATCGCTCTAATTCACCCTAGCATTGGTAACAACTTGATTCGTGGGCCCCACCTAATCACTTAGAGAAACATAGTTTAAAAACAAAATAAAAACAGAAGTGAAAAGGACTCAACGAGATTGGTGAAACTATCATGTTATTTCTAACGCCTGAGCTCGTGCTTTTATGAATAGACTCTTTAGATGTTGCCATCTAATCGATTGGTTCCTCAACTCCTACAACAAAAATGCTTCCATCCACTTAGATTGGTTAGTGCCATCCTTAATAAGCATAAATTTCTAGGCTCGGAGTTTAATAATGCAACTACAAAGTTTCTCCCATACCCCAAACTTAAATCTAACATTGTCCTCAATGTTCTAAAGATAAAATTAAAAGCATGAACAAGGAGAAACTGTTACCATTTGAAGTAAAAGAGTTAAGGAAAGATATTACCGTGTCGCATGAATATTGGGTTACCTCCCAAGAAGTGCTAAGTTTAAAGTCTTGACCGGACTCGTAAAGGATTAGTCACCTTATAAAATCATAAAGTAATAGCCGAAATATTTGTGGGTCATCAAATAGAGCTATCACAAGTAAAAGGAATCTCGCAACCCGCCAAGAAAATTAACAAATAAAGCACACCCTTGTCTAGTTTCGTTTAAGACAACTACATCTAGCCGTGGTTCAAGTTCGTGCTCTATAACCGGGTCGAGATAAAATATTTTCATAGGTTGGAATTCCTCAAAGCTAAGATCCGGTTCGGGTATTAAAGTCTCAGAAAACTCAAATAAGAACTTAGAAGCACATAATAATAACCTCGAATAATTGTGGATCCTTAAAGTCAATCGGTTTGACTCACACAATTGACCACGATGAAACTGGCGGTCAATCATAAGAAAATGTGTCGATACTAATTTCCTAAAGTACTTAGGTTTAGTCTCAAAACTAAATAATTGACACATCTGAAACTTATACGTTCCCACAATTGGTTGAGAAATATTTGGTGGGAAAACAAAGTCAATCTGGGTATCATAGCCTGGGTAAACCACATCAACCTGGGGATGGGTTTCTAACAACTGAACTTCCCTATGGACATCACTAGGTTCAGGAAAACGTGTGTGAAGATAATCTTGTAAAATGGTTGAGGCACATATGTCAAGTCCCAAGTGAGGGACCTTTCTAAGAGTTAAGGCACATGGAGAATGATAATCACCCCCAAACTTAGAGTTTTCAGTGTCTCTATAAAGACTAGTCACAACTTCCCTAATTTCAAGGTTATCTGATTCCTGAAAATGGTCAATTGATTCTTCTAAGTCAGGTTCATCCTCACTCATCTCTACGAGTTCATTTTCTTTGTCTAAGACTAATGTTTCTAAATCGCTAGACTCTAAAACAATCTCATAAGAAACTCGTTCCTCAAAACTATCATCGGCTTCGTAATCATAAGGGAATACTACATCGTCTAAAACGGTGGTATCTCTATTCAAATCCTCGTCCTTTTGAATAGGTGAATAATTATTAAAATTATTTGGAATTGAACTAGAAATAATATTATCATTGTAACGCTCAATTGGAGTAGCAAATTCCTGATCACTATGCCTAAATATTTCAGGTTCTTCATCAACAGTATCCTCATCATAATCATCGTTATAATAACATGAAAATGGTTGAACCTCATCTAAACAAGTAGTGTTACCAATTTTATCCTCGTCATCTTGATTATGCAAATAACTATCCTCATTTTCAAGGGTATTTTTGGAAACACTATATTGGAAATCTAGATTTCGAGCAATTCTTTCATTCGTCTCAGTTATCATCTTGAGGGATTCTTATAAAGAAAGTTCTCTTTCGTCATAAACTAAGTTATTCATCTTAGATAACTTACGTGTCGACTCCTCTAATTTCCTGAGAGACTCTTCTAAAGGAGAAATATAAGAATTTTGCTCGTATGACCCGTGCGTGTGTGGACAGTAATTGGGCTCATCATGGTATGACCCATAACCTTGAAAAGGCTGATGTTCCCAACCACTATTCACACTATGGTCAAAGTAGTAACGTCCATTTTGAAACTCAGTTGGATATTCGTTGTATTGGCTATTGTAATACCGGTTACGACATTCTATTCGCAGGGGGTGTGAGTTGTCGACAAAATAAAACCCACCGACGGGGATTCGTGGGTGGATAGAGTCTTACCTCACGTACCAGACGGGCGATGAACCGTTGAAGTCGACTCAGGCCACCGACTCCGATGTCAGTGTACGAACCCGAGGGGCCGAGACAGTATCGTAACTGTCGTCCTTCCCTGCAAACAGTTTATATTTAATCTCAACCCTTACTTAGGGTTTTAAAAATAATGTCCAAGTCCAAAAAGTGTCCAAAAAGGAAAAGAAAATTTACAAAAATAAAACCCTATTTACAGTTTCTAAAAAAAATAAAATAAAACAAAATAACTATATACAAAATCTTCTTCTTCACTCCTTTCAGATTCCTCTTTTCTTTCCTTCTTTGGCGATGCTTTCCTTTTATAGCACTTTTTCTTTCCTTGTAGCTTCGCTCCCAAATCAAAAGAATCAAAAAATACCAAAGGCGTAAAAAAGAACAAAAACAAAAAAATAATAAAAATAAACCTAAAACAAATCTAAATACAAGTCCGCGTCGGCGGCGCCAAAAATTGATGTGATTTTGAAATTTGTAGTAAAGTGGTAAGAAAGATGTCGTTCACTCAGACTTGTAAAGATTCGATTTAAGAAAATATTAAAAACAAAGAAAATATATACACAAGTTTTGTCACAAATATCGAGAGAACTAAGACTCAGGATTCCACCATAAACTCATTCATGCGATTCATATATTTATTCTAGACAATTATAGCTCAAATAATAATAAAATATTGACTCTGTTTCTTTGCCAACGTAGATTTTAAAAGATTAATTGTAAATCACAAGCATGACGCATCAAAAGTACTAAAACTAAGCATACGTCATCAAACGAAATCACAACTAATTAGTGAAAATCATAAAACAATTAAATCAAGTGCAAGAAGTCATATAAGAATTAAATATAATTACCACACGCATGAAATATGGCTTCCTCCGTCATCCCAGTGTTGGGATTTAGCTCCTCATATCAAAAACACGCAGAAAATAATAATCCATTGCTCAAAAAGGTGTTTTATTGAAGAAATATATGAAAAGGAAGAAAACAGCGAAACTGCAACTATTATAAACGTTACAGATCGACTGTTACGAAGCTAACAGGTAAAATAAGTCTGCTGCGTTAACGACTGTCTTCTGTGTCTTTGTATTACGATATTTATTTGAGACTGTCTGTAGCAGCACAATGTTCTTCGTCTTCTTCTTCACCAGCAGCAGCAGGAAGCTTTCCTGCACTTCGTTTCTTCGGCTCTGTGACTGCTCCCAAACTCCCGATTCGACCCCAAAATTCTCGAACAACCTTTTCTAGAACTCGTACAGCCCCTTATATACCCCACAGACCAATCAAATCACCGTGAAAACTCCGGTTCCTTTCAGCAAAAGTCTCGGCAATTTTCCTTTTATATTTCTTCTCTTATGCGGTTTCCAGCTCTTTCCAAACTCTAAAGATAAAATGAAATCTGTAGAGAATATTTCTTTCTTTCCTCCCACGTATCTTTCCTTATTTCGAACCCAACATCAGATAATATCTCCACGTCCCCTGTTTTATACAAGCTCGGTGGTTCACTCCTAATTCTTCGAATCGAATCTCCTAATTCTTGTTTGATAGTAACAGGTAGTTACCACGTAATTCCCATCAAAGAAACTCCGACAAACACTCTTCAAACTGTCCAGAATCAATCAACAAACCCGATAATCTTTCTCTCCCTTTGTTTTCTCTAAATCGAAGAGTTAGCCCTATTTATTCGAATCCGTGACACTGTAGAATCAGAATGTCGCGACGTCAATATTTCGCGAGAGTAATAAATGACAGTATTGCGAAGGCGTCGCAGAGAGGTAAAATAAATGACGCATTGGATGACGGCAGCAAGAACATGAAGAAAGTGTGAAGACTTGGCGAGATTAAGGAGTGTCGCGAGGACGAATACTTGTACACTTGCGACACTTCGCGAAGGATTCCCGAAAATAAAGGACAGCTTAGCTGTCATCCACTATGTAATACCCTATATAAAGGGTCGAGTGAGTCTGTTGTAGGGGGGAGCTCTTTGAATTGTTAAGCAAGTCATTAGGAGAGAGAAAATTTAGAGTGAGTGTAATTTCTTTATCTATGATCTATATTTCCTTGTAAACATTCCAAG
Organism: Papaver armeniacum; assembly: GCA_023531295.1. Taxonomy (NCBI): domain Eukaryota; kingdom Viridiplantae; phylum Streptophyta; class Magnoliopsida; order Ranunculales; family Papaveraceae; genus Papaver; species Papaver armeniacum. The sequence continues at coordinate 197,555 of JAJJWW010004522.1, forward strand.
AAAATAATCAATAAAATCTATATCAATTCATATTCAAATGGCTTAGTTGAGTAAGATCTAGTGAGGGGTGTATTGTAGGATTTTCTGCAATTACATATGCGCTAGAAACAGGGAAGAATTGGTGCAAATTTGGAATGGAAAATAGGAGGTTGCAAAATAGAAGATCAAGAAGTCATACCAGGTCAAAATCAAGATCAGATGTAAGAAGAATGTTACCTGAAGAAAACGATAATGAAGGAAATCTGGGCAGAGAACTGAATCTCGGCGAAGGAGATCGCGAGGGAAGAGAAGTAGTAGGAGATCATCATATTCCACATCCAACAGATCTACAAAATGGTCAAAATAATGGAAATCAAGAAAATAGGCGTCGCAAGGGGAAAAACCATCTAGTTAATGAAGACGAAGGAAGAAGAATACTGCATGAAAGAGAAACACGAAAGAAACAAAAAGAAATTGAAGATGATATTGAAAGACATTATATTGAACAAGCGCGTTTAGCTCGCGAAAGGGAAAAATTAAGAGCGGAAATGGAAGAACGGGAGCTAGAAGAAGCAATTCGGCAGAACAACCATGATAATAGAGAGAGAAGGCGTGAGCAAAATCGCAGCAATGGAAACATTAATGAAGAATATGAAAGAGTACAAAGGAGAACTGATAAACAACCAAGAAGAGAAAATGACAGGTATAATGGTGTGAGAATTCATGAAAGAAGTGAAGAAGAAAATCACAGAGAAAGAAGAGAAGAGAACGATGAACCAGAAAATATGAGTAGATACGAACGGAGAAGGAGAGAGGCAGAATTGAAAAGACCGATAAATCCGAATTCTGAGGCAAACGAAGAAATTTTGAGAGAATTGGCAGAGATGAGAGGAATATTGAACAGCAGCAGAGAAGGAGGAAGAAGGCAGTTAGACGAAGCCATCGCGTAAGCTGCGAAGAATCCTTTCACATTAGAAGTACAGCTAGGAGGAATACCCCCAAAATGCAATCTACCTGTGTTAACCAGCATTTTTGATGGATCAACTTGCGCAATACAACACATCAAGGCTTATGTAAGATGTATGCTCCAATTGGAAAATAGTAGCTCCAGGGTGTAAATAGCTGTGGATGCCCCTTATCACTAGGGTACCCCTTATCCAAACTGAGAGTCCGAATACTAATTTTCGCCCACGAGCACGAAAACCACTTTTCGAGCCAAATTTTCCACACATGTTTATTTCTCCAAAAATACCTACAAAGACATAAAATAACCAAATAAGTACAAAATCGAGCACTAACAATATATACAATTGAGATTATATTAGACACAAAAATGTGTCTATCAACACCCCAAATTACCAAATTCTGCAGGAATAGTTTTCACCCATAAACACATATTTACTCATATTTTTCACCATTTAATATATTGAGACAATGTCGTATGACTTTAGTATTATGAGAAAAATTGCAAATAAAATTTTTCGAGTTCAAGCTAGTACTTGAAAAATCTCGAATTATATTTCATGCAAATGGAAGTTATATTCTAAAATAATCGTATAATAGTTTGAGAACAACTTATTGTCCAATATATCGTAATTGTGTAAGAAGTTCTTAGGAGTCATCAAGTTATATATATTTGTTCACGAACTTTGAGTTTATCGATAACATACTTGATAAATTAAATCTCGTATTAACTCGTATACACGAACTGATTTGGTTAGTTCACGAACGGATCGATTTGAAGATATTCCTGGATACTTTTAAATCCTAAAGTACATGAATTTATTTGGCCAGTGCGCGGAATTGTTGGTTTTTAGAGGTTTATGGATACTTTGTGTAACTTGAGTACATGAACTGATTTTTGCGAACATAAAGATACGAAAAGTTGTTGAACTCCGAGAAGAAAATTTGTTTAGAAACTGTTTTGACAGTTCACGAACTGATTTAGTATTTGAGAGTTTTTCAATTTCATGAGAATTCGATATCCTCCTAAAAGGGAATTCAACAGAGTGTCTCCCCAGGATATGTTAATAGATAATTATAATAAGTTTATCAACTTCCACGATAAACTTAGCACAAACCCTATGAATGCAGTTGAAGATCCCAATACTGAAAAGGGATCTCTTTTCTACTCTACGTTTTTGGACATAATTAGTCTTCAAGATGAATTACTTTAATCGAAAGAACGAAGTAATAATCTTCTCGGGGAAGATAAACTTTTGAGGATGCAACTCGAGAGCTGAAAAGAGGGTCTTGTTGTATCTTTTTAAAAAATCGAGGAGATGGAGAAAATGATGTATGAACTACAACCACTTTGTGGTGGTGTGACGGATCTTTCTTCAAGTTATTTTTCATGTTTCGAGGAAAAAGATTCTCAGAACATAGAAGATACATTTTGATAAATAAGAAGATTCAAAACCTTTCACGTAAGAAGATCCTGGATTATTCAAGATGGTCGAATCTAATCCCGACATTCTTGATAACATGAAACACTAACTAATTTATAGTCCCACATTGAGGAGTCCAAACGAGGGAATGCCAAAATGAGAGAATAAATAAGGATGGCAAATGCTCAGTTAGAACCATGATCCTTTAGGCAGATAATGGGATATGATGAGTGGTCAAAACTCACATTTTATGTGAGAATTAGGTGTCCAGGTTAAGATAATATTACCTTCCTAAATTGGGGCCTATGCCACTTAATTGGGCCTATAGGTAGATGACAAAATAGGGTCATTAAGAAATATTTCATAGAAACCCCTTATCCATTATTTATGTTAATACCTAATATACCCTTGTTAAATTAGTGGTAATTCGTATTATTAAATAATATTTAATCAAGCGAATCCTGAAATTCACTTTCATTAATGCATAATCAACAGTTATCAAAATTTAAAATTTTCTTTCGAAAGACTCGATCCAGAATCGGTTTATGTTAGTTAATTTGTAAACCGATTATGGGTTGAGTATTTTCAAGTGATGAAGTAAACCCAGAATCGGAGTTTATATATATCTATATAATTCGATTATGCCTTGCTTTCAGAAACAAACTATTCATTACATAGTTTAGGAAATTAGCGCAATACATATAGGATTCAATATGGGAATTCTAGAATTTGACACATCAAATGCTCGTCAATGAACCTCCGAGCACGTCGGTACAACGTCGTGTATTCTTTGTGGTGAATGAACTTTCTTTCCCCATTACGAATTCTCCATAGCCCGTTGAAACGTTCCAGCTGAAATTTAATGAATTCTTATATGTTAGTGTGTGAACTAGTGTAGTTGACATAGGTATAAAAATGATCGCATTACTCACTTTTTCCCTATGAGGAGCTCGTGGATGATAGTGGTAGACCATATTTCTAACTATTATGTACTCTCGCATTGCTCTCTCCATTTGTGGTTGTTGGGATTCGCGGTACATCCGTAAAAGAACTCTTTAACTCTCTCCAAAACATTGAATAAATTTCATTCGGACGTTCACGGAAAGTATTAGCAAAGGATTTAACGAGACACAAATCTTCAAACGGTTCCCATTCCATTTTCCAGGCTAAGTGTGTGATATGGGAGTGGCTGAAAGAGGTTGTCCTTATATATATAAGGACTCAACGACTATTTTTTTCAAATTCAAATCAAACAATCAGATTTTAGGTATGTCCACATAAACCGATTGTGTCCTTATAAAATCATATAAATTGTGCCTCTCAACAATCGGGCTTTTTTAATGCACATGTAAACCGATTGTCAAAGTTACAGAACTTTTCTTCATGAAAATCGGATTACATATTCATGAATGTAAACTGATTCCAAAAGTTACAGAACTTTTCTTTATGAAAATCGGATTACATATTCATGCATTTAAAACGATTCTAAAAGTTACAGAACTTTTCTTCTTAGCAATCGGATTACATTTATGTACATACAAACCGATTCTTGGCTTCAAAAGTTACAGGAGTTTTCTTCACGAAAATCGGATTTTATAAAGGTACATGTAAACCGATTCTGAAACTGAACCTCTAGGAAATTGTCAGAATCGGTTTACATATAGTTATGTCAACCGATTCTGATAGAAAGAATGCCGGAATCCTCCATTTTTTCCACACACACTAAGTCATTCATAAACTGGAAACCACATTAAGTCATGAATAAACTAGGAGTATCACCAAACATAATTCGACAATAAGTTTAAGACAAGACATAAGTTTTGACTCCATAATTATCCATAGTTAAAGACATAAAAATGAATATAACCATTCATTCATGAACATCCCCACCACGACCACGTCCACCGCATCCTCGTTTACTAGGTTGGACGCTGCTCGATGCACCTTCATACATCTTTTTGGTAGGGGCTCTCTTTATCTTCTTCTTTGGCTCATCCTCCTCCTCCTCCTCCTCCTCCACATCATCATCATCATCCTCTTCCTTCTACCCAAACTTTGCACCAGCTTCTACATCTTCAAGACCGTTCAATTCATCAATTATATTTTCATTGGCCTTCACATTTTTCCGTTCCCTTATTTGTAGCTTTGCCTGGGTTATCAAGTGTCCGACTCGTCTTCTCTGTTTCAATTTCAAATAATAAACATTCAATATATAATGCTAAAACCATTAACAAAATCGTAATTGAGTAACAATACACACCAAGTAATCGAGAGCCGTATCTTTGTCCTCTATTTTGGGCCTCTCATCTACTCGTATCACTCGAGTATGCGAAACTTTGAGGTACTACGGTATGTAACCCGGAATTGCCTCGTCATCTGCTCGAGATGGACCATCCAAAGGATATCTGTGAAACGCTCTGTCGTCCCAATAATCACATGATGGTAAAGGCTTGTGAACAATGACAATATCATTATCATATGATTTGGTTTTTGTCTCATGGATGTTGAACATCTTGTGCGCCTTTGGGATTTTTTGTACGTAACCGCATTGTCTTGCGACTCTCATCGGGTTGTACATTACATATCATCTTGGGTGAAACAAAGGCCCACAATAGTCACTTTGCTCTCTGCATCCAACCTTCTTTCCTTTTCATTTAGCCAAATCCTGCTTGTAAGGATCAAAGACAACATCCTTCATCGTCAAGTTGTCTAACTGTCGTCTCAAATTCAGAAAATCCTTTTTCTGTTTCTTCGGCTTAAATCTGTAGTTGTACTTGTCTCCATAATGCTCTCTGTCCCATTCCTTGTTCTCAAAAGCCCTTTTAGCAAATATTGGGTAGTGCAAATATATCCACGCCTGTAGAAAAGCCATATTCCCTCCGAGTTGGTTCCTTCTAGCCCTAGAAGCCTTTCTCAACTCCTTCAACGAGTGTGCAAGGATGGCAGTGCCCCAAGAGTATTCGTGCATCTTGTCAAATGGTTGCAACAGCTGTATAAAGTTGGCGTTCACACGGGCACCGGAAACGTCGGGGAAGATAACAGCTCCCAGGACATAGAGGACATACGCATTGGCCGTGGCGATGATACGTTGCGGCGTCACGTCCTTGTTCTAAGCACGAAGATTCTTTGTTCCCATGAAGTTGTTCCCCAGCTTCGAGAGATGGAATATCCTCTACTTTGACTTGCCTACTAGCATCTCTTTCTTGGTCTTTTCCTCATCCCATTGGAACACTTCCTTGGTCCACGCATAAATCTTGTCCCAATCAAGCTCTTGCACGTACCCTTTGTGCTTCACGGCTTTACCTTCTATGCTTAGCCCGGTAATGAACTTCGCATCATTTGCAGTTATCGTCATTTCTCCAAACGGAAGATGTAAAGTATCCATTTCCCCGTAGTATCTCTCGGCAAAGGCGAAACAAGAGGTCTGTCGTAACCAAGGTGGTCCAAATTGTCGACCGCAGGTACCAACCCCGTAGAATTCACTAGATCGACTACTTCCTGAACTTCTCCTTCGGTGGATTCTGCAGCTATAAGTGGACATTGCCTCATCATACTCACTGAAGTTCCTGGCTTCATAAGACGAACGACATCCTTGTGATCCTATAAAACAAAACAACCACGATGGACAATCAAAACACTACACGGATAATAATGTTTACATCACATAGCATAAGGTTTAGGTACTTACTATGGTATTGTAAACGACGGAGTCCCAAGTTCCTTTGTAACCCCATAATACCTTTTCTCCATCTCCGGGTATCCCTAAAGGTGGATCATCAGGTCCGCGAGCAAACATCTTCAACGGGTCGGGCATGGGGTCACCTTTCTTCTTCTTTGGTCCATCTTTCTTCTTACCTTTTTGTTGAGCGTCTCCTCCTTGGTCTTGTTGTTGAACTTCTTATTCTTGCACTTGTTCTTGAACGAATTCTCTTATCTCTTCATCATCTTTCTCCTCACTTTCTTCTTCATCACTTTCATCCTCACCTTCTTCTTCAACACTTTCACTCTCATCACTTTCTTCATCACCACCTACCTTGCCACCACCTTCCTCATCACTTTCTTCTTCAACACCTTTATTACCACGACTTTCTTCTTCAATACTTTTCTTTCCACGACCATCTTCATCACTTTCACTCTCACCACCTTCTTGTTCAGTCGGTGTATCAGAATCAGATTCTTCATGCGTTGGTTGCTCCGCTGGAGGTGGTGGGTCATTGATGCTGATCCCTTTGGCTTTACTCCCCGTGCCCCTTCGGTGGGAAGCATTCAAATTTTGACCGCCTTTTCGATAAGGTTCCAAAGGCTTAGGAGTAGCATGGTCATGTTTCTTCTTATATTTCTTTTCGGCTTGATTTCTTTGCCTGTAGAATACGGATTTAAGCGACAAAAAACAATGGAATAAAATGCATTTTTAAAGTCAAGGTACATAATCGGTTTACTCGATATACATATAAAACCCGATTCCTAACATAAGAAAATTCACAATCGGATTTTGTTAAGTGCTAATGTAAACCGATTCTAAAAATCGGTTTACTCGATATACATATAAAGTCCGATTATAAACTACACAATTGGTTTTTGTGAAGACATATGTAATCCGATTCCAACAAAATAAAGATCCAGGAATATTGGCTATAACAATCTGGCTATTTATACATTAACGTTCACCGTTTCCATTTCACATGCAGCACAATCGGTTTATAAGTTTTAGAACATAATCCGTTTCTAACAACCATCGGGTTACTTCGTCATTAACGTAACCCGATTCTGTGAACACATAAATTTTTTGATTTCAAAATTTACGATTTCTAACCTAATGCATGTTACTAAAACCTATTTTAGAGGATTGGGTTGATAGAAAAGTACCTGATTCGACCCATTTCTTCCTCTTGTGCGATACGAGAGGCTTCGGATTGTTCTTGCACTTCCTTCGTTCTATTTCGAATCGCTTCAACAAGTCCGGGATTGTCAGCACTAGAATGATTCCTGTTAGTATCATACTTAGTTCTTGGTTTCGACATTTTATAGAAGAAAGAAACGATTAATCGTTTTTGAATCGTCGATCATCGACGATTTTTAGTTTAAAAAAATAAAAAAAAGAGGGAGTAAAGGAGATGAAGAATCGGTTTTTAGGTTAGAAATGAAAACTGATTTTTGTTAGTTATGTTTATTAAGAATTGATGGGGGTAATTTAGTAATAGTAAAATTTTTTTGAGGGTAATTTTGATAGTTTACATACATATTAGGCACCCCTTATCATTGTGTATTAGGTAGATGAAGTAATTTATAGGCCCCAATTAAGTGGTATAGGCCCCAATTTAGGTAGGTAATATTAACACTCCGCTTTTTGATCAATTTGATCCCTACCCGACCTTTTAAAACTCAAAATCAAAAAAATGTTGCAGCAGTTTTATACTTACCGCCCATTTGAACAACACAACCCAACCTATTTCACAGCGGTTTTTAATGAACCGCCGTTTCAAACATCACAAAAACAATATGCCCCAATCAAGGGCTGTGATGAACCCGTTGAGTAGTAGTGGGTCCCGGCTGAATGCCATGGGACCCACTTGAAAGCTTTGCATGTAAGAGCAACTGCAGTGGTGCTATCATAAACCAAAGAGCAAAGAGAAAAACTAAACCCATCAGGCGCAACTTTAATCTACGCCCGACCAAAACTAAACCAAAGACCAAATATGGTTTGGTTTTTGGTTATAGTCTGATATTTGATCGATAGTACTCTCCGCTGCGTCTGTGTTTTCGACCAAATTTTTAGTTTTGGTCGATGACTGTGGATGCTCTAAGGAGTTGTTTTTAGGTAGTTTTTTAGGCGGTTCACCAAGTATTTTTTGCAATTTTCCTCACATAGGGTGGGGCCGCTTTTGGGCCACCCTATGTGACAGCAGTTTTCTACTCCCTATAGTAGAAATGTTACGGCAGTTTTTCTGCTCCCTACCGTCCTTGGAGTTAGCAGGGTCCACTTTTGGGCCCCACAATTAAAAATTACGTGAGATGGTTATTATTGTATGGGTACATTATTTATGTAGTTGCGGGATTTCCCACACTACACCCCTTACTCGATTTTGCTTAATTAATCCATTGAAAGATGTAAGATCAAGAATATTTATTGATTGAATCCATGAACTGTTTACACAGGATAATAGAATTACACTTAGAAATTAAAACACTCTTAAACTTTCTCTCTCCTATTGACTTGCTTAACAATTCCAAAAAGATCTCTCTCACCATAGATTCACTCAAACCCTTTATATAGGGTAATACATAGTGGATGACAGCTAAGCTATCATTTATTTTCGGGAATGTCCCGCGAAGTGTCGCAGATGCACAAACATTCGTTCTCGCGACACTTCTTAACCCTCGCCAGGTTTCACGTCTTCTTTGTGTTTTGCCTGTCGTTATTCCTTGCGTCATTTATTTTAGCTCCTGCGACTCCTTCGCGATGCTGTCGCTTATTTATCCCGCGAGCCTTGTTTGTTGCAATATTACGATCCTACATCTTGCCTCTTTTTCCTTGAGTATTGCTTGACAAGCAATCTTTAAGGAAAAATCTATTGTGGTAGCGATCTTTGATCTTTGTTGATGGAGGAACGAGCAAAAGAATACTTTCCTTGAAAAGTACGTACTTGCCTCTATTCTTTGGCGAAGTTCCGAAGCTTCTTTGAGATGTATATGTAGTATCGTCTCCTGTCTCTTCTCATATTTCTCCTGCGAAGGGAAGAGTATCATGAGAGTGCTTCTTTTGATTTCCCGCAACTGCTTATCTTTATACATTTGAGCTTTTTGTACTTTTACACGGATTTTGATTATTAATGTCTTTTCTTGACACGTTTCTTTCAACCGCTTATTCTTGACCGTTCATGTCTCTTCTCGCATTAAATGACCTCGTTTTTCTCGAGGATCTTTTTCCCTATATATAGTTTTCTTTCCCTCTCCTTTTCATCCTTTAGTTTCTCTCTGCAACTTTTTCTTTGACTCTCTCTCCTTCCGCAATTTGCGCTCCTGCTACTGCAAATCTTTTCTTCGTTTCTTCTATCGCTGATCCTAATCTTTAACCTCCCATCCATTCCCATACTGATAATGGCTTCCATTAGTCGTGCATACAAAGTTTCTTTTGATGAAGTTCAACAGAAGTTGCTCGAGAAGGGTTTCACTCTATCAACCATTCCCGATCAAGAATCTTCATCTATTCTTTCGCAAAGTTATTTTTCGATCATCAATGTGATGATCAAAAGATTATAGTCTCGCTAGGTCGGCTTCTCGCGGGACTTCCCATTCCCTTGTACAATCCCGAGATGCCTTTATTTTATGAAATCTTGGCCCATGAAAAATTCTCTCGGGCTGTTTATCAATTGAGTGGCGATTGCATTCGCCTAATGCTTGAGTTCGCGAATCGTGGTCTTTGGCAAAGGATCTTTATACCCTACTACTTGTTAGACACCCCGATTTATGCAGACTTGGAAATAGTTCTTTGAGAAGTACACTTTGTAGAGAACTTTTTCGAGAATTATTCGAGTGATAAAGATGAGGAATGCGAAATCTCATTTGGGGCATTCGCCCGAAAAAGAAGGATGATGTTCCCGAGGATAAATTGCTCATGCAAGATATTGACTGGCACCCGGGCAATAATACTACTCCTCGCCATTCCAAAGATGAGAAGTGGTGGGTTGTACCCTTGATTTTAAATGGCCCTTATATTGCGGGCTCGCACGTTCTTTCTGCGAATCTCGCAGGATATCACCCTTGGGAATTCAAATGGCCTGATAAGGCAAAAGAGGTATGTTTTCTACTTCAAATCTTGCTTTCGCAATTTTCTTTTTATATTTCTTGAGTTTGTGAAATTTTGGATCACCAAATTGAGAAGAAAATACAAGGATAATCCATTGGAGAGTACCCTGTCGATACTTCGATCGCTTACGGATGAAGTAAGAAACATTTCCTTTGTTATTTGAAACAATATTGTTGCCTCTGTTACTTATCTTTAACCGTATGCGAAGGTTGGAGTTGAAGAAGCTGTATCCGCGAAGACTAAAAGTAAGGGTAAAACCGTCGGTCGCAAAGATAAATCTTCTGCTCCATTGGCTAAGAAGCGAAAGATTCAATCTTCTTCTCTCCTTAGCTCAAGCTCGAATCTTCGACGAGGATAACCATGACTCGAATCCTTCTCTCGCCAAGAAGATTCCGTCGACCAGTTCTTCTATGGATCAGTTATCTAGCATCTTCTCAGACTCTTTCCAAGGAATGGGAGATGCTCCCCTAGCTTCTCTTTGCGGGGCTCTCGCGAACGTGTGTAATGCTACTTTATTAGAGGGCAATAATTCTTTCAATGGAGCCTCTAGAATTGTGTCTCCTGACTTCTTGAATGCACTTGGATCTTTGGTACGTATGCAGTCATATTTCCCGTTAATTTTAAATTTTTAAATATATATATTAATGATTTTTCTATCTTCTTTTATAGGTTGGAAGAACTTCTTTTGTAGTTGCCTCAGATCTCGAGAGAAGACGCAACAATCTTGAAAAGAAGAATTTGCAATTGAACAAGAAGATTCGAGAATTAGAAATTGAAGGCTGCGTCATCTCGCGATAAAGACGAGAGAATTCAAAAGTTAAATACCGAACTTGACTCCCAAAGGGATAGGGTGTCCACTCTTGTAACGGTAATCAACAACTTTATGGTATAAAATTTTACTTCCTTTTATTATTTTTATTTTATCGATCGCATCTTTGCTACCTAACTTACTCCCTTCGCGAGATGTATATAATCTCTCCGATGAGGCTATTCTTCTTCATACGTTTCCCGAACCTATGGATAATAACCTTCTTCTCGCTTACCTCAACAACTCTTTAAGTAGTTCATCGAACAAAATTAACTCCCTTTCATTAAATGAACTTGGACCAAATATCGCCTTTTAGAGATTGAACATAGATCGGTTTAAGTGCGGCCAACCAATTTAAACAAATGTTTCTCGAATCTCGTAAAGAAACCAAAATTTTGAGGAAGAAAATTAGTGACCATATAGATGACAAAGATCGCATTGCTAACAATGGTGCACAAGCATTAGTATCATTTCAGAAATCTCTTCTTGAACTACAAATCGAGCGAGATGAATTGCTTCGCCAGAATTCCTTGCTTAGTGAACGAGAAGATCAAATTCGTTCACTCCTTGTTATAAATAGTGACGATGAATTCGCCTGGGCTGCGAAAGTTTTAGATAATGCCAGAAATAACCTAGGTGTTGATGTTAGTCTTCATGCCGAGCATACTTCCTTGATTAAAGATATGATATCTGACAGAGAAGGTTGCTTATCACACCTTACTGTTTCTTACTTCCATTGTACTGTCTGTAAACTATTAACTTGTTGTTATTTCTTTGTAGAGTCCGAAAAAAGATTTCAAGCTAGAATTGCAGAGCTTGAATCTGAAAAAGAGCAGCTCGCAAGGAATTTCCCAGCAAGAATTGAAGAACTTGAATCTGAAAAACAACAGCTCGCAAAGAGTCTCTCCCTTCGTAATAATAAGTATTCCAAGTTGAAGAAACAATTTGAAACGACAGTGGCGAATTTTAATAATGATGCCGTTCGTTATCGCAATGGAGCCATGGAGTATGTTTGTAAGGACCACAATATCCCTCTGCATTCATATCCCTGGCTTTCTGAAAAGGTTCCTGAGAACCTGCCTGTCTCAGACGTTTCTGATAGTGAGGCTGGCGAAGAAGAAAATTCTGGCGATGAGAATAATAGAACTGAGGAATCAGATGAAGGAGAAGAATCACCAAAGAAATAATTCTTTTTGTTTTCTTTCGCTGCCTCTAATATCTGTACATTTCTGTATCTCTTTATTATAGTGTACTTCTTGTATTGTTCCCCCCTAAATTCGATCTTCACTCCCCTTTTTCGGCAGTTCTTCCTTGTAATATAATTGACTAACATTATTGATGTATAACTCTTGCATCAGAAGATGAATAACAATATTTCATCCTTTCCATTCCCATACTTGCCTCTGTTATTTATCTTCAGATGGAAGATTTCAGTTGTCATCATGTATTTTGTTGGATAATAATTTTATTGTTGTCGAAATGTATCATCGCGACGAGGTCGCGAGTATCTTCATAAGTTAAGAATCCCACTTATTATTTCGGTAATCTTTATTTTTTCTCTTTTTGTTGCGACAAGGTCGCAGGCCGCCTTTACATTTTCATGCAATGGCCCATTGACCTTGTCTTATCATGTTTGTGTGGTCTTCCGAGTTAGACCTCCCTAATTAGAGGTCTTCCCCTGCCACCTTTCATTGCGACAAAATCGCAGGACGTCTTTACACTTGCATGTAAAGACCCATTGATCTTGCCTTATCATTCTCCAAGTATTTTTGCCTCTTCAGGATGTTTTGGTTGCGACAATATGACAGGCCTAAATATCCTTGCGAACATAAAGCCCCATGACATTGCCGTCGTGCGACGAAATCGCAGGACGTCCGTACACTGTCGTGTAAAGACCCATTGATCTCGCCTTACCCTCGCGTTAGTATTATTGCCTCTGCAGGATCATTGCACAAATATGACGAGCCTAAATTCTCTTGCGAAAACATAGCCTTATGACATTTGCGTCTGTTTTGACACCCCCCCTAATGGAGAGCGTCGCCCTTATCATCTCCCCGGTTGCCCCTTCAAGGAGGCGAAACATCGGCCATACAAGACTAGCTCCTCCCATCCGGTCTTAACAACAACCAGTTGTTTTCGCAGCCTCTTATCTCTTATACCTATATGGTTTATGGTTACGAGACTGCACCCTAAGTGGAGTTTTCTTCGGGCGAGTGCAATATATGCCAAGACTTGCCAAGAATGGCCAGGGTAGGTTCATCCATCCCGGGCACTCTGGCTCAACCGTGTACCTCGGCGCCTTGAGCATACACTGACTCCTTGGAAGAGACCCTCGGTCGCCCAACCAGGGTATAACCTTATATAGTTGGGAATCCAAGGTATCTCTCTCGGATAGGCTTTCATGGGCCCCAAATTTTCATGACTCAGGCTTCAGGAGCGGTGTAACCTTCCCCCTGAGCCATGTCGAGAGATACCCCCTTATATGACGCACTTTAGGTCTTACATTTGCCTCTTACGAAATGTTATTCGCGAACTAGGGTGTACGCCATAAAGGTTCGTCCCATTCTTTTACTCATTCATATTTGTTATATCATTCAATCATTTATGTTTCATTATTTGCTGACATTTGTTTACGAAGTATTCGCACAATTCTGTTTCATTTGTTGTATTTTCATTTTTCTTTCTTGACTGAATTCCCATATACTCTTGGCTGCGAGATTCTCGCACATCATTACTTCAATTGCTACTTTTTCTCCTGTTTTCGCTGATTATTCACTTCTTATGCCTTTTGTTCCTCATATCTTTTGCTTCTTTATTACCATAATGTTCGCCTGTCTCTAGGCATTCACCTCGCGAGGTATGTTCAGTCCTTACTTCTATAGCATCCACCATCAATTTTCCTTTTCTCTGCTCATCTCTCACACGCGAGGTATGTTCAGTCCTTACTTCTATAGCATCCACCATCAATTTTCCTTTTCTCTGCTCATCTCTCACATGTTGCTTCCAACCTTTTCTTTTGGCATTTCTTTCTTCACAGCTTTCTACATCGACCTCATGACATTGTTGCGATTCCTTCCAATCTCCCTGTATAATTCCAATGCCATTTGGATGTGGGAATTTTATACATTGATGATATGTGGATGCGACTCCCAAGATTTCATGAAGCCATGGTCTCCCAATCAGCGCATTATATGGAGATTCTACGTCAACCACACAGAATAAAATATCAGTTGATAGTCCTTGTAGAGGTATTCTCATGTGAACCTCTCCCTTTGGTTTGTTTGCAGTGCCGTTAAAGCCATATATCTTATATGTCGAGGGGATCAAATCCTCGTCTTTTCCTCCCATCGTCTTGTAAGTATGGTAAAGAGAATATTCACCGAACTTAGGTGTCGATTAGATTCGGTTGATCGCCCGGCAAGCTTCGCTTCATCATCTTCTCCATCAACTGGTTTCGGGTTAATCTCTAGTTTCACAACCAACGGGCTATCATGTGTTTCTCTTCCTTTTGGCACTTCATCTCGCAGAGAAAGAAATAGTCTTCAACTGCCACTTTTCTAAGCTGCGTCGTCCTCGCTGGACTCATTATTTCTTTATCATTAGCATCTCTCGCAAAGACTCTACTAAGCACATTGTCATGAAAATCTTCAATTGTGCGATAGGAGTGGACAATAGAGTTGCAATTCAAATTTTTAGCTTTTGTCCCGACTTCTATCACAAATGTTTCCTTTCCTTTCGCCGACAATCGTTCATGCATCTCGGTGGTGGTGGTAATGTCGGCTTGTTTCTTCTCCCTTTAGAAAGTGATTCACTTCCCCGATCAATCATCCCGAGAATGATTCTCTTTATGTTTCTACGAGTCATTTGTTTGATGCCCATGGAAGCGATGGTAAGAACAAAATTCATGACTTCTATCGCCCGGGCGGTGGTTCCATTCCCACGTTCCAAGGTGCTGGTACATTTTCCATCACAAGTATAGCTTCCAGATCTTTTCCACACTAGCATTCCGTGGAGGCATCTTAATCTCTTCCCATACTATTCGCGGCTTCTCTGCCCTCCACGGTTATTTTTCCTTCGTCCACCGTATGTTTCTTGCACATGATCTAGCCTCGAATCTTATTATTCTTATTACGGTTGTAATAGTTCCTTTCTCGTTCAAATTCCTCTTGATCGTGGCTTCCCATGGCTACTATCTTCTGCATTGTCCCTCATCGGCTTTCCTTGCTTCTTGTCCTTGCGAAGTACTCGCCACTGTATTTATGAATTGAGGCGCAAGCTTGCGTTCGCAGCATTAGGGTTTGTGTTCGCGACTGGATAAGAATTCATTTCATTCTGTCTTTCTTCTAAGGCAATATATTCTTCCTGTAATTCTCGCAGTTCTGCCATTGTGATTGTATTTTTGATTCTAAAAATTTGAACGTATAACAAGTTGGTCGCGAAGAGAGCATTCACAAATGAGAGTATGAGATATCTTTCCTCAACCCGTCCCCGCCATTTCGCTACACATGGTCCTCCATCTTATTGTCAATCGCCTTAAGCTCTCGCCAACCCTTTGTTTCAACCCGAATACATCTTCAATACCGGGTCGCGAAGAGTTGTTACTTATGTATGCTCCGGGAATGTGGCTTGTAAATGGTTAAATGATGTGATTGTATTCCTTGGCAGACCTTCAAACCATTTTAATGCTTCTCCTATTAAGCTTGATGCGAAATACTTGCATAGTATAGCATCATGATTCTCCCATTGTAACATACATCTCATATAAGCCTTGATATGTTGTACCGCACAAGGTTGTTCCATCAAAGATGTTGGTTAACGCAGTAAATTGCACTTAGGAGGTATTCCTCCCATCCGTACTTCTAGCGTGAAGGGATTCTTCGCGGCCTTCTGCGATGGCTTCGTCCAATTGTTTCCTTCCTCCTTCCCTTCTATTGTTCAGTAATCCTCTCATTTCGGCCCAGTTCTCTTAAGATTTGTTCATTTGCCTCGTAATTTGATTCTACCTTGGTCTTTTTAGCTCGCTTCTCTCCGTCTTCGCTCGTGCCTATTTTGACCTTCCCGATCGTTATTTTCTCCTCTTCTTTCCCGCGACGCTCTTCTTCGTTTCTTTCGTCAATTCGCACGCCATTATATCGGTTGTTCTCTCTTCTTGGCTGTCTCTCGGCTCTCATCCGCACCCTCTCATATTCTTCATTAATATTTCTATTGGTACGATTTTGTTCCCTCCTTCTTTCGCGGTTGTCATGGTTATTCTCGCCGGATTGCCTCTTCCATCTCTTGATTTTCCATTTCTTCTCTTATCCTTTCTCTCTCGCGAGCTAGCCGCGCTTGTTCAATGTAGTGTCTCTCAATGTCATCCTCGATCTCTCGGTTTCTTCTCAGTTCTTCTCTCCCGTGCAAGATTATTCTCCCTTCAGCAACTGGGTCATTCGGTTCTTGGAGTTGCATGTTTCCTTGATTTTCCCTATTCCGTTCATTTTGAAGATTTTCGGGCTGAGGAATATAACGATCTTCTATTTCCCCTCTTCTCTCGCCATGCTCTGTACTCGGATTTTGTGTTTCTTCCTCGGTACTTTCTGTTGGTAAAACTCTCCTTCTTTCTTCCCTATTCGATCTTGAACTTGATCTCACGCTACTTCTAGATCTCCTATTTTGCAACCTCATATTTTCCATCCTCAATTCATGATTCTCTCTTGTTAAGTTCGCTCGTTCCTCTGCCTCTAGTCGTCTCTCTTCGTGTATTGTTTGTCTCAATCTTTCTAACGCTGCTATTTCTTCATTTCCTGGATTCATTTCTCCATTCATTCCTTGCTCGCCTCCTCCTTGTCCATTGTTCACCAGTCGCCGCTCCTCTTCCCTCTCGTCTTCGAGTCGACCTCCAAGTATGCACACTTACTCTATCATAATCCACAGCCGCGTTTGCTACCGGGGAGATCGGTGGCTGATTTTGATCTTCTCCATCATTTCTCATATTCATCCTTGACGATTCTCCCTGTTTTCATTCCTCCTTTCTCCAGCAAGTCTCCCACTTCTTCTTACAATCGTTGGTTGCCCTTGTACATTTCTTCTTCTAGCCATTTTTCTTTTCTAATGAATTCTTGAGTATCTTCTCCAAATCTTTTCTCTGTTAATCCAAATTCTTTCCAAAACAACCTTGCGAGATTATACATTTTTTTCTAATGAAACAACCTTGCGAGATTATACATTTTTTTCCCCTTTTTGGGGAGCCAAAAAATTCTTTGCGAGGAGGGAGGTTCGAACCCGCGACCTCTGGTTTATACTCTTCGCCAGTGATCAATTGTGCTAGCTGCTGTTTGTGAAAGAAACACACAATACTATAACTTTATTCACTTCTTCGCTCTCGGAAGTTTAAAAAATATGTAAAAGGTGGGATTCGAACTCGCAACCCCAAGCTTGTTCTCTTCGCAAACGACCATCTGGGCTACTTGTTGCTTGCGAAGGAAACACACAATGCTATAGCTTTATTCCATTTTTTCCTCTTGAAAGTTCAAAAATATTTGAAAAATACGACCGTGGCGAGATTTGATCTTGCGACATCAAGCCTCTTCGCTCCAACTCAAACCATCTCAGGCGAGCTTCCTTTTGTGATAAAAATCACGCGTTTTTTGTTCTTATCCTTTTCTTCGTTGTTCCTTAATTTCCTTCAACAATTTTCCTCTTTTCTTTTTCTCCTGAATATGAAATCTTCCATTAAAAATTAGCTTTCTTCCTTGAATTTTATCACATCAAACCCTTTTTTTTATGTTCTTGAATTGTTGACGGTATTTTCTCCCGAAAGTGTGATTTCTTCCATAAAACTTCCATTTTTGAACCTAAATTTTATAGATCTAAATAAAAAGTATGAACAAGTAATTACTTTTCATGGAAATTTCTCTTAAAGTTTATAGATCCAATTGAATTCACCACCAACAAGAGCGCTTTTTTCTAAACTTTCTTGAACCAACAAGATTAGGTCCCTGTTTAGCGCATATGTAGTTGCGGGATTTCCCACACTACACCCCTTACTCGATTTTGCTTAATTAATCCATTGAAAGATGTAAGATCAAGAATATTTATTGATTGAATCCATGAACTGTTTACACAGGATAATAGAATTACACTTAGAAATTAAAACACTCTTAAACTTTCTCTCTCCTATTGACTTGCTTAACAATTCCAAAAAGATCTCTCTCACCATAGATTCACTCAGCCCTTTATATAGGGTAATACATAGTGGATGACAGCTAAGCTATCATTTATTTTCGGGAATGTCCCGCGAAGTGTCGCAGATGCACAAACATTCGTTCTCGCGACACTTCTTAACCCTCGCCAGGTTTCACGTCTTCTTTGTGTTTTGCCTGTCGTTATTCCTTGCGTCGTTTATTTTAGCTCCTGCGACTCCTTCGCGATGCTGTCGCTTATTTATCCCGCGAGCCTTGTTTGTTGCAATATTACGATCCTACAATTTATATGTCCATATTTTTGACACTCAATAAATATGTCCTTATACAACAATAAATATGTCCCTACTTTTTTATAACCTTATCCATTTAATATTAGATTACCTTAATACCCTCACTCATATAATATTTTTCTTTATTTCAAAATACAACAAATTTCTTCCTCCACCACTTCACCACCACCACCACCAACATTCAACTACCATTCCACCACCACCGTTCAACAACCACCACCTACCAACCGCCACCACCACTAATATTCCACCACCACTCCTTCACCACCACCATTACACCACCAACAGTCCTCCGCCACTAGTCCGTCGCCGCCGCCGCCACCACCACCGCCACCGCCGCCGCCGGTTTAGATATTTTTGGATCAACAACAGTAGTTGATCCAAATAAAAATAGAACCAACAGTAGAAGTTGATCCAATTTAGGTGATCAACAACGGTAGTTGATCCAAAAAGAAAAAAGGATCAATAATAGAAGTTGATCCACTGTTTATCCCCTAAATTGGATCAACAATGAAAGTTGATCCATATAAATGGAGTGAACTTGGCGTGAGTCGAACACGCATCATCTGACATGGAGTCAGTCATGCTACCATTGCACCACAAGTTCAACATTGGAGAAATTTACATGATTTAAACTACAAGTTTGATTTAAAATACAAGCATGATTATACTTATCCAAGGAAATATTGTCAACAATTGGAGTTGAAAGGATCAACAACAGTAGTTGATCCCATAAAAAAATTGGGTCAACAATGTGAGTTGATCCAATGAATGGATCAACAACCGTAATTGATCCCATAAAAAATTGGGTCAACAATAAGAGTTGATCCCATAAATGGATCAACAACAGTAGTTGATCCAATAAAAAAATGGTCAACAACAAGAATTGATCCCATAAATGGATCAACAACCGTAATTGATCCCATAAAAACCGAAGTCCAAAGATATACATAAACAAAAATGGTAATGCTTGATCATTTCAAAATGTTGGAAGACGACAAAGTGAGATCCCATAAAAAAAAATAGTTATACCTCCCATGTTGGAGGCAGACAACCACTACCAATACCAAAAGCAAAAACCACCAACTCCACCAACACAACCACTATCATCAGTTCAACACAAGTTCATGAAATGAGGCAGGGTATGTAGTTCTCTCAGTACATGGATAACTTAATAAGCAATAAGATAACTAAATAGAGAAGATAACTGAAGCAGTAGTAAGATTATTAAATAGAGAAGACGAACAAAAGAGAAAATAGAATAAACTGAGATATCAAATATGTTATATGCATTTAAAAAACTGGAGGCCTCACAATTAAATACTCATGCATTCATGGATCAGTTCCCTTTAGTTTTAAGTTTTAACTATAAAATTAGTGCAATGACAACGGTGTAGGCATGAAACATATATAGTAAACTAAAAACTAACATACTGTTCATATCCCAAGATGTTGAACTAAATTAACTATATACTGTATCCTTCCCACAACCCTCATGAACATGTGTGTAAGAGAGGGAAAGCGAGGAAACCTGATAAAGCTTGAGTATACCATGGCTTTGCTAGTTGCATCGTCACTTGGGGTTCATACCCATGTGCGCCTGAAGCAACCTAAGAGAATAAACCATCACATAATTGAGCTTCTTAATGACAATGCATACACACATAAGCTGAACCAGTAAACAACAGCAGGCCTTAAGCAACAATGCAGCTTTGACAGGTAAAACAGTCTTTAGCGAAATACTCATTAGCTACCTGTACTTATCAACGACTTCTTATTTCCATCTCCATCACCACTCTACTACTGCTCCTACATCAATAATAAAATAACAAGAACCCCTCAAACTCTACCAAAGACCTCCTCCACAACAACACCAATATCAATACTCTTATCACCATCATTACCACCCTCACCACTACAAAGAACATCCACCACCATCACCTCCAAAGTAACAACATCCACTACCACCACAACAACAGGCACCAACAACAATGATACAACATCCACCACCACTAATGTAAACACAGCAACCACCGCCACCTATGCAGCAACACATGCCACCATCACCACCACCACCACCATAACATCCATTACCAGAAAAACTCCCTAAAGTCAATTAGGGATTTGAAACACAGTAATCTTCATCAATCTAAAAGAGTAAAAGAAAAAATTGACAATCATTTTTGACGCCAATAACTCAAGACAAACGTAGCATGGTCGAAATTAAATCAGTAACAAAAGAGTTTATGCCAAATTTCAATGCATCAAAAAAGTAATGAATTAGAATGACAAATAAGAGATAGAACTTACCTTTTTATTCGTTTTTGATGACTGAATTTCTAGATCCAACTATTGATGAAGATTTTTATCGTCTCTCTTCCCAATCGATGCAGATAATCTTTAAGAACCAACACTAACATCATTGATTTTAGGATTTTCAAGTCAAATCCAGTCGAAATCGAAATGAACCTAACATTTTTGATGCTCGAATTAGGTTTTAGAGATTAGTTTCTCGTTGATGTATCACCAGATTTAAGATTTGTTGTTGAATCAGAAGGAAATCGATCTAAATCGATTGTGTAGGAGTAAGTGGTGATGCTGGTTGGTGGTGGCGGAAATAGAGATTGTGGAGATGGTGGGAGCGACGGAGATGGTAGTGGTTGGGAACGATGAATTTCTTTCTGAGTGTTTCGAACAACGAAGAAGCATATAAGATTCAAAGGCTAAAATGGGAATTATAAAAATTCTTATTTCAGATGAAATTACAATTATGCCATCAGGGATATTTTATAAAGTCTATTAGGGATATATGTGAAGACTCATGAATAGGAGGGATATTTATCCAATTTCCACTTATGGTATTGTAACATGTGTTTCGAAATTGTTAACAGTTTCGACATTCGAGATTACATCGTTCAGTCTTTCCCATCCTTCCTTCAAAGGGGTACTCAACAGTTTTTATCTCCACTTTTGCCTGAATATCACTACAGTCATTGTACACTGAGCCATTTCAGTGTTTTTGCGTTTCTTGTTTTCTAAAGAACAAGTACTGACCATCTTTGCACATCCATCCAATTCGACTGAAGTCTACTCAGTTTAAAATTTGAATTACCGCACCCCCTAGGCCAGTGCCATTACCACCTACCTACTCATGTAGAGTAATAAAAAGCAGGTCACAAAATAAGAAATTTTTCTTTCCGAACAAAATTCCATTTGTTTATCGGGTTGTTGTGCAGGTGCTTGTAGTTTATCTGGTTGGGAAGAAGCTTGTTTGTTTGTTTTTTTGTGCTTTGAGTTCTTAAACCTTGAGGTTTTGTAATTCGGTTTCAAGATCAAATTTTTGGGGCGTGCTAGTACGAGCTCGAGGCAGTCAGATGTTATTAGATTCTTGCATAGGGTTAAGATTCTCGGAGTACCGAAGTCAGACCACCCATCATCCATTTGATGTGTTACTTGTCCCACTCCTCCTGATAAGGCTCGTAGGTTGGGTTACAAGAATACAAGGCAAAAAAACCCAATACACAACTCTTAGGCAGCTGCCTGTAAGGCAGGTTTTTTTTAAGTATCAAAATAAAAAAAAGGTTTTGGAGTCTGTCAGACAACCGCACGACCACCACAGCAGGCCAAGGCCAAGCTGAGAACGATCATCTACAGCGACAGGGCCTATATCATAGGCATGTGCGCCATTAATCACGCTCTGGTCGTGCGGTCCTGGTTCATCAACCAGACTGAGGTTCTCAGTCTCCTTAGAACTCAAGGATACAGAGGTACGAGCCTATAGAACAGATCCTGTTCAAGTAAGGTCGTGTCCAGTTTCCCGATTCCAGCCACTATAAACCACACTCCGTTTCGCGGTATTGTCGCTGTGGGACTAAGAAATGAAATGAGGTCTAGCAGCTATTTCTGAATCCCCTTGGGAGAGTGAACCATAAATGTACACCTTTGAATTTTTATGTTTCATTTCTTGCATCTGCTTTGGATCCTAACTCTCTTGTTCTTGTTCTTGATGTTTGCAGTCTAAGTGTATTGCTTGCTGGACAGAAGTACTGCTAAGAAGAGCACAACCTCTACACCAGTACACAAATGGAAGCGGATGCTTTTTGCTTCATCATCCTTCTTCATCATGGGGTATAATGTTGTCAAACTGAAAGACAAGTTTGATATACTCAATAAGATTTCAGTGATTGGAAAAGCAAAGAGAGATGACAACATTTGAGAAATTAAAGAGAAGATTAGAGTTTTAGAAGCTGAAGCAAGTGCTGATCAGAAAAAGATTCAGGATTTGGATATGAAAGTGCAACAGTTGAAGGATGAACTGAGAAGTGAAAATGAGGAGATTGAAGCTATATATGAAGTTGCTGGAGACTGGAGAGGAACTTGAATGCAGAAAAAGCTAACAGGTTTAATGCATTCATGTCAGTTGCAGCAGCACCTTGGATTTGAGTAGCAGCATACAACACAAACAGGAGGAAGAAACACAAGCATAGATGGAGGAATTAGTGATCAAAACAGTCCACAACAAATTTTGTTTATGATTTTGTTTTGAGATTGTGGTGAAGCAAAGTTAAATGATTTGACAATCCATGTTATTTATTTTGTTATCTTTGGCCAATTTGGAAATGGAGATAACCTCAAATGACTTTTCTTCTGCACATTATAAACCCATGAACCATGTGGATACATTTGCAGATGCCGAGAACCGAGACCCATTTTCCAGTAGCAAGTACCGGGTTTGGGTAGGAGACTAATTCCCAAAATATAGGACATAGTTTCTACGCCGGCCTGACCAAGCCTTGCACAGCCCGTAGGCAAGTAATTTCATAGTTTTTACATTTGCAGATGCCATCACAAGTAATTTCATATGTAGAGGTGATATTGGGTAGATCTGTACAGGTGCTTGTAATTTCATCTGGTTAGCTGAAATTACCTTGTTTATCGGGTTATTGTGCAGGTTATTGTAGTTCATCTGTTTGGTTTAGACCACTCTGTTGAGGAATATCCGCCAAAAAGGGCAACAGCACGGGTATACCCATTGGGCATAGAGGGCAACAAATTAACAACTTGCCAACTTTTAAAAGACAATGGTTACGAAGTTTGGGAGACCAAAAGGCTGGCGGTACCAAAAAAAAAAAAAAAAAAAAAAAAATAATAATAATAATAATGAAGAATGAGCTCATAGTCGCGCATTTTCTTCAGTAAGAGAATCTGAAGCTTATGGGAACCCTATCCACATGTGCGCATGTTATATCATTGCTCGATGGTTAAAGGAAAACTGACATCACTTAAGAACGCGAAATTGGGGGATATAAAAAGGAATTGGGGGATATTGATTACTTCTCCCAACCCATGGTGTGTGTTAAGGGGTGATTTTTGGATATGAAAATACTAAAATACCCTTTGGTTAATTAAAAAACATTATGAAAAGACCAGAATACCCATTCTACTAAAACATTAAAATCAAAAACCAAATTCATATATCCCCATTTACCTAAATCAGTACCGGCACAGTAAGGGTTAGGTTCTGAAAAAAAATTTTCCATCGTTCTTCATCGTTCTTCGTCGATTCAAAAATTTCTTCGTCGATTAACCAACCCGAATCATAAACAATGCCTCCATTTAAAGAAACCAAATGCCCAATCGAACTCAACATCATCGATTGCTCAACAAAAACAGGCGGAAAGACTTGCTAAGATTGCTCAAGAGCAAGAACACGAAGAAGCAACGTTATCTGACGATCAACTACTCAAATATATGGTTTCTGTGAGAAGGTAAGTCATTTAAAACTACTTTGTAGGTGTTTAAATCGATCTATGGCAATGGGTTTAGGTTAGAATCGCGAAACCTAACTCAAACAGTTGAGTTTGAGAGAGTGCCTAGGACATTGAAATTCGTATGAATACGGTCAGTTTTGTGTTCCCGGCATTCAACCTATGATGAATACAAAGGTCGGTTTACAACCTTGAATAACTGTGAGATCGAATTTTCACTAGGCATTCAATCTAGGATGAATACAAAGGCGGTTTTGTAGTACCGGCAGTGTTTGATAATAATTCGTGTATCTTAGGTATTGGACTTAAAACATACAGGAGAGTTTATGAATTTGCCACCAGTACCGGCATTGTTTTTTGGATTCATTCCATGCCGGTGTTGAGTACCGGCATTCATTTCTAATAATTCGAGCATGCCGGTAGTGTACTTAAAACATACAGGAGAGTTTATGAATTTGTCACCAGTACCGGCATAGATTTTTGGTTTCATTACATGCCGGTTATGGATACCGGCATTCTTTTTTAATAATTCGAGCATGCCGGTAGTGGACTTAAAACATACAGGAACATTGTCAACAATACCGGCATAGATTTTAGGTTGCATTTATATGCCGGTAGTTAGTACCGGCACTGTCGATAGTCAATGTGTACTGCCGGAACATGGTACCGGCGTGGTTTAGTTTAAGGTATGCAATGCCGGTACTAAAACTGAAGGTGAGTTGTCTTATTATATTCATTGCTTTCCGTGTGCTTACGATATAGGTCAAAAGCAAAGGAAGCCAACAAAAGAAAAAATAAAGATATTGTCACTAAGAGAAGAAGAAAGGACGGTCTTGATACTCCTCAGTCTCTGCCTCCTCGAGGGAAAGATGAAGGTCGTAAGATACGTTTGGGGGCTGGTTCAAGAGGGATAATTTGGGAGAGTGGTATTGACCGTAGTCGACTTGCAAACCGTGAGCAGGATGATCAAGATGAACCAGATGAAGAGGAAAGTCAATTAGCAAGCCAAAGCGAAGTTGGTGGCCCAAGTCAACAACCAACACAAGGCAATGGCAAGAAGGGAAAGGGCAACGTCAAAGTGAAAGTTAAGGGTTCTCACCTTCCTCACATTGATGACATGATTTCGACCTTGAACGTGGTAGAATTTGGGGCGAAGCTCGGAACCAAAAACACTATTTGGATACAAACACTGTGGGCTCGTACTATCTATCAAACCTATGTAAGCATTTTCTATCTTGTACATATGTATTGTTGTGTATTTATGTAAAATCTCTTAATTGTATTGTCTCTCCTAATTGTAGGATCATAAGAAGGTTTGTGCGTGTTTTCCAAAAACCAAGCCGCGGATGGTTGGGACTTGTCCGAGGAATGTGAAGAGGTCCAAACAATAGTAAAGGATTCTGGTCTATATGCTTTGGTTGAAAATTATGTGAAGCCTCGATTCATTCTATGTCAATTGCTTCATCGAAAGGTATCATGGTGAAACCGATACCATGCACTTCTCTTTTGGGGAGATGACCTTTATCCTCGAAGATGCTCGTAACATTCTAGGCTTGAATGTTATCGGCAAATCAATTGCGAAGGAGTTGAGTCTCTAGACCTAGAATGGTCAACGTTGCACCGGCCTCGACTAACAAGATATTTGGTTGGGACTACAAAACTTCGTGGAGAGCTTTTATGAATCCATGTCCAGTAAGACAAAGACAATCAAGTTGACGCCGCTTAAGAAGAATTTTGAAAAGACAAAGAAAAGAAGTTTGGAGGATGGATGGGACCCTAAACAAATTCGTTATATCGTCATCGGCACTGTTATACATCTTGGGCACTAGGGTATTCCCTGACACCAATGGCAACAGGGTTAGTGCGAACTACCTTCAGTACTTGGATCCGTTGGAAGGTGTCTATGGATATTCTTGGGGCCCGGATGACGTCCAAGTTCCTCCACAGAAAAACCCTCCAGTTCCAACTCCCGCACAGGCACCACCTACGATGACCCAACTTAATAACACCGTTGGATTGCTTGTAAGTATTGTTAATTGCTTCGTCGTTTAATATACACATAATCTTATATGTATACTAATTATGTGTTTGTTATATTAAACTATCGGCGTCGGCTTAGCAAGTTAAAGAAGATGTTGGGTTGCAAGTACCAGAAGAGAGAG
>JAJJWW010004523.1:0-10196 GCA_023531295.1 Papaver armeniacum
AACGAAACCTTAAACAAACCTTATTTCGCATAAATGTATGCATACTCGAGCTCTTAAATCGAAACTCGACCACGAGTTGACTACTTCCATGTCGAAACTTGGTAAGAACGAAGAAACCATCCATTTACAGGTAAGATTCCTTCGAAATATTCTACGAAACCTTAAACAAACCTTATTTACGTATATTAGTATGCATACTCGGCTCCAAGATCGAACTCAGCCGCGAGTTGACTACTTTAAGTCAAAAACTTGGTAAAAATGACGAATCCATCCATTTACTGAGTAAGATTCTTTCGGTATATTCTACGAAACCTTAAACAAACCTTATTTACTGCATATTCTATGTATACTAATGCTCCGAGATCGAAACTCCGCCGCGAGTTGACTACTCTAAGTCGAAACTTGGTAAGAACGACAAATCCATCCATTCTGAGTAAGATTCCTTCGAGATATTCTACGAAACCTTAAACAAACCTTATTTATGCATATTCTATGCATACCATGCTCCGAGATCGAATCTTGGCCGCGAGTTGACTACTCTAAGTCAGAAACTTGGTAAGAACGACGAATCCATCCATTTACAGTTAAGAAATATATCGTAATTGGATAAGAAATATATCGAATTGGATAAGAAATATATCGAATTGAACATCCCGTGTTCGAAGATTACCGAGTTAAAATGACCATATTACCCTTACTAGAAATAAATGTAATAAATATTACGGAGATTGTGAAAATTACTAAACTATCCTTATCACGAAATAAGTAAAGTAAATATTATAGATAGTGAAAATGATCATATTACCCTTCATGGAAATTTGTGCAATAAATATTATGGAGATTGTGAAAGTGACCTAACTACCCTTATCGAAAAAAGTAAAGTAAATACTCTTCGCTTGTGAAAATGACCATATTACCCTTCTTGGAAATTAATGCAATAAATATTATGAAGACTATGAAATGACCAGGACCACGCTTATCGGAAAATAAGTAAACTAAATATTATAAATTGTTAAAATCACCATATTACCCTTACTTAGAATAAAGGTAATAAATATTATGGAGAGCTGTGAAAATTACCGCAGTACCCTTATGCTGAAGTGAGTAAAGTAAATATTACAAATAGTGAAAAATGTATGTAATTATTTACAGAGAAGGCGTGTATGTGATTGTTTACGGAGAAGGCTTCGTCTTTGTTTGCGGCTTAGTTACCCGAGCATTATTTTTGAGCATTACAACTCTTATGAAGGGTTGTCTCAAAGTTAGTGTATTAAAGAACCACAAACTTGACAGAACATGTAATAGTGTTAGGTATGGTTAGTGGTGTAGACTTCCATACAGGAGGTTGAGGATCAAATGCCCACATCCTCATTTCTTCTAATGTTCTACTCCCTCCGTTCCACTTTAGATGATGTTTTTAAAGTTTTCACGCACATTAAGAAATGGAGAGAGATATAAAAAAGTTCTATTCATGCCCTTGAGAAAAGTCTTCAAACATTAATTGCTATTAGTGTGTTTAAAAATAAACTTATGGTTCCAAGACAAAATGTGAGGGTATTGATGGTAGTTCTATGGAAAAATATGAAAACTATCAAGTAATGTGGAACAAAAAAATAACCCTAAACACTCATCTAAAATGGAGCGGAGGGAGTATATTTTTACTTCAACAACACTTATAAGTGTTGTTATACATTTTATTTAAAAAAAGAAAAAAAAAAGCCAAAACTTGTGAGACGGTAAGGATGGTTGATGAGCTAGGCGTCCATGCGGTAGATTCATGTTCGAATCTCCCTATAACCTCATTTTTTCCAACATTATATATTTTTACTCCAACAACACTCATAGTGTTGTTGTAGGTTTCATTAAAAAAAGAAAAAAACCGAAACTTGTGAACCGAAAGGGTGGTTGATGATCTAGACTTCCATGCAGAGAGGTTCATGTTAAAATCTCCCCTCTAAAATTTTTTTCATTATCATATTTTTGTGTTCTTCAACAACACTTGTCGAAGTGTGATAGGCTAAGTCACTACATATATGGAACAGAGTTGTTATAGCTAAATGTCGTCACAACTGTTTTGCTTAAGGAGTTGTCGTTTGTTTTCTTAGTGCAACCCCTTGTTTCCTAAGGGTTGGCAGTGATGATATACGACAACTCTTTCTTTGAAACCAGTTGTAAAACATAGGACTTTCTACGATGTTTAGAAAAGTGTTGTAAATCTCCAGTTGTAGATGTATATTTTTCCGTAGTGTTCATGTTGTTATCAAAAAATTTCTTTATTGGTAGTAGTTATATTATGGAGTATTGGGTCAGTAATTTGTGGTCTTTCATTATCTAACATTCTGATAATGAGAAGATTCACAATATCTGTAGAAATCTTAAATAAAGGGATCGTTATCATGATTTCTTGAACAAATATATCCACGTACTCCCACTGATTATGCCATCATTAACGAATTTATATTTTTGGTTTCAATAAGTCTCATACTACGGTTAGAACGTTAAAGAATACCATTTGGGTCATTAGGAAAATCAATGAACCAATAATAGTTTCCAAATCCAATTTTCATTCTCTGGAATGTAAGCCCTCACCTCCAACTGAACAACCATAACTTAAAGGTGATTTAAACTAGGTTTCCAACCATTCTAGTCCAAAGTGTGTCTTTGAAACTGCTTTACTCGGAAATCTATTTAAATTACACAGTTGTTGAAAGAACATACATTCACTGATATGTGGTCATTATGCATAACTCATCACGCTTCTAACCATTTTCATAAAAGTATGATTTTGCCTTTTGTTATACACCATTATGCCAAGGATAAGTTGGCCTTGTGTATTGAGCAACAAATCCAAAATTTTGGAGATACTACGTAAAAGATTTAGGATATTATCCTGTTTTGTCATACCTTTCACAATATTCACCACCTTTATCGGACTTTATGATTTTCTCTTTCTCTATAATTGCCTCTCAATTTCAATAATGAATGTTCAAGAAAACATCCACGGATTGAGATTCGTAATGCAATTGATAGATGTACACAGTAACGCGAAAAATCATCATGTGATAAACAATTTTATCTTCCAAAAAATGGACATTAAAAGTATACCAAATAATCATAATCAACAATTAATAAGAACAAAAGCTGAAATTTATATTAGAGATAAATGACAATTAAGCTTACAATAGTTTCATACCTTCAATAAGATTCTCCTGTGGGTAAAACCTTATCAAGGAACAATGTGAGACATGAAAAAAATTAGTACATATTTTACCTTCTCATACACACAACATTATGTTTGTTCAATACCACAACTAGAATCACCTGTGGGCAACTCACGTCCTAAAATGTATTAACAAACTCCAATAATTCTAAATATTTTCAACCTAATATAATGTGAGTTGTAGTCACCTGTGGGTGGCTATTATTTCACATGTATATGAAACATTTAGATAACCTTAATGCTTGTTTAAATTTGTGAACCAAAACTACTTGTGAGCAGCATTGTTCAAATCGTTAAATCAAACTGAAAGGGCTCAAAATATACAACACTTACAAGATAAGAGTTTAGTATCACTGTGGTGATAACTAAACAATCCAGCAAACATGTACAAATTCAAATATCACACTAACTTTTCTTGTGACATCGCGTGGTCCCATTCAATGATATGTACATACTTAATCTGATCATAAAATTAGTCGATTATAAACAATTATGAGTAACCCTGAAACATTTATTGAAAATCATGTCATACGTAAATTGAGAAAATATCAACACGCTTTAATTGAAAAAAATCCAAACGTATTGAACCTTTCGTAAACCAGAATTGAGCATTAAGCAACTATAAGTATAATTCAATAATGAAATTTCGTTGAAGGAAATTCTTTGATGCATCGCTAGTTAAATTCGATAAAGGATCGGAATAAATAAAGGTTATAGTGTAGATAATGATTTTCACAAATATAAGAAATAACCCAAAAACAATAATTCTTTATTTCTTCTTTTAAAAATGCACCGAGCTTTAGACTTAAAGTAACATATTTGAGTGTGCATTTAAAATATGAAAATCCATTATGGGTTACTCAATTCTATAATAAGAATTAAAGAAAAAAAAATTAAATAAGCATTTTAAAAAAAGTATGTACCAAAAATCATGTGGCGTTTACTTAATCATGATTTTATTTGAATGTGTCTATCAAAAAAGGTCAAAAGAAAAATTAAACATAATGACACTAGACACGCTCAAGATTTAAATCAATTCATATCCATAATGTATGATCAACAATCATATCAGTCAGTGTTTTCTTAAATATGTGAACTCCAATTTCCTGTGGGTAAGTTTTGTTCTGATATATGTAAGAAAAACAAGATTACAAGCATTTGACAAAATTGTGATTATGACCAAAAGTGATTTGACATCACTGTGGTGATAGCCAATCAACTAAAATAATGTCATTATCACATGATATCGATAACTGCAAAACCTACACTTTACGGTTTGCAAATAAAACATCAATCATGTCATAAAGTCACAAAAAAAACATTCACATATATATAAGCAAGCAAAGACAAACATCTGTGGACATTATGCCTTTCATGGTTACATACATAATCATAATATTTGTTCAAACATGTGAATTAGAGTAACCTGTGGGTAACTTTTCATTCTAATATGTATGACTAAATAGTTAATTTCTTTATGTTTATATATACAAACACTTGAACAAACATCTCCTGTGGGTGATAGTTATTCTCATGTGATTGCACAAAACGGTGTAAACTTACAATGACATGATAATATAACATAATACTTTAGTATCACTGTGGTGATAGCTAAAGAGCATACAATTCAAACATTTTGGTGATCTAAAACATGTTATAGTTATTACCATACAATAAAGTTCAATACATGTTCATATTAAAAACCAAAATTAAAAGTCAAAGTCAACATGCGAAAGTTAATATTCAAACAGTCAAGTCAACGCTGAAAGTCAAACAGTCAGTCAAAGTCAACGGCAGAAGTCAAATAGTCGGTCAAAGTCAACAGGGGAAGTCAATCAGTTAGTCAAAGTCAGACATTATGGTCAACTGTTTTCTTAATGTCAAACTGATACGGGACGTATTAGTAAATTTAAAAGTATATTCCAAGATATGGCTATATCTTGGATATCTATGATTTTAGCATTTTATTTATTAGGATTATTATTTGCTTTATCTTCTTTTATGAGAATAATATATTCTTTAGGATATTTTAGTTATATTTAGATTTAGTTTAATTTCTTAGACGATTATATAAGCCCGTTTATATTCTTTAGGCTATTTTAGTTATATTTAGATTTAGTTTAATTTCTTAGACGATTATATAAGCCCGTTTATTCTATCATTGTAACTATCTTGGATTAGCTCGCTTATATTGATTAATGAATTTGTTAAGTTATTTGGTTAATACCATTGATCGTTTATTCGTTATTTTGCTCCTGGATTGGAGTTGATTATCATTATTGGGTCCTGTTTACCGGAGTGGATTCTCCGCGTGTCGATTTATTTCAAATCGTTTCAGTTGTCTTAGTATCGGGTGGTATCGAACGAGGCTTTTCCTGTGATGTTCATCTGTGGGTTTTCACCTAGAAGAATCAGTTGAGGAGTCCTGTGAAATCTAGGTATTTTATCTAATCAAAAAAAAAAAAGATCATTTCATCATCAAGGTGCGTAGTTTCCTTTACACCAATCAGTTGCTCATCAAAAATATCTTGTGAATGTTAGTTCCAGTCAAGATTCAAGATGCGAGAACAACACTTATACTTTTACGTGAGTCGATATATATTGGAAAAGAAACTTTGGGATTTTGTTATCCATGGTGGTTGTGAATAAAATTTGGTTTCCATCAAAATGGTGGAAGCTTTGGGTTATGATATGGATCGGTATCCTGTCCGGATCGGATAAAATGGGTCAACAACCACAACGAAGGCTTAGTTACTTGTTTGGGTGTTTGCAAAATTCTAATAGCAATGCGGCAAGTGTTACTGCGACACCATATTTTGTGAAGTAGTTGATGTTGACATTTGTGATGTTGTGTTGGGTGCTTCGTGGTTATTTGACGTTCGAGCAAGTTGTCGTGATAACATTTGTGAATTCATATGGGGAACCACCAAGGTCAAGCTAATGTCGGGTAAACGGCCGTTGATATAAACAAAAGCTGAGAATATGCCAAAATGGTAAATGAAGACTGCTTCTAGGATCGGTTAACGCGAACAAAAGGAGACTACAGTGGCGAAGGCTTTCCATGGAGGCCTATTTTCCAATTTTTTGTGACAGTTCACCTAATTCTTATGGAGTTCGAGTGGACAACACATGGAAGTCTAATGAGTGCCAAATATTGCATATTTATACATCTATTTATTGGCATTTAACTCATCTTTTGTGTTCATAAATCGAGATATTATCCCGTATTCCGTGTTTTCTTTGTTTTCGAGAATAAATATTTGTATTAATTAATTTTGTGTTTTTAGGTAATAAATAAAGCCCTGAGAACTGAGGGATTTCAAAGGAGCAGAGAATTTGAGATTACACTGCAGCGCTACAGAAAGCAAAGTCGGCGCGACTTTCACGTGGTAAAACCCACAAGTAAGGGAATTCATCATAAGATATGGGTCGATGGTCTAATTTTGTACCCAAACAATCTTACTCCGCTTCAATATTGGAGCCGCTGAGATCTCCTCGCATCTGCACCGGCCGCTTCCATGGCTATCACTTTGTACGCTGCCCCGCCAACACCAAGACATTCAGCTTCGATTGCTCAGACATTACCTCCCAGATCCTACGCCGCCGCATCATTCTCATCATCACTGCACTCCGCCTCCACAAAGAAACGCACTATACCTATACTCCTAGTCGACTAACTCATTTCCCTTCTTCTTCTCTTTCTTCTTCCCTACTCGTTAACCCATCCTCTTCTTCTCTTCCCATACTTGTTGCAGCTTACCACCTCACCATCATCTCCTTTCCCCGACACCCAACATCATCGTCGGCAGCTCAACCACTCCTTTCTTGAGTCATCTCTATCATGACTTCTTCCACTAGAAGCTAGGATAGAGATAACTAAAGCTAGGGTTTCTCAACAACCATGCATGGAGTTGCGAGCCGAATAGACAAGAGAGGAGTACGATTCAAGCGAGTATGAGGCGAGAGGGTATGACTTTAATTCATTGTTTTGAGAATTAGGGTTTGAATGTTTTCATGTATAAATAAGATAGAGTTGTGTGTGTGTTGATGGGTGAAAACTACTCTGCAGAATTTGGTAATTTGGGGTGTGGATGAGGAATGAATCTAAACCTTCAACAAATGCCTTTGCGCGGTGAGTGCTTGTAGATTCGAGAGATCAATCGTGCAAGTCCGGCCTAAACCAAGAAATGGCCGTTCCGGACTTGTTTCGGTCACAAAGTGAAGGAGATGGGGTTGATCTTAGGGAGGGAAGCGAAGAAGGTGTTGAGATTGTGAAGGTGTTGGCTTGCTTATGACTTGTAACAGAAGGATGAGCAAGCTTACGGTTGATGCAAGCAGGCTCTGAGTGTTTGAATACGGTTTGTATTAACACTTGATTTCTGTCGACTGAACTTGTGTTGTCTGTCTTTCCTGTTGTTGTTTGAAATAGGGCGGAGAACCTATTTATACAAGTCATTGAGCCTTATTCACGTTTCTCGTGGGAAGTGGAGGTAATGGAATGATGGAGTGGTGGAGTTGTGTGTCGGTAGCATACGACCGGTCTTGCCCACTTCTCCAGTTCATCTCTAACCGTCCATGACTTCCTAACACGTTCTTGTAATGGCGCGTTGCCTGCTGCACGGCCGTAAACCGCCGAGACCAATACCCCAGTAAGTATCCCCAGGTTTGTGACATGATTGATGTACGGAATGTGGATCGTGGATCCACGGAAGATAGCATGTAATGCTGAATTGAATAACTGCGTTATTCGAGAAAGTCGATACTTGTGGAGTATCGTGTGTATTTCATGCGAGTGCGCATTGTGGTGTGGTAAAGTGATGGGTAATGACTCCTCACCAACCAAATAACTCCGACCGGGGTTGTATAACCAAGCTGGTGAAGTCGGACGGATGAGATGATGTTTGAGACACTCATCTGCGGCCAGTTGATGAAATCGGGGTTTTTAAAGAGGTGCGCAAGCATCACTCTTCGACTTGGTCGAAACCAAGCATGGGAAGAATTTTGTAGAGGGCCAGACCATACATGCGTGTTGACGGCATGATGGTGTACACGTCCATGTCTCACCGTCTCATGAAGATGCAATCTAGGCCACTCAATTTGACCGTCAAGAGGAGTGGTTGAGATCGGTTTGCTGCGAGAAATCTCTTACGCAAAGGAATTGGTAACCGCGTGTCATCCCAAGTTTGGGCGCGCGCCCCAAGGCGACCCATCTTGGTCGGTCTTGGTCGATCATACCACCGTGTAGGTGGTAGGTTAGTGTTCACACCTATACTGATTATCCCATGAAAACGTGATCTAAGCCATTCAAATCATCCAGGTGAAGTTGAGCGGTCGAGATCGGTTTAGGATTTGGGAGGTGTAACCGCACGAGTTTGGGCGTGCGTTTTGGGTTGGCCGGGAATGATGCGCCTTGGCCGACCGCAAGAGGAGGTAGATGGGCCCACGGTGGTCATGCTTTGGTATGACCGACCTTGGTTAATCCAATCACGTGACCCTCCATTCAGTCGCGGAGAAGGTGGACGCGCGTGATGACTTGAAACCCTAATTTTGGCTTTCAAAGCCGCGCGACCATGCCCTTTTGGGCGGACGAATTTGTTGTAACCAACCATGGTTGGCTTTGACCGATTGGTCAAGTGTGTAGGCGGTCACATGGTGATCGTGTTGACATGCTCCGGGCCTTTGAGTCTACATCTACACCCTCCATCTATGCCTGCGAAGATGGACGGTTGAGACCTTTTTTGCGGCACATGTCATATGCCGCAAACCCTAATTTAGGGTTTTCCGTCCATAATGCTTGGTATGGACGGTTTCTTGCAGCGAAGGCCAACGGTCGACCATGCGGGGTCGGCTGTGTGTATTCCATACCTGCTTGGGGGTGATGGAATTGATCTGTGGTCATCCAATCATGCTTGTGGAGTTGGATGACTGCGATCAGATCATATCTGGCAAGCTAAGGCCGTGGGTATTCCATACAGCTTGGGGGTGATGGAATTGATACGTGGTCATCCAATCATGCTTGTGGAGTTGGATGAGCTGCGATCGAATCATATCCAGGATGCTGAGTACGAGTCAAGTCGGGATGCTCAATCGGGCTAGTATAACACGCGAGAGGGGCTCAATCGGGCTAGTATAACACACCGAGAGGGCTCGGGCTAGTATAACACACGAGAATCGGCACTGTACGGGTATTTCGTACATGGTTTCATTATAGTGCTTGGAGGTTCGTGTTACTACGTAAGAGTAACACTCGGTCGTCATGCCACACTTGATAATGATTCATTATAGTGCTTGGAGGTTCGTGTTACTCTGTAAGAGTAACACTCAGTCGTCATGCCACACTGATAATGAGTACAGGAAATACAAGACTGATATGAAATTCACAGGAAGGGATTGTTGTTACATGCTCCATTCTTGGTGAATTAAGTGAGGAGTATCCGTCACTTATAAAAGGCTTTATCTTTTACAAGATGTCAGCGCATGATTTTTCAGGTTTTTTTACAATTTTAACCTTAAACGAAAATCCACCATCAACATTAAGTCCCCTGCCTAGCACATAATGGTTACATTATTGTGTGGTAGGCATGAGATGGTGACATGCATACATGAGAAAGACAAGGTAAAAGGAGTTTACCCGGAAGAGTGTCGGCCGACCGCTAGTTTTCCACGCCGTCACGCTTGTATGGAATCCCCGGTGGGGCCGGTTTCTTTCTTTGGGTATTTGAATCGAGGAGGAAACCAAACAAAAGAGGAATCCTTGTTCTATTGGGATTCTTCTAATTTTTTGTCTGATAAAGCCCCGACCTTTTAACTTTTTTCCTCCACGAATTTTCTTTTTCTTCTTTTGTTCGTCCGTGGCAACCTTACTCTTTGCCTGCGTCATTCTTCTATCGTTGCCCGATGTCCAGGGTATTCTGCAGGAAGCGCCAGTGATCCGGTCATGGGAGTTGCTCCTGTCACGTAGCTCCAAGGTAGGTTT
>JAJJWW010004524.1:0-87682 GCA_023531295.1 Papaver armeniacum
AGGATATATATTTAAAAACATTGTTTTGTAATATTATACAAAACTTAGAGAGATAGTGTGGTGGTATTATTTTGGGCTCCCACACTATAGACTCGGGTTCAAGTCTCACCCCATGCATTTGAATAGGTATATTTATATATACTTAATAAAATCCGGGAGAGCGGGGCCTTGGGGTCTTGGGAGGTCCGCTCGATTTCAAAATGTTTTTTTTTTTGCATTTAACTTCGATTTCCAAAAACGTTTTTTGTCGACTTAATATTCTTAATTAATTTCATTAATTGAGCAATTATATTTTGCCCGTTTTCTAACTGTTACTTTAAGGTTAATTGAGTGTATTTACTCAAAATTTATTTTCATTAAAGTTGATTGATTCTCTTGAGTTTTATAAGACTTGATTTTTACAGAGGATGAAAAACAGATTGTTTTTACATCTATTGAATTCTGAGCAAGATAAGAAAGAAAGAGTTATAGTTGGTTCGATTTCTCAAGGTGCGAGAAATCGAACAAGAGAGTGAATCACATTTTTATCCCATAGGTGTTCGACAATTTTTTGATCGCTAGCACAATCAAGAGGCAGAGTCGCGAAATACCTTAAAGATAGCGACCTAGTCCGCGACTCAATTTGTTTGGGATCCGATTTCATTATTTCTTCATTGTTTCCAACAATTTTAAGGTATTTGATTTTTGCTATGGAGGTTAAAAAGGAAGCGCGTTGATGATACCAACAAGCCATTCAAATTTGAAGGGCTGCATTTCGGGGAAGATGGAAGTCGAAGATGTTCTTTTATCTCAAACTCATGAAGTCGCATAAGATTGTGTTGAGTGTTCATCCTGGAACCATGGAACTCGTGCCGATAAAACCTACTGCCGATAAGACCGTTGCCGATGCCGATGCCGATGATGGTGCTGCCGCTCGATCCATCTCCTTCCGATGGTGCCAAAGATCTTGTTTCTCAAACCGCCGAGGAGAAACAAAAGGCCATTGACAAATGGATCGATGACGACTTTGATTGCAAAAACTACATTCTTAACGCATTATCTCGATGATTTATATGAGTATTATTCAACTTTTGAAACTGCTAAAGATGTGTGGGATGAATTACGGAAAAATACGACACCGAGGAAGTCGGCTCAAAGAAGTATGTTGTGAGCCGTATTTGAGATACCAAATGGTGGATGATAGGTCGGTTATTTGCACGGGCTCATGAACTTCAAAAAAAATTTACCACGAAATTGTGGCCGAAGGTATGAAAGTGATGAACAATTTCAAGTTTCGTAATGATTGACAAGTTACCACATAGTCGAAAGATTTTCGTAATACTTTGCGTCACAAGACTAAAGAATTTTCTCTTGAAAGTTTGATTGTTAAGCTCAGGGTTGAGGAAGAAGCTCGGAAACAAGATAAGAAGGAAGAGATCCTCATAGTTTCTAACAATAAGACTCATACTAATCTGAAACCTAATAAAAAGGATATGAAGCCTAACCCGAACCAGAAGAAAGGAGGAAGGCCTAATCAAAACAAGAACCAAAACCCATCAAAAAATGGACAGAATTCCAATTCTGAGTTTCTTTGTTATGTCTGTAATAAACCAAACCACATAGCTAGGAATTGCAGGTTTAACAAGGAAAAAAAATAACGCACAAGCTAATGCTGTGGGTGACGTTATAATTGCCATGGTCTCTGATCCAGAGTTCTACATGGTTGGTGGATCTGATGGGTGGTGGATAGATAGTGGTGCTTCGCGTCATTGTTTTTTTGATAGGTCCATGTTTAAGACTTATGTTGAAACCAAGGATAAGAAAGTATTGTTGGGAGACTCTCACAACACTATGGTGAAAGGTTCTGGTACGGTAGAATTGAAGTTTACTTCAGGAAGACACTCATCTTTGAAAGATGTTCTTCACACTCCGAAATGAGGAAGAACCTTGTTTAAGGCTATCTTCTCAACAAGGTGGGTTGTATCAAACTATTGGGTCTGATGTTTACACTATAACTAAGAATAAGAATTTTATAGGAAAAGGTTATACTCACGATGGAATGTTTAAGCTACTTGTTGATGCTATGAATAAAATTGATTCTTCTCGCTTATATGGTTTGCAATTTTAATGTTTGGCATGGTAGGCTTTGTCATGTGGGTAAAAAGTTAGTAAATAACATGAGCAAGTTAGGTGTCCTTCCCGAATTTTCGAAAATGAATTTGAAAATGTGAATACCGCAGTCAAGCAAAAATAACTAAGAATTCACATAAATCATTTGTAAGAGAATCCCAACCACTAGACTTAATACATTCGATTTGTGTGAATATGAAGGTATCCTAACTAGAAATGGGAAGAGATATATTATGACGTTCATTGATGATTGTTCTAATTATACGTATGTTTATTTGCCGAGCCATAAGAATGAAGCTATTGAAAAGTTTAAAATTTTTATTCAATGAAATTGAAAATCAATTTGGTAGAAAAATTAAGAGGTTTCGTAGTGATAGAGGCACCGAATATGATTCTCGCTCCTTTATCGAAATTTATCAAACTAATGGCATAATACATGAAAGAACCGCTCCATATAATCCTCAAATGAATGGAAAAGTGAAAGAAAGAATCGTACACCGACCGAACTTACTTGTTGCTTGTTTGCTTAGTTTCGGTGTGCTTCTCATTGGTGGGGTGAATGTTTGTTATTTGTTTGCCATGTTTTGAATCGCATTCCCAATAATAAAACCATGATATCTCCTTATGAACTTTGGAGAAATAGAAAACCTAATGTATCTTATTTTAGAGTTTGGGGATGTTTGGATTTTGTTAGGAAACCTGATCCTAAAAGACATAAGTTAGAAAGTAGAGCTTATGAATGTGTTTTTATTGGTTATGCTCAAAACAAAGAAAGCTTATAGGTTCTTTGATATTAATAATAAGGTTATTATTGAATCGGTGATGTTGACTTCTTTGAAGATAGATTTCCTTTTAAATCTAGAATTAGTGGGGGTAATAGTGGGGGTTCAACACCTAGCACTTTACCTAGTGTTGATTCTGAGTCTAGATTAGAAGAACCTAGAAGTGAAGAAACTAGGATCACCTAATTTGAACCTAGATGCAAAGTAAAAGAGGGGACTGAGACAAAAGATAAAAATCCCGATTTTGAATTTTACGCTATAGAAGAAGAACCTTCTAATTTACAAGAGGCGTTTAGTTCACAGAGTCTAGTTTACGGCAAGAAGTGTAGATAATGAATGGGATTCTCACATGTCTAATGGAACTTGGAGTTATGTAGATTTACCTCCCGGTTGTAAGCCAATAGGTTGTAAATGGGTCTTGAAAAGGAAACTCAAACTTGATGGAACAATAGATAAGCATAAGGCTAGATTTGGTTGCCAAAGGTTATAGTAAAATGAGAGAACGTAGACTTTTTTTATACTTATTCTCCCGTTACTAGATTAACATCTATACGTGTTTTGATTGTTGTTGTTTACTCATAATCTTGTTATTCATCAAATGGATGTTAAACCGCTTTTTGAATGGTGAACTAGAAGAGGAAATTTACATGGAACAACTTTGAAGGTTTTGTAATTCTGGACAAGAACATAAAGTATGTAAGCTAGAAAAATCTCTTTATGGTTTGAAACAAGCTCCTAAACAATGGCATGAGAAATTTGATAATTTAATGATTTCAAGTAACTTCTAATAAATGAGGGTGACAAATGTATCTACTATAAATCTGAGAATGATGTATGTGTGATTGTTTGCTTGTATGTGGATGATTTGCTAATATTTGGTTCCAGGTTTATCGTTGTCAATGAAACTAAAAGCATGCTTAGTTCGAACTTTGACATGAAAGATTTGGGTGAAGTTAGTGTAATCTTGGGAATCAAAATAACTAGAACTAATAGTGGTATTTGTTTGGATCAATCTCACTACATTGAAAAAATCCTAAAGAAGTATGAATATTTTGATTATAAACCTGTTTTTACTCCTTTTGATCCTACTTTGTGAAATTGTTAAGGAACACTTGGAAAAAGTGTTAGAAAATCGAATATGCTAGTATAATAGGCAAGATGCGTTATGCAAATTGATTGTACTAGACCAGACATTGCGTATGTAGTGGGAGTTACGTGCGAGTTTACCGGAATCCTAGTTTGAAACACTGGGATGCTGTTGAGAGGGTTATGCGGTATCTGAAAAGAACCACAAACCTAGGATTACACTATCAAAGGTATCCCGCGGTCCTTGAAGGATTTAGCGATGCTAATTGGAACATTCTTTCAGATGATTCCAAGTCCACCAGTGGATATGTTTTTACTATTGCTGGGGGCGCTGTATCTTGGAGATCAAAGAAACAGACAATTATAGCCCAATCTACGATGGAGGCTGAATTGATAGCAGTAGAAGCAGCTAGTGAAGAGGCAGGATGGTGAGATATCGTTGTCGACATTCCAAGTATGGGAAAACCAATACCACCACTTTGATCTATCATGCGATAGTACCGCGGCTATCGGAGTAGTAGATAATTGTTATAATAACAATAAGAATCGACATATATATCGAAAGCACGACACAGTTAGAGAATTTCTCACAACTGGTGTTGTAAGAATAGATCATGTAATATCTGAAGGAAATATAGCTGACACTTTGACGAAAGGGTTAGCTAGAGAAAAGGTATGGAAGTTTTCTAGAAGTATGGGACTTAGGCCTGTGAGAAGTTGAGTCATTTGTAATGGATACCCAACCTAGATAGGTTCAAAGGGACTAGACGAAGTTACAAATGATATGATAGAGTCATGCACTCCCATAGCATGATATCCTGAAGTGGGAAACAGATTGAGTGTTTAAACTCTTAATGATGTTTATAGCTCTTAAGTTAGAGTGGGATACACAGGAGTATTCTTGATAGACTCACCTATACGAATGTGAAGGTGTGGCCGCCTTCTATGAGAACTTGGGCACTTCTCTAGATTGTTCGTTAAGAAAGGGATAAGCACATGGCCTTAATGTGCGAACTTAAGAACTTTACTCTAGATATAGTTGTGTGTGTTGAATAATCTAGTATTAGTTAGAGTTCAAGACGCGAGTCACTCTAGTTACCTAATACTTAGAAAGTTTAACACGATGTAGAGGTTCAAGTCGAAAGGCACCTTTGCTTACGCACAACTGTATATCACTTGCTCAATGTTTTTTGAAATATAAGTGGGGGATTGTTAGGATATATATTTAAAAACATTGTTTTGTAATATTATACAAAACTTAGAGAGATAGTGTGGTGGTATTATTTTGGGCTCCCACACTATAGACTTGGGTTCAAGTCTCACCCCATGCATTTGAATAGGTATATTTATATATTTATATATACTTAATAAAATCCGGGAGAGCGGGGCCTTGGGGTCTTGGGAGGTCTGCTGATTTCAAAATGTTTTTTTTTGCAGATTTAACTTCTGATTTCCAAAAACGTTTTTTGTCAACTTAATATTCTTAATTAATTTCATTAATTTAGGCAATTATATTTTGCCCGTTTTCTAACTGTTACGGAAGGTTAATTGAGTGTATTTACTCAAAATTTATTTTCATTAAAGTTGATTGATTCTCTTGAGTTTTATAAGACTGGTTTTTTTACATAGGATGAAAAACAAATTGTTTTTACATCTATTGAGTTCTGAGCAAGATAAGAAAGAAAGAGTTATAGTTGGTTCGATTTCTCAATGTGCAGAGAAATCGAACAAGAGAGTGAATCACTGTTTTATCCCATAGGTGTTCGACAATTTTTGATTGCTAGCACAATCAAGAGGCGTAGTCGTGAAATACCTTAAAGATAGCGACCTAGTCCGCGACTCACATTTGAGATCCGATTTCATTATTTCTTCATTGTTTCCAACACTATACGCATGCAAAAAAAAAAAAAAAAACCTAAAGCTCTACACGGATGGAAAACAAAGGCGGCTAGGGTTCGATCACAGTGGGAGCTAGGGTTTGCATCACGGTCATAGAATGAGCACAATGACTTGTTTTGTAGACTCAGGCAAAAAAAAAAAAATTATTTATAGACTCAGGCGATTCGCGTAATCTTATCTAACAGTGGACAGATCTTTCTTACATATGCATGTGTAGGTGGATTGTTTAAGCATGATACACTGAAGAGAAAAGCAAATGTCATTGAGGGAAGGACAAGAGTTGATCAAGCATAGTGGTCCTGTGAAGGGAAGCCGTATTTTCTCCCTATTTGGACAGAGAATAAGAAATATCAGCTGATGAGATTCCTCAATATCATTTTTTTCATGTTAGAACTTACCGAATGTACCATGTTGGTCATCGTGGTGTTAATGCACTTTTTTTTTTTTTTTTTTAAGATAATGATCTTTAAATTCTACTAAAATGGAGTTAGATTAATTGATGGTCTGTCTCTTGCAGGAGATTCTCGAGAAGGTGGTAAGAAAAATGGGAAGGACAATATCTGATGTTGTGCTCTGAAAAGCGCTAATGATAGACTTTGGTATGTGCAACTGAAGAAATTAAAGGCAGGGTACGGTTTTGCAAAGGTTGGAACTTGGAAGCTATGAAGCATGGATACCGATACGGGGATACAGATACGGGGATTCGTCAATTTTCAAAAAATGGGGATACGGGATACGTTGGGATACGTGTATTAATTAAAAAATATTTAATTTATTAATAGTGAAAAGAATTGCATAAAGTAAGAAAATTCTAAAATACTATCTGGAATATCAAAAAACAAAAATAGATTAAAAAAAAAAAGATAACCCATCACTCATCAATATTGAATAAGAATGTTAGGGTTAGACATTTATATACTGCTTCTATAGAATAATTTTTGATAAATACGAATATATACCATATCTAAAAATATTTAACATATTTTGTATATAAATATTTGGCAATATTATATATATATATATATCTTATACTATAAGAAGTGTCCCCTTTAGAGTATCCGAGAAGTATCCCAAAATATCCCCTACCCTTTTTGTAATTAATAAAAAGGAACGCTTTAAATGGGGTGTCTGATACGTATCCCCAAGTGTCCCCAAGTGTCCGACACTGATACGGCGTCCGACACGGATACGTCACCGGTTTTGAGGTGTCCGTGCTTCATAGCTTGGAAGGAATTCACAAAACATCACTTTTTAAGGGATGGAATATATTAGAAATCAGTTACAATGGGAACTCACAACTTTGTTCGC
The DNA here is from genome assembly GCA_023531295.1 of Papaver armeniacum. NCBI lineage: Eukaryota > Viridiplantae > Streptophyta > Magnoliopsida > Ranunculales > Papaveraceae > Papaver > Papaver armeniacum. The sequence continues at coordinate 7,185 of JAJJWW010004524.1, forward strand.
GTATTACCAATTATTATGGACACCTCCCTCTGGATCATGTTTTGTAAGTCTCTTCTATTGAAGCAATGTTAGACTTTGTTATTTCTAATTAATTTTTTATTGTTTCTTATTTTTAATTTGTTAATTGACTACTTTTAATATAATCATTTTTAGTAATTGGATATTTGATACCTATTTTTTTTCCTGTATCATGCTTCAAACAATCTCTAAAAATTCCCTAGCACCAAAATATATTTTTCTCTAGAAAATATCTAGGCCCGTGCAAAGTACGAGAGCAACACCTAGTGTATATAAAATAAAATAATTCTCCTCAGTCCTCGCTGAATATGCTAGCATTTTTAGGGGCGACCCCAAAAGAATTAGGGGCGACACAAAAGATAAAATAGATTGAAAATACTTGTATACCCCTTCATAATCGGTAGTTTAGGTTTTTTTTAGCTACCGATTGCAAAATCTCATTTTTGGGACAACTCTATATTCGGTAATTATATGAACTATTTTGACTACCGATTATGGCTCAACCAAATTAGAAAAATAGAGGATTTTTGCAAAATATCATTTTGGGGCAACTCTATATTCGGAAGTCAGGATACCTTCATTTACTACCAATTATAGGCTCAACCAATGCAGTTGAAAAAGCTCGGTGCGGGCATGGACGTGGTATGCATGCAATGCCGGTACGCTATACAGGGGGTCTGGGGGGGTCCGGGGGGGCGTAGCCTCCTAGCAGAGTGTGAGACAACGTCTCGTAGAATTTTTTTTTCTACGAGAAAATTGAATTTCAGTAGGATTTTTGCAAAATCTGATTTTGGGGCTACTCTATATTCGGTAGTTATATGAACTATCTTGACTACCGAATATGGTTGGATATTTGCAAAGAGAGTCACTGTATAATCGGAAGTCATGATAACTCTTCCTTTCTTACCGATTATAGGCTCAACCAAATTTCAAAAAAAAAAAGGATTTTTGCAAAATCTGATTTTGGGCTACTCTATATTCGGTAGTTATATATGAACTATTTTGACTACCGAATATGGTTGGATATTTGCAAAGAGAGAAAGGATAATCGGAAGTTAGGATAACTTCATTTACTACCGATTATAGGCTCAACCAAAATTTCAAAAAAAAAAAAAAAGGATTTTTGCAAAATCTGATTTTGGGGCTACTCTATATTCGGTAGTTATATGAACTATTTTGACTACCGATTATGGTAGGATATTTGTAAAGAGAGCCACTGTATAATCGGAAGTCATGATAACTTTTCCTTTCTTACCGATTATAGGCTCAACCGAAATTCCAAAAAAAAAGGATTTTCGCAAAATCTCATTTTGGGGCTACTCTATATTCGGGAGTTAAATAACCTAAATTCCCTACCGATTATGGTAGGATATTTGCCAAAGGTCTACTTTAATCGGGAGTCAAGATAACTTTATTTACTACCGATTATAGGATAGTCAAAATTCAAAAGATAAAGGATTTTATTTTGGGGATACTTTATATTCTAAGTTATACAGACCAAATTTACTCCGATTGTTGATTAACTACCGATTGTATAGTTATCTACCGATTGTAAAGGATAGTTTGGGATTAAAAAAAACGCCCGAAAATAACCTACCGATTGTAAAATAACCTACCGATTATGTGATTTTTGTCGTTTTGTGTCGCCCTAATTTTTGGGGTCGCCCCTAAAGACCCCAGGCTGAATATGACCTCTTATATAATTTGATATTGCTTATAACAGCCTTGCAAATGGAGACAATGGTAGGCCAGTCATTCCATTCCCATTGCTTTCACTTTTTAGTCAAACACTCTTTTAGTAGCTTTTTAACGCTAATGATGTAATTTAGACCTGGTCTTGGTGGTGGCTGCTGGGTAGTGCTGTGGTCCTAAATAGTTGGACTTGTCGGGGAGAAAGTCAAAATATGAGGCTTAGGCATTTTTGAGTCGCTAGTCAAAAGTCTTTTATATAACGGGTCAAACACTGCAGGGTGGTCTATTGGTGCACTTGCACTACTTGTACACTCTCAACGTAAGTCTACCACTTCTTCTTTTCTTGATCAGAATATAAGTCTACTACTTCAGCTTCTTCTATTATCAATGAAATTTTCTTTCATATAAAATAACTTCAGCTTCTTCCTCTTGAAGCTCTTATTATCTCGTGTTCACTGGATTATTATTTCTCATGGAATTTGTTTCCTTCAAATGCCTTCTCCTTTGGATTCTTTTCCTTTCTTCCGCACACTCTGGTAATCTCCGGAACACCTTTTTTTTCTTTGTTTCGGTTACTTTTTTTTTTTTTTTTTTTTTTTTTTTTGGGGGGGGTTATTAAGTGATTAGATCAGCAAAGAAATATTATCATAATAGCGAATGGCTATGTTTGCATCACGGTCATAAAATGAGCACAATGTCTTGTTTTGACAGTTCCAAAAAGCTGTGAGATTATACTAGACGATTTTTACATCCACTTCATTGAGTGGGAATAAAAAAATTAAAACGAGCACTTGCACTACTTTATACTTTCACTTGCACTTGCGTAATTTTTTGCTTCATCTTTGATCATGTATCTTGTGTTTCCTCCAATAATTCTCATGGACTGTTTCTTGCGAATGACTTTTGCTGTTATTTCTTTTCCATCTTCTCTACTTCCAGCTCCATTCTCATTTCCCTTCAAAATGTGTCCATCCAACTCTGTATTTGTTCCATTCATAGCAGTAGAGTGCTCGCGATTCATTTCATTTAATGCATTTGTCTCATCCCCATCTCTATTGGATACAACATTGCCAATTTCCGTCGTCACTGGGTTTGGATTTTGTTGCTGGCTTTTCATGAATGTCCAATGAGGCTTATTCTTCCCCACTTGAGTGGGTATATATTAGTGGGTTTGTTGTTTGGTTTCAGCTTTGTGCGCCGTGGATGGACTGAACGGTGGGAAAGTAAGAGGTGTGAATTTGGGTAATTGGTTGGTTATTGAAGGATGGATGAAACCTTCACTGTTTGAGGGCATTGCCAATCCAGATATGCTTGTAAGTACTACTATTTATGGACTTAATTTCAGTGATTTTGCTTCAGTTCTTTTAGTTTTGGTGGTTGTATATTTATCGAAGTTTATAATGCAGGACGGAGCAAAGGTTCAGTTTCGATCTCTGAGCTTAAATAAGTATGTATGTGCGGAGGAGGGAGGGGATTCTGGCGTTGTCACCGTAGACAGGGAAAAAGCTAGTGGTTGGGAAACCTTCAGAGTAAGACAATCACACAAATTAAACCAGAATTTCCGTATTTCTTTTTCGAACTCATATGGGATAATATAAGCTCGAGATGTGTAAGATCATGTAACTACTCTCTGTTGCAGTTATGGAGGCTATCTCAATCGGAATATCAGCTTCGTTCTTTCAAAGGACAGTTTCTATCCTGTGCTGGACAAGGGGCCTCTGTCACCGCAACATCAGGATCACCATCTTTAAAAGAAACGTTCACTATTGAAAGATCTAGTAATAGTCGAGTTCGTATTAAACATTCTAGCGGTAGATATCTACAGGTGAGATACTCTCAGAAATTTAAACTTCTCACTTGACATTTGAGTCATTGTAATTAACCCATAATCGAAACTTTTGACATTATTAGGCATCTTCTGAAAATGAGCTAAAAGCAGACTATGTTGGGACCCCAGGATTGGATGATGGTAATGCCGCCATATTCGAGATGACTTTTGATGGTAGCCGTTTGCAGGGAGAATACCAGCTCTCTAATGGGCATGGACCTGAAAAAGCAAAACAAGTGCTCACGGTAATTTTCTATTTCTTTTAACAAGAAAATGGCAATTTTCGTAAAACAAACTATCCCGTATATCTAGCAGTCGATGTTAACATTAACTGATTGCATTATTTTCTTGTATATGAGAAATTATGACTTAACTGTTGCTTATAGCTAGATGTCGAGTGCAGTTCAAACCTCTGGATGAAAAGAGGACACGGTAACATTGAATAATCAGATCTTTATAAAGAAAAATTTATTTGAATTGCAGGAACATAGGAACAGCTACATTACACGAGAAGACTTTCAGTTTCTTAGCCAACACGGTATAAATACCGTGAGGATTCCTGTTGGGTGGTGGATTACCAAAGATCCCAACCCACCAGCTCCTTATGTTGGGGGAAGTTTGGCAGCTCTAGATAATGCATTCAGATGGGCACAGTGGGTCTCTCTTTCCTTATTTTCTTGTACATCATCCTGGTTCCTAGTTTTGTGAACATTGACTTACTTAAACTTGATGTGCAGGGAGTTTGGCATGAAATGCATAATCGACCTTCACGCAGCTCCAGGCTCCCAAAATGGAATGGATCACAGTTCCAGTCGTGATGGTTTTATTGACTGGATGAAATCCGATAATATCCAGCAAAGCCTTGATGCTATAGATTTCCTAGCTTCCAAGTAAAATATGTTTCAATTCCTGGAAACTTTTACCGTGTTTCTATCTGCAGCTCCTAATGAGCATGTTATCTTTCATTTGCAGGTATGCAAATGATCCAGCTTTGTTGGGGATTGAGCTTTTGAATGAACCACATTCTCCTGAAGTTCCTTTGGATACAGTACTGAATTACTACAAAGATGGATATAACATTGTGAGAAAATATTCAGACAAAGCTTATGTTATAATGAGTCAGTTGATTGGCCCTGGAGACCCAGCTGACATTTATAAGGCCAACACTGGTAAAAGAAATGTAGTGCTGGACTTGCACTACTATAATCTCTTCGATGATAAGTTCAATAGTATGAGCACACAGGAGAATATCGATTTCTTATATAATACCAGGAAAACTCAAATGGATTCCTTAAACGCTGCTGATGGACCGTTGTTATTTATTGGTAAGTGCTTATTTATTAACTAGTTGCTGTCAACTCAAAACAAGAACATGGTAGTTTGTTCATAGCAACATGAAAATCCGAAGTCACTTAACTATTTTGTTGGAAATTAATTCAGGGGAATGGGTGAACGAATTTGGCAGAGGCGGGTCTCAAGAGGATTATCAAAACTTCGGTAGAGCACAGTTAGATGTGTATGGTTCAGCTTCTTTTGGATGGGCATATTGGTCATTCAAGAATGTTCAGCAACATTGGTCTCTCCAGTGGAACATCAACAACAATTACTTACAGTTATAGGTGCACACTTTGTCATTTTAGTTATTAGAATCTGTAATATAAGAGATTTTAATGTCTGGTCACGTAAGATCGGCTTGTGTGTTACAGTTTCACTGATTAACTTTTATGGGTTGAATCATCCGATGCAGGAAACTTCACCAAGAAAGCAAAGTACGAAGCTATTTTCGGCTAGTCTGCATGGTTAGCGTGTAGTCACTCAAGTGTATGGTCGGGACACTTTACGAAGAAGAATAAATAAGCTCAACATTGTAATCAGTTCCCTTAAAGGATGTTGCTTCCATGTACTAATAATTGAATAATGTACGTACTCGATATGTAACTAAGAACAGTTGAGGCTTTATAGATATGATTTTATTATGATTTTCTATTAATCACATATTGAATTTTACCTATGATTTTGTGGCGTTCTATCATTAGGTCTATAGTCCACTAATGGCGTAGCCAAGAATTATCAGATGGGGTGCAAAAATTTGATATGGGGAGAAAAAAAAAATATAGGGGTGCAAAAAAGTAAAAATGAGCTTTTTTTTTTTCGAAAGAGAAGGTTATATTAAAAGAGAAAAAGAGAACCAAAGAATAATCCAAGGTCAATTACATACACATTAGAGTATCCCAATTACTCCAAATGAGACTTGGATCAACATACTTGAAAGTGTCATTATCACAAGATCATAAAACTACCAATTACTTAACCAAATCAATACTTTCTTGCACACACTTATGTCGACCTCCAAAAACCCTTCCATTCCTTTCCTTCCACAAAACCCAATAAATCGCATAATGCAATATTTTCCATACCTGTCTTCCTTTACCACGCAGCATGTTGGTGGTCCAAGCTTCAAATAACTGAAGCGACATACTTGGCATAGGCCAAGCAATTTTGAAGGCTGCAATGAAGTACTTCCATATCTCAAAAGAATACGTGTGTTGATGGTGGTTTTTAAACAAGGGGTAAAAACGTAAAACCCCATGACCTAGTGTTACCCGCAACACATTAACTAAGAGCATTTAACTCAGGTGTAAATAATTAATAGGGGTATTTTTTCAAAATACCGCATTAGGTTTTCAACACGTAACCCTAATTCCAAAACCAAGCCGCATATCTGCGCACCATGGCAACATCGCCAAACCAAGCCGCACACTGCGCACCATGGCAACAATGCCAAACCAAGCCGCATATTGCGCACAATGGCAACATCGCCAAACCAAGCCGCACATCGCGCACCATGGCAACAATGCCAAACCAAGCCGCATATCGCGCACCATGGCAACATCTTTGCCAAACCAAGCCGCACACTGCGCACCATGGCAACAATGCCAAACCAAGCCGCACACTCGCGCACCATAGCAACAATGCCAAACCAAGCCGCACACCGTGCACCATGGCAACAATGCCAAACCAAGCCGCAGATCGTGCACCATGGCAACAATGCCAAACCAAGCCGCACACTGCGCACCATGGCGACAATGCCAAACCAAGCCGCACACTGCGCACCATGGCAACCATGCCAAAACTAAGCCGCTATGCCATTGGCACATGCCAAATATAGCGCCCTAGGCTTGCAAAACGTGCAACTAGGTCAACATGGCCGTACGTGCCATTGGCACATGCCAACGCGTACCACAAGCCATATTTCCAAGCCGCTATGCCATTGGCGCATGCCAAATATAGCGCCCTAGGTTTGCAAAACGTGCAACTAGGTCAACATGGCCGTACGTGCCATTGGCACATGCCAACGCGTACCACAAGCCATATTTCCAAGCCGCTATGCCATTGGCGCATGCCAAATATAGCGCCCTAGGCTTACGAACCATAGAACCTAGGCCAAGTCGGCCACGCATGCCATTGGCACATGCCAACATGCTCGCTGGTAGCTTTTCTTACCAAGGCCACGGCCCTAATGGCCACGCATGCCATTGGCACATGCCAACATGCTCGCTAGGTAGCTTTTCTTACCAAGGCCAAGGGCCTAACGGCCACGCATGCCATTGGCACATGCCAACATGCTCGCTGGTAGCTTTTCTTACCAAGGCCACGGCCCTAACGGCCACGCATGCCATTGGCACATGCCAACATGCTCGCTGGTAGCTTTTCTTACCAAGGCCACGGCCCTAATGGCCACGCATGCCATTGGCACATGCCAACATGCTCGCTGGTAGCTTTTCTTACCAAGGCCACGGCCCTAACGGACACGCATGCCATTGGCACATGCCAACATGCTCGCTGGTAACTTTTCTTACCAAGGCCACGGCCCTAAAGGCCACGCATGCCATTGGCACATGCCAAACACACACGCTGGTAGCCTAACTTGCAAACCGTGCAACCTACCACCAAGGCATTCCGCACATGCCATTGGCACATGCCAAACACACACGCTGGTAGCCTAACTTGCAAACCGTGCAACCTACCACCAAGGAATTCCGCACATGCCATTGGCACATGCCAAACATACATTTGGTAGCCTAACTTGCAAACCGTGCAACCTACCACCAAGGCATTCCGCACATGCCATTGGCACCTGCCAAACACACACGCTGGTAGCCTAACTTGCAAACCGTGCAACCTACCACCAAGGCATTCCGCACATGCCATTGGCACATGCCACGCACGCCACTAGCAGCTCTGGCATTACCACTTACACTCAACATACAACCTACCACCAAGGAATTCCGCACATGCCACGCACGCCACTAGCATCCACTTGCTTTCGAAGTACAACCCGCAACAAGGGCATTCCGCACATGTCAATGGCACATGCCACACGCGCCACTAGCAGCGCCACTTGCACGCAAGATGCAACCAACACTCGAGACATCAACACAAACGGGGGATGCTTTCTAGGGTTTTGGTTTGGCGGTCACAAAGATGCGGCGTACACTACGCTCACATTAAGAAAGCGTGAAAAGGAATAAAGCGGTCAAATAAAAGAGGAAATAATGGTGAAAACGTTTTCACCCATTAACACCATGCGGTTACCACCTCCTCCAATTATTTCACCCTTTACTCTCTTCCTTCATGAGGCCGTGGTACGTTTCAATCTCGACTTGTATAAATAGGTCTTACCTATTTCCACCAGACAACAAGTCTCGGTCAGGAGAAAAATACTACACTCTCAGAAAGGCAACTTTGCAAGCTCTCCCAAAAGCTTCCATCTCTTGCAAGCTTCATAAGCTTTCACTTTCTGATACAAGTCGAGATACTACTCTCCCGAATTATTCTCGGCCTCAACACCTTTCTCTCGCTTCCCTCCCCAAATCAACCCTTCTCCTCCACTTTGTGACCTAAGCAAGTCCGGGAACGGCCATTTCTTGGTTTAGGCTTGTGCAGATTGATCTCTCGAATCTATAAAGTGCTCACGTGCGGCACATTTGTTTAGGGTTTGAATCGGTTTCTCACTCACCTACCGCATTTACCGAAATGGGCGAAACGATTTTTACCCATAAACAATTGGCGACCACAACGGGAGGATCGATCTATCGGCTACAATGTCGATTGTCAATCTCGTTCTTCGACCCAGATGTCAAGATGGTAGGGGAAAGCGACTCGATCCGAATCAACTGCGCGGATGACCGGTTACCGGTTGTAAAACTACATCCGAAAACGGGGACTCGTCGAAGATGCTACCAGCGATTGGGGACTTGCGACCCGGTCCGACTCGAGACAACCCGGTTATCAGTTGTTAAAACTACACCGTAAAACCGGGGACTCGTTGAAGAAGCTACCAAAGAATTGGGGACTTGTTGGGGATGCTACCAACAAAGCCACCAAAGAAAGAACCGCCTTTTATATGGAGAGGGGCGTGTTCGCAAAACCTATGAAGTGAGTAAATTCAGACCGGGCAAGGTATACCATCTATTTTTAGGTTCTTAGTAAAACCGTCGTACTACCGAGTCTTATGCCTATTGCTAGCACACACTTTCATAAAAGCAATATTCCTTTCCCAAAACATAATCGAGTCATATTATCAAAACCATTCATCCCGAAATAATCCAGTACCCTAAAAAGCTACCAGTTGTCTATCAAAGGTCAAGTTTTGAACCAGACATCCAATATGTCTTTCAAAAAAAAAAGAACCTAAATGAAAGTTTAACGGAGAAACATTCAAGGAAAATCATCCAACAGAGGTCTGTTCTTCTTGGAGAAGGTCAACTTTGCATCTTCAAGAGCCGCTCTCTTCATAGTCAACATCTTGGAAAGCTTTTCGAGTTCCACCTCCTGTCGTGCAATCTCCTCGGCGGAAAGGCTTTCGATTGCTGCATCTTTCAACTTTTGGATCTCAGCAAGGCCTTCGACAAACCACGAAGTGTTGAACTCCTTTTCTACGCACACGTCGCGATGGTGCTCCCAGTCGGCAATAACGTTTTCAGAAACGATTCTGGTGTACAACGCCTCGTGCTTAGCCGGCACGCTGAAGCCGCCAACCAGCACATGACCTGGATAAGAAACCAAGTACGGAGGATCAAAAGGCGCCCGCACTGGCCTCACGACTCGCAAAGGGTCTTCTTCCATGTCTACGGCAGCAACCATCAGAGAATCATCCGCCGTTTGAGCCACATCTGTGCCCGGAAATTGGCTAATACCCATCTCCAAGTCACCAGCGGTGGTCACCAAAGGCAGGTTTTTGTGTGGATCTACCCCAAAATCATCCTCCGAACCGGATTCCTCCTGCGAACTTGAGTTAGACATTTTTCAAAAGAAGAAACAGAAGAAGAAAGAAAAGAAGCGCTTACTAGACGTGCTTACCAGACACGCTTACCATACGCACATGCCAGGCACACATGCCGCACGCGTATGCTAGCCACAGTATCACACTCTGTGCTGACAATTTGCATCCTTCCAGCGCTAACATCTTGCGCCCTTCCAAAGACACCATCCTCTCCCTTCGAAACAAGCACCATGAACTCAACCCATCTATCAAAAGAACGCAATGGGCTTTGGCACATCCTGAAATCAATATTGGAAGAGGAATATTCCCCTTTATGAAGACATAACCGTATGGTGTTCTCTGGGCGAACCGAACGTGTCTTGTTTTCATCTTCACCACCGGTTAACAAAATTGGCACGAAACCTGGGTGATTCTGCCGAGCAGAGGCAAGTTTTTGACGAAGAATTCATCATCCGTGTTCGGTTTGGAACTATGACATCTTTCGATGAGGCGAAATTTGTTCGGGTAACATCTTACCGGATTTCTTCATAACAACTTAGTAACAAGATATCTGCACACGGAGAAAGACAAAATTATCTCCCTGACACGTAACCGCGCCCAACAAAGGATTCCCTTCCCGTCAAAAAAAAAAAAATATACATCTTTTCCAAGCAAATTCTCCAGATATTAGAGAAATACATCAGATAAACCCAGAAAACCACTGCAGAGCCATCATACCACAACCTCTTTCAAAAATATATATGAAGCAAAATGTTTACTGATGAAGAAGAAGGAAAAGATGAGTTTACCAAAAAAAAAGGGGAGGCATCGGGGGAACTAAGCAACAACGAAATAACAAAAGGGAGGAACTAGCCCTCGAAGGATGGAGCACAAGTCCCCTCGGGCAAAGCTATCTTCAAACACTTTCCCAAAGCAATCCTTCGGGCAACAAAGGTTCCATTCAACGGTTTTAGCAGCAGCAAACTCAACATCCCATCCCGAAGCATCCACAGCAGCAGCAGTGTCCTCCCCGACGACCATTCCAGCATACGCCACCATGACCTCTCTGGCATTACTAACAGCACCTTTGGCATCAACTTCAAAGTCTATTTCGTTTCCATCATATGCTCCTTCAAAGGTTTTCTCATTGACATTTCGAAGAAAGTTCTTCGGTTCACCCGCATCAAAATCAAGAATCATGGCGCTCTCCTCCACGCTCACTGAACCCAAGAGAGCCCGAGCATGTACATGTTCTTCGTTGGGATAGATGGAAGGGAGGTCCTTAACAATTTCACTAGCTTCATGGAGCAAGGACTCAATCCCAACCAATGCCTCCTCAAGAGAAGAAGATTGATCTGCGCCAATTCTGAAGTCCTTTCCTGAAAAGTTAAAGGCACGTCCATCCCTGGAAGATCCCATCATACACTGCAAAGAATGGGGAAAATGATCAAGTTCCATCCTATCTATACGCATATAAAAGAGGATAACATGAACAGAGAAGAAGAAGAAAATATACCGATATGATTTTCTTAGCCCGAATAACCCTAGTCGGGGTGTTTTCGCAAGAGTCGATCTCGCGCCTTCACTTGAGAATCTCACCGTTTAGAGGATGATTCGTCTCAGGCAAAGAAAAGAGAAACCAACAAGAAGAACCCCTCTCAAACAAGGGAGATGATGCGGTTGCGTTGGGTATGAATACGGAACCTTAAAAAGGAAAGGAAGCAATGAGGGACATAACGCTTCCATTTTTTTTGGCATGGACGATGCCCTAATTGAAGCGCGTGAAGGAAAGCAAGATAAGGAAACTTTGCTATCTAAAGAAACTCCCTCCTTGTTTACATCGGTCACGCCGCAAGCACGCACAAACTTCCACATTGCGCCGGCCCCACCAGCCCAAGACACGCGCAGTTTCCCAAGTCACTCCTGCAAGCACGCACAGCTTCCACATTGCGCCGGCCCCACCAGCCAGCACACGCAGTTTCCCAAGTCACGCCTGCAAGCACGCACAACTTCCACATTGCGCCGGCCCTACCAGCCAGCACACGCAATTTCCCAACGTCGCCCAAGCTGCACCGGCCCCACCAATTGGGCCAACCTCCCGATTTGTGCAAAACTACCAGAGGCAAGGGTTCCAAATCCTATTCATAAAAGGTCAGACAAGCCTCCTCAATCCTCTTTACGGTTTGCTGTTGATAGTTTGTCACCATCTTATGCTTACCACGCAACAAAGCCCCTGTTCCAAGCTAGGCAGGGGACTTAATGTTGATGGTGGTTTTTAAACAAGGGGTAAAAACGTAAAACCCCATGACCTAGTGTTACCCGCAACACATTAACTAAGAGCATTTAACTCGTGTGTAAATAATTAATAGGGGTATTTTTTCAAAATACCCAGATTATGGTTTTCGACACGTAACCCTAATTCCAAAACCAAGCCGCATCTCGCGCACCATGGCAACACTGCCTAACCAAGCCGCACACTGCGCACCATGGCAACAATGCCAAACCAAGCCGCATCTCGCGCACCATGGCAACAACGCCAAACCAAGCCGCACATCGCGCACCATGGCAACAATGCCAAACCAAGCCGCATACTGCGCACCATGGCAACATCGCCAAACCAAGCCGCACATCGCGCACCATGGCAACAATGCCAAACCAAGCCGCACACTGCGCACCATAGCAACAATGCCAAACCAAGCCGCACACTGTGCACCATGGCAACAATGCCAAACCAAGCCGCAGACTGCGCACCATGGCAACAATGCCAAACCAAGCAGCACACTGCGCACCATGGCAACAATGCCAAATTAAGCCGCACAGTGCGCACCATGGCAACCATGCCAAAACTAAGCCGCTATGCCATTGGCACATGCCAAATATATCGCCCTAGGCTTGCAAAACGTGCAACTAGGTCAACATGGCCGTACGTGCCATTGGCACATGCCAACGCGTACCACAAGCCATATTTTCAAGCCGCTATACCATTGGCGCATGCCAAATATAGCGCCCTAAGTTTGCAAAACGTGCAACTAGGTCAACATGGCCGTACGTGCCATTGGCACATGCCAACGCGTGCCACAAGCCATATTTCCAAGCCGCTATGCCATTGGCGCATGCCAAATATAGCGCCCTAGGCTTACGAACCATACAACCTAGGCCAAGTCGGCCACGCATGCCATTGGCACATGCCAACATGCTCATTTGGTAGCTTTTCTTACCAAGGCCACGGCCCTAATGGCCACGCATGCCATTGGCACATGCCAACATGCTCATTTGGTAGCTTTTCTTACCAAGGCCACGGCCCTAACGGCCACGCATGCCATTGGCACATGCCAACATGCTCATTTGGTAGCTTTTCTTACCAAGGCCACGGCCCTAACGGCCACGCATGCCATTGGCACATGCCAACATGCTCATTTTTGCTAGCTTTTCTTACCAAGGCCACGGCCCTAATGGCCACGCATGCCATTGGCACATGCCAACATGCTCATTTGGTAGCTTTTCTTACCAGGCCACGGCCCTAACGGCCACGCATGCCATTGGCACATGCCAACATGCTCGTTGGTAACTTTTCTTACCAAGGCCACGGCCCTAATGGCCACGCATGCCATTGGCACATGCCAAACACACACGCTGGTAGCCTAACTTGCAAACCGTGCAACCTACCACCAAGGCATTCCGCACATGCCATTGGCACATGCCAAACACACATGCTTGGTAGCCTAACTTGCAAACCGTGCAACCTACCACCAAGGAATTCGCACATGCCATTGGCACATGCCAAACACACACACGTTGGTAGCCTAACTTGCAAACCGTGCAACCTACCACCAAGGCATTCCGCACATGCCATTGGCACATGCCAAACACACACGCTGGTAGCCTAACTTGCAAACCGTGCAACCTACCACCAAGGCATTCCGCACATGCCATTGGCACATGCCAAACACACACGATGGTAGCCTAACTTGCAAACCGTGCAACCTACCACCAAGGCATTCCGCACATGCCATTGGAACATGCCACGCACGCCACTAGCAGCTCTGGCATTACCACTTACACTCAACATACAACCTACCACCAAGGAATTCCGCACATGCCACGCACGCCACTAGCATCCACTTGCTTTCGAAGTACAACCCGCAACAAGGGCATTCCGCACATGTCAATGGCACATGCCACACGCGCCACTAGCGGCGCCACTTGCACGCAAGATGCAACCAACACTCGAGACATCAACACAAACCGGGGATGCTTTCTAGGGTTTTGGTTTGGCGGTCACAGCATGCAGCGTACACTACGCTCACATTAAGAAAGCGTGAAAAGGAATAAAGCGGTCAAATAAAAGAGGAAATAATGGTGAAAACGTTTTCACCCATTAACACCATGCGGTTACCACCTCCTCCCATTATTTCACCCTTTACTCTCTTCCTTCATGAGGCCAGGGTACGTTTCAATCTCGACTTGTATAAATAGGTCTTACCTATTTCCACCAGACAACAAGTCTCGGTCAGGAGAAAAATACCACACTCTCAGAAAGGCAACTTTGCAAGCTCTCCCAAAAGCTTCCATCTCTTGCAAGCTTCCTAAGATTTCACTTTCTGATACAAGTCGAGATATTACTCTCCCAGAATTATTCTGGCCTCAACTCCTTTCTCTGCTTCCCTCCCCAAATCAACCCTTCTCCTCCACTTTGTGACCGAAGCAAGTCTGGAATGGCCATTTCTTGGTTTAGGTCGGACTTGTATGCATTGATCTCTCGAATCTATAAAGTGCTCACGTGCAGCACATTTGTTTAGGGTTTGAATCAGTTTCTCACTCACCTACCGCATTTACCGAAATCGGCAGAAACGATTTTTACCCATAAACAACATGCAATGAAGAAACATATGACTCGCATATTCCCTAACATTATTGCATAGAACACACTGTTCACTTTCTATGTCAACACCACGATGAGGCAGCATATCCCTAGTTGGGAGAGAACCATTAAAAGTAGCCCACAAAATTAAACTAACCTTGTTGGGAATATGAGACTTCCAAAGAAATTGATTGAAGACGCACTCATCCAAGTCACCTATGAGTTTCTCATAACAGTTCCAAGTACTGAAATTGTCCATGATCTCCAGTTTTCCTTCCTCTTCCACCAAAACAGGCACATAATGTAAGTCACGCTTCAGTAAATCCTATTCTAGTTGCTCATTCATATTTAAAATGTCTCTTGAATTCGCAAACCCACTCCCCATTCACAATCATGTCTGAAACTATAGCATTCTTCATCCTTGCTGCCTTGAAAACAACCGGAAAGAGTTCTTGTAAGATACCGCTATCAATCCAATGATTCTTCCAAAACCGAATACCCTTCCCATTCCTTATTGTGAAACTCGCCATGTTTTGGATTAATGGCACCATATTAGTAACATTATTCCAAAGGCTCATTCCTTGAGGATTATTGTCCACGTCAGGAATTAGAAGATTAGTATTATAAGAGAATTTTTCGTTCACTATCCTCCTCCATATACTATTTTTGTTCTTCGAAAATCTCCAAATCCACTTGATTAATAAGCATTGGTTTGTTTTCCTCAAATTCTTCACACCTAAACCCCCATTCACCTTCGGCATACAAAGTTTCTTCCAAGAAACCCATACTAATTTCCTTCTACCTTCCACCGCGCCCCACAAGAAATTACGCATAATCTTAATCATTCTCTTCTCCACACTCACCGGAAGATGAAAAAGTGAAAGATAATAGATAGGTAAACTTTCAATACAACTCTTAATAAGAATTAACTTACCTGTTTTATTAAGTTGTCGTTTCTTCCACGAAGCCAACTTTTGCTCCATTCTGAGCAAAACATGATCCCACACTGAAGTGCTACACCAATGAGGTCTAATTGGCATTCCAAGGTAAGTGAAAGGAAGCTTTTCTGTCTGACAACTGAGTTCTCTGGCAAGATCATCAATTACCCCTTCAGCTCCAACACTAATCATAGTGCTCTTATCTAGGTTCAACTTCAAACCTGTAATGGTTTCAAAGACAGTCCAGATGATGAAAAGACGTCTAACTTCCTCCACTGTTGCATCAATGAAAATCAAAGTATCATCCGCAAATTGAAGATGAAAAATAATAGAACCATGTTCCATCACTTGGAAACCAGAGAACTGACCTCTCTCCACCGCATCATTTAGAAGTTTTGAAAGAATCTCCCCACCAAAAGGAAAAGATATGGAGATAAAGAGTCGCCCTATCGTAAACCCTTGCTTGGTTTAAATTTTTCTGTAGAACCACCATTCACAAGAACAGAAAGATGAGTAGTTGTTACACACCATTTAATCCAAGATATCCATTTACCTCCAAAGTCATGCTTCTGTAAGATTGTGAATAAGGCATTCCAATTAACATTATCAAAAGCCTTCTCCATATCAATCTTACACAGAATTCCAGGTTTCCTAGCCTTCAGCCTGCTATCGACACATTTATTCGCAATTAAAACACCATCTAGTATTTGTTTGCCATGAATAAAATCCCCTTGAAAATCAGAAACCAGACTTGGCATGACCGTCTTCAACCGAATTGTGAGAAGCTTTGAGATAATCTTATAAACCATGACAATCAAACTTAATGGCCTATAGTCTTTAGGAGTGCAAGAGTCCTCCTTTTTTGGAATAAGAGTGATAAAAGAACAGTTAAAAGACCAATCTATGGAACCAAACCTGTGAAAGTCATTAACTAGCTGATGTTGTTTTGAAGTTGTTTGTAAAGTGGTAGTAAAAGTTCGTTCAACTCGGACTTGTAAAGGTTTCATTTAAGAAAATACGAAAAATAAAGAAAATATATATACAAGGTTTGTCACGAATACAAGAGAACTGGGACTTCGGATTCCACCATAAAATTCATTGATGCGATTCATATATTTATTCTAGACAATTATAGCTCAAATAATAATAAAATATTGACTCTATGTTTTGCCAAGGTAGATTTTTGAAAAGCAACGACTGTATATCTAAAGCATGGGGTATCAAAAGACTTAACCTAAGTATAACCCATCAATTGAAATCACAACCATTCAATAAAAACCATAACACAATTAACAGTCCATGCACAAAGTCATGAAAGAATTAAATATAATTACCACACGCATGAAATATGGCTTCCTCCGTCATCCCAGTGTTGGGGTTTAGCTCCTCATATTATTCACGTGCTCAAAATAATTTTTCATAGCTCAAATAGGTGAAAAACAAGAGAAAACTAGTAAAGCGGAGCCGGTTTTGCAACGCTCGTAGCGGCGTTACAAGCTTGGCTCTTATAACGGGTGGAAAAGCATTACAGAGAGAAAAGATGACAATCTTGTGTTGGATGTGATCTGAGACTGTTGAACAACGATACTTTTTTTATGCTGTTTAAATACGTCTGCCTTTGTTAGTCCGTTCTTCGTGTTCTTGAGAACGACACTTCTGTAGTGTCGTATGCAACCCTTCTCCTTCTTCTTCACCTGCAGCTGCCAAATCGAGCTCTGCAACTTCTATGATCCTCCGTATCGACCCCCAAAATCTCGACCTCCCTTTTGTGACCTCCCACAACTCCTTTTTATACCAACAGCAACCTAAAACTCGAGTAAATCTCCTTTTTCTTCTCTCCCAAGTCTCGGATCTTTTTTTCCTTTTCTACGCGTCTCTGCCCTGAATTGTTTCCTCTTCTTTCCAATATTAGATAGAGTTAAATATAGAAGAGATTATTTCCTCCCAAACCTTCACGCAACTGCCTTATAAAACTCGGAAAATTCCCGAGAATAACTTCCCACCTCTGTTTTATCCCAAACCAATTATCCAGCCCTATTCGATGGACCCTAACTGAGTCATCGATCCTGTTTAGTAGAATCAAGTCCATTCCATTCAAAATAATCGATTGAATCTCTCAAAATATTGCCAGAAGGCTCACCAACAATCCCGAGTATCCCCTGCTCTGTTTTATCGAAACCAAAGATTATCTTCTTCTTTTTTTTCGCATCTACGTTCATTACCTCGCCTGTTTAACTACAACATGCCCATATTAGTCCAAGTCATAGACCAAGTCCACAAGAATCTCGTCCAAATCAATTCCAGCAAAATACGCAGGTGAGGATGTTTTTTTCCCGCCAAAAGAAATGGTTTGAATGTTGAAGAAGAAGTCCCCCTAACCAGACCGGGGTGCGAATAACACTTGGGGGCGTCTTGGGGTGTAAATAGCAAGTGGGTGCCCCTTAGTAATTAAGGTGCCCCTTATCCAAACTGAGAGTCCGAATAGTAATTTTCTCCCACGAGCGCAAATACCACTTTTCGAGCCAATTTTCTCGCAAAAGCTTATTTCTCCAAAAACACCTACAAAAACATAAAAGCCATAATAAATACAAAATCGAGCACTAACAATATATACAATTGAGATCATATCAGACACAAAAATGTGTCTATCCGGTTTTTCGATCGTTTGAGAGTTACCAGAAGAAAGAGAAATGAAGAGCGAGAGAGATGGAGGCGAAGGCGGAGAAATGAAATTAAGAAATTAGGTTTAACAAACAAAGTTTTTTTTTTTTGTGGTTGTGATATAAGGTGAAGTGGATATGGATAAGGATAAGGATGAGGATGAGAGATTCTCTAAAGAGAAAATTGTGTTGAATTTTTGGCCGGTGGATTACCAAAGCATTTGGACGGTGGAGATTTTGTCTGAGATTCTCATACGGATTGAGAAAGTGTGTGCTTCTTTTTGTGCTGTGTATTCAGTTTATTTATCAACTTTCAATATATAGAAAAACGTGAAAGAATATTATATAAATTAAAATAATTTTGGATATTATCATCCATCCATTATAAAAAAAATCGAATATATGCACTAGAATGAATTGGAAAAATGAAACATTTATACGATGATTGTCTCCGTCTTTCGACTAGACAAAGTTTTGAAATATAATGATGGGTAGATTTCGTGTTCCAGCATAGATTTGACTTAGGGTAAAAGTTCATTAAGGATAACACTACAAAAATATGTAAGTATAATGTCTCGATGAAGAAGAAATCATTCAGGAAGAAATGACAAGAATCTGTTGATCTAGGGTTCTTATGAAGATTCTAGCTTAGTGCAAGAGGTCACTAATCAAAATAAATCAAACAAATGAAAAATCGAATCGATAATTAATGAATTCTAAAATGCACTTGAAGCAATATGATAACACGTGGTGTATAAGATCGATTCAATTCTAAAATTAGATTACTTTGTAAAATCATCCTATGAAAATATAAGAGTATACCCAATATTTTTTAGTGCCGTGTATAAGGATCGCTAAGCCAAAATGATATATAGCTTTGTTTTACCGTAAATAATAGATACAAACCCCCAAGCCAAAATGTAGTGCGTAAATGCCCCATGGAAAACCATCGATCAAACCACGTAGTATAGAATTTTGAATGGTGGGTAATGATGGTCATGTGGATATATGAAACAAAATTTTGGGCAATTGAAAATCCGTTCGGGAATCATATGGATTAAGATAAGTGTGTGAAAAACATGTTTGGTTCTTTTGGTGCTAAATTGAACTGGTGCATTCGGCTTATTCATCAATCTTTGATAAGCTAAAAACCCAAAGAATATTAGTATATAAATAAGAATACCTAAGAATATTTTTATTGACCTTCAAGGATACAAAATTTCGAATATATATAAGAATGAATTAGAAAAATGAAAGATGAATTCGATAATTGTTTAAATAACATATCATTCCACCAAAAAACATAAATTTATCTTGATTTGTATGAATCTACTGGATTCTAGACTTTGTTTAATCTCACTCGATATCGTTGGTTTTATCAACCTCATTCAATTTCATTTGTTATTCATCAATGTTTAATAGCCATGTATTTACTTTTACAGTTGGTAAAGGTTTCCACAGACAGATAATTTTGGTGGCTAACTGCACTTGCTAGACATATATTGCTTCTATTATACTTTTTTGTTGCCAGACAATAGTTGTCGAAATATACTAGCAATGCCGGAAATCTGATGGTTGGATTAGGTATCTACCAACAAGGTTTTCCGGTGGCTAAGACGAGTGACAAAAAATTTATACCTTCTATGGTACGTTTTGGTTACTAACCATGGTGTCCAGAGGATAGTAACAACAAATATGATATTTTGGTTGTTAAGTCAGCGTTGCTAAACAGTTCAACCAACTGTCGTTGCTGGAAAACTGGTTGTTAGAGATATCTACCAGCTGGAGCTGTTTTTGGTTACCAAAAGTTGTCGCTTGAGAGTTCCACCGACTGTAGTTGGTAAGAAAGTAGTCGTTAATTCCAAGTTTTCTTGTATAAGGCAAAAACCACGCAAGATGGCCCAGAACATAAGGAAAAGGTTGCAAAAGAGATCGAAAGAATGCTAGAAGCAGGCATCATCAGACCAGTACGGTACCCGAAGTGGATGGCGAATATTGTTACGGTCCCAAAGAAGAACGGTAAAATCAGAGTGTGTATTGATTTCACAAACTAGAACAAAGCATGTCCTAGTGATCCATATCTGTTACCCAAGATCCCAGACTTGGTCGATGCCACATCTGGATATGAACGGATGTATTTTATGGATGGATACTCTGGTTATAATCAGATACCATTATATGAAGGTGATCAAGAACACACTGCGTTCATTACCAATAAAGTTGTTTACTGTTATGTCGTCATGCCGTTCGGTCTGAAGAACTCCGGAGCTACTTATCAGCGTCTTGTGAACGAAATGTTCAAATATATGATTGGGAAGACTGTAGAAGTGTACATCGACTATATGGTAGTGAAGTCGCAACAAAAGTTGTCCCATCTTTTAGATCTAAAGAAAACATTTGAATGTCTGAGACAATCCGGGAAGTTTCTTGGCTACATGATGACACGAATAGGAATTGAAGCAAACCCAGAACAGATCAGGGCAATACTTGATATGCCATCACCAAGAAACAAAAAGATGTGGAAAAGCTTACCGGGAGATGGATACTCTCAATCGATTCATATCACGAGCTTCGGATAAATGCAAGCCGTTCTTTCAAATCTTAAAGTAAGCGAAAAACTTTGGGTGGAATGAAGATTGCGAACACGCTTTTAATGAGATCAAAAGGTATTTAATTTCACCTCCCGTCCTTTCAAGTACAAGAGTGGGTCAAACCATTTATATTTACCTCGTTGAAAGCGATTATGTTGTAAGTGTTGTGTTATTCGTGCGCGAACATGATGAGAAACCTGTCTAATTCGTTATCAAATCCCTAACAGAGGCGGAGACAAGGTACTCAAAAATTGAGAAAGTAGCCCTAGCGCTGATACACGCGGCAAGACGTCTGAAACCTTACTTCGGAGGAGGACGACAGATCGTGGTATATACATAATACCCGTTAAAGAAAGTACTTGCTGAAGCAGACGATTCAAGTAGGCTGGCTACATGGGCGACCTACCTCGGCTCCTATGGGATCACTTACGAGCCAAGAACAGCTGAGAAGGGACATGCACTGGCGTCATTGATGGTAGATTTTCCTATAGATGATATTCCACTATCGGGGTCAACCATCGACGATGAAATCCTATAAGAAGAAGAGAGGGACCCGATTCCTTTACCAAGGGAATACTCGAAAACGGTCAAAACATCCTCGAGTGAGAGACTCATACCGACTAATTTCGTGGACCCATCAAAGTTGCCAGAAGAAGATAGAATGTTGAAGTTGTACACTGACGGGTCCGCAAACACCAACGGAGCTGGTGTTGGATGTTTATTGGTTTCTCCGGACGGTTTGCAAATGGAAAAAGCTATCCGACTAGGATTCTCATCCTCCAATAATCAAGCCGAGTACTAAGCAGCGATATCCGGCTTAAAAATTGCGTTACACCTAGGAGCCCGAAAAGTAAAGATGACAACCGACTCAAGGATAGTGGCAAATCATTTTACCGGTTCATATAAGGCGAAGAATGAAAAATTAGCATCTTAACTTGAATGTATACCTGAATTGGAGAAGAAGTTTGACGTTTTCAGTATCGAACAAAAACCGAGAATCGAAAAAGCCATGCAGACGCACTTTCATATCTATTATCAGTTGTGGAGTCAGATGGCACATGATATATCGTCGTCGAGTACCAAGAATTTCCCAGTATCCAAGAAGGTCATTCCACGTCAAGTCTCATATGCACCAATGAAGACATTGGATCTATACAAGTTGATCCATGGATATCGAGGAGGAAAATCAACCCAGAGACTGGAGATTGCCATATATTCGCTACCTACAAGCTCAAGAACTTCCAAAAGATAAATATCAAGCTGGAAAATATCAAAAAATGCATGGAGCTACATTTTGATCGAAGGTGAACTTTAAAAGAAACCTATTGCAATGGAACCATACTTGCGTTGCGTGACTCCAGATGTAGGGAGACAATTGATGACCGAAGCACATGAGGGATGTTGCGGAAATCATTCGAGTGGAAGGAGCTTAGCACACAAACTCTTATCCCAAGGATACTTTTGTCCTTACATGCAAAGAGATGCAAAGGAGTATGCCAAGAAATGCGTGCCATGTCAACTGCACGGTCCCCTTCTAAAAAGGTCTGCAAATGAGTTGCACCCCGTCATGAGCCCTTGGGCCTTCAGTGTGTGGGGACTAGATATTGTTGGTCTATTTTCTACTGCACCTAGGGGCGTCAAGTATTTGTTGGTGGCAATTAACTATTTTAACAAATGGGTAGAAGTGGTAGCTTTGGTACAAACTGAAGCAGTACATGTATGAAAATTTATTTGGGAAAACATAATATGCAGGTTCGGCGTACCAGCTACCATCATATCTGACAATGAGAAGCAGTTCGATTCGGAAACGATCAAGTCTCTCTGTGAAGGATTGCACATCAAGCACAATTTCTCCATTCTCTATTATGCACAAATTAATGGACAAGCTGAAGCAACCAATCGAGTGATCCTGGACAACCTTAAACGAACTCTAGATAAAGCTAAAGGGAGATGGACATAATTCTTACCCGGGGTCTTGTGGGCATACAGAGCAACACCAAGGCGGTCAACAGGATTTGCACCATTTACATTAGCTTACGGAGTGGAAGCTGTGGCTCCAGTCGAATTACTCGTCCCAACAACAAAGACACTAGCTGAACGTTTAGGCCAGAACTCGGAGATCCTATCAAGAGATAAAGAACTTCTAGAAGATGTTCGAGAAGAAGCATCTACAGTTAAACCTCTATAATTTAATAGCCTTGGGACCACTAAATTTTATTAATTTAAAGAGATATTAAATTATTGATAAATTAATAATTTATTATTTAAAAAAAATAATGATATATTAGTTTAGAGAATATTTCCTATTGATAACTTCGATAAATTGACTATTGACTATAGAAAATTAGATATTCATTCATTGGAAATTGTTGGTCAATAACCGTAATTAAACCATTTAAATTGTTGGTCGGTCAATAACCGTAATTAATAGTGTAATGACCCGTCCCTCCACCGATACTGTCCCCACTTAGCCACTGCGCTTATCCAGCAGTGTGGGGTTTTCAACGGGCATCGTTGCGGTCATCTAGCAGCAACTTCCCGGGAGGACACCCATCCCTGGATTGCTCCCGCCCGAGCACACTTAACTACATAGTTCTACCAACTCTAGATCCAATTGTGCTGAAAAGGCCTCTGTGATAGGAAAGAACAAACCATTACTTATATTTCATTTGGCTAACCACTGCCGAATATCGGGGTATTACAATACCACCACCTTAAATTGGAGCCGTCCTCGGCTCCGGAATATATACAAGCCCAGATCTCCGACGTTCCCTTCCCCTTATGAGACCAGTACCTGACACTCAATCCGTCCAACGTACTCTCTTACCCTCGGCAGGTGACCCATCGTCGGCTCTAATACCATTTGTAATGACCCGTCCCTCCACCGATACTTATATTCCACTGCGGTTATCCGGCAATGTGGGGTTTTCAACGGGCATCGCTGCGGTCATCCAGCAGCAACTTCCCGGGAGGTCATCCATCCCTGGATTGTCCCCGCCCGAGCACGCTTAACTACGAGTTTTCTGCCAACTCTGGAGCCAATTGTGCTGAAAAGGCCTTAGTGATATGAAAGGACAAACCATTACTTATATTCCATTCGGCTAACCACTGCCGAATATCGGGGTATTACAAATAGCATACAATGTATGACTGTTAAATTTTCTTAAAGGTAAGCAACTATTCAAAGAAAAACAAGCTACTATTGATTCATATTTTCCTAAAGTTTGATACGTATAAAAATCGTTTCAATTTTCTTAATAATAATTATTAACTTATATAATATTTGGGACCTATAAATGCTTAAGGGTAATTTTTGAAACATATTAAATTATTATATTGTCGAAATTATTATTTTCGCACTATAGGCCCAAAAAAGGACTAAGAAATTTTATTATTTTAGCGAGTATTAATTTACCGAGGTTCTACTGTAGAAGGTTAGCCATATATCAACAGTCCATGAAGTTTCAATACAACAAGAAGGTCAAAGAACGAGTATTTCAGCCAGGAGAGCAAGTGTTACGCAAGACTAGACCTAGCACACTTGATCCCAATAGTGGAAAGTTGAATGCGAATTGGGAGGGTCCTTACCTCATTGATAGGCCTGCCGGCGGCGGAGCATATTGGCTAAAAAAATTCAACGGCTATATGGAGCCAAAACCATGGAATTCTTTCAATTTGAAAAAAATTCTATCATTAATGTAATAATCATTTCCCTATAATAAATGATTTTATTTACACGTACAATTCAAGAACACGGATGGTTATCCATGACGAGAAGGTCGAGTGACGAAGAGAGATGGCACAGTACTTATCCTCAAGGAACTAGGGAATGCATACTTCATGAGGTAATCCTAAACGACTAACTCAAAGTTATATAAATTTTTTTTTAATAATACACTAGCCCTTAACCCGTGCCGTAACGGCATGGGCCATAATATTGGTTTATTTTTAATATATCGTTGTTTGTAGGTGAAAATGGTTTCTGCTGATTTCGGTAATTGTGGGTGTGCAGGTGAGAAACAATTTAAACCCTAAACAATGTACCGCAAGGGAGTACTTTAGATTCGAGAGATCAATTTGTACAAGTCCGGCCTAAACCAAGAAATGGCCGTTCCAGACTTGCATCGGTCATAAAGTGGAGGAGAATGGGTTGGTTTTGGGGAAGGAAGCAAGGAAAGTGGTGAGAACAGAATAGTTGATCGGAAGAGTAGTTGGGTTACTACGACTTGTTATCAGAAAAGTGAGAGAGCTCACAAGGTGAGCTAGCAAGCAAGTATTTCTGAGTGTTGTATCTCCGTATGAACTTGTTGTTCAATGGAAATAGATAAGACCTATTTATACAAGTCGGAATAAAAACGTACCCTGGTCTCATTAAGGAGTGGGGAAGTAAATGGAAGGAGGTGGTAACCGTATGCATGAAATTGATGTTCCATAAAGTGGTTAACGCATGAAACTGGTTTTCATGAAACTGCTAACGTTATGGAATTGATGTCCCATAAAGTTGTTAACGCATGTGCTTTATGTCCCATGAACGTTTCAAACATAACTTCCCGTATTTACTAACCGCCTCTCCCTTATGACACTTCCTTATGACGGGCGTAGTGTACGCCTAGAGGTGTAAATTGGCCGTGCCAAAGACGAGCACACATTTTTGACCCAAAGACGCTAAAATTTGAGCACAGCCAAAGCCCAAAGACGTGACTTAGCTCAAAGAGACGGACAAAGACGTTAGTTAAATGGGACGTGGCCGGGTTTGACTAATTGGCACAAGAGCACAGCCCAAAGACGCGGCACGGATAAGCACGTGGCCCAAAGCCAAAGACAAAGATGTTAAGAGAGCACGTCATAACATGTACAAATACACCATATAACAAGGCATAATACATCACATTTTTTGTATATTTCACAAAAGAGTCACTATTCTAGCCAGTTTTTAACATTTTATGTTGGCTTATTTATAACAACACATATAATACCTTAATATTCGGAAAATATATTTCAATATCGTTGTTATAATGTCGTCACCTATATTTAACTAGAACATTAGTTTACATGACAATAATCCAATTTTATATTTGATGGGCTATTTCTTTTTATTGAATAAACTTGTTAATTTTACTTGAAATAATTTCAAATGATATGTTGTCTAATTAAATTCTTGTGATAATGTTCGACTTAATGTATACATTAAGTGATTTCAAATTGTTTATAGCACGTGTGCCAAGACAAAGACAAAGACGGCACGTTTATTCGTGTGTTGTGCCTGTGGGCGTCTTTGTGCTTAGCTTTTGACTAGTAAAGCACAAAGACGACACAACACGTTTAAATCGTTGGCACAAAGACAAAGACGGCACGTGGCACGTGTAGCACGCGACTTCATGTGCCGGGCTGTGCCGGGCCGGCACGTTTTACACCTCTATGTACGCCGCACACTGTGAACCTCCAAACCAATACCCAAAGAGGATCCCCCAGTTTGTGTTGATGTCTCGAATGTTTTGGAAAACATGTAGCACGTTGTTGTGGCTTGGCAAGTCAAGCTCGGGAAACTTGCCAGCCTGG
The DNA here is from genome assembly GCA_023531295.1 of Papaver armeniacum. Classification (NCBI taxonomy): domain Eukaryota; kingdom Viridiplantae; phylum Streptophyta; class Magnoliopsida; order Ranunculales; family Papaveraceae; genus Papaver; species Papaver armeniacum. The sequence continues at coordinate 33,597 of JAJJWW010004524.1, forward strand.
TGACCTTCAACTGTCGAGATGGGAGGAGGTGGCTATATATAAATAGGTGGTGGTGATGGGAGGAGGTGATTATATATATAGATGAAGGGTAAGTTAGTCATTTCCACACCTTACGACACCCTTATAAGTATATGGTTGACATTCCTATCACAAAGTAGTCCCCCACCATTTGTGAGTAGTCCCGAAAATATGGTTCTTCGAATTGTAATCCCAATCCATCTATCCATTTCCGACTTGAGTTAATAGCCCATATTTACATTTTCAGTTGTATGATGCTGTCCACATATTCAAACGCGTTTCCAAGTCTTGTTCCTTGTGTTGACTTCCATTTTTCAATCATTTCCTCTTCACTTTCAACTCCCCAATCCATTTCTACGGAGTTTCATTAACATTTCTCTCTCTAGAAATTCACTTCACATGATTCTGCAGCTCATCAAGTCCATCTGAATTCCGCTCTATCAGGTTTGATCTTATATATCTTCTCATATCATTTTATTTCTTTCTTTCTTGTGTCTTAATCCTTAAGTATGAATGGAGAAGCAGAAAAATATGTTGCCATAGAAATAACAAATGAAAACAAAGTCTGAGCAAATTCGATTAAACTAAAGCTAGATAAGTCAATTCCATCATCATCTGCTACGCTCATGCGTTACTTTCTCGAACGACGCCCATAGGGATGAGTAAGTTGGAAGAGTGTGTTGCATATATGGGAAGAATTGAAGATGAAGCTCGAAAGTGTTACTCTGAGCCTATAGAGCTAAGTAGCGAAGAATTCGTAGAAATGATGGTTATTGATGGTCTGTTCATGATTGAATTGTTCAGAAAAAGTGCGGGGGAGGTCAAGATTGAACGAGATGATCCCATATTTGGCAACATTTGGGGTTTGTCGAGCTTGGTCCGTGATTTGGTACTACTCGAAAACCAACTTCCCATGGTTGTTCTTGATTGCTTGTTTAATGTGCCTGCTCTCAAAGAAGAATTGCAAGGTGTTTCCATAAACATTCTATCTTTAAAATTCTTCGATCCATTGATGCCTCGAGGTAAAGAAGTTATTCAGACAAGTTTTTCGGGTAGTGAAGGAAAACATTTACTTGATTTATTAGGCAAGACATTCCATGATTTGCCCCAGGCACCTAAAAATAAACCGAAAAAGAATTCATGGAAGTTTATACCCAGTGTGACAGAATTGAAACGCGCAGGAGTGAAGTTCGTAAAGAGTTCTACAAATGGTAGTTTCTTGGATATCAAATTTAGGGATGGAGTTATGGAAATTCCTCCTATAATTGTTCAAGATCAGACTGACACATTGTTGAGGAATCTGATTGCTTCTGAACAATGTTGTGATGGGCATGTGACTTACATGACTTCTTATGCATTTTTTATGGATAGTTTGATTAACACAGGAGAAGATGTTGGAGTTCTTCGTAAGGAAGGCCTCATGACAAACTATCTAGGTGACGATGAAGATGTTGCTGCGCTTTTTAATAAGCTTTGTTGTGAGGTAACTCTTGCAAACTTCTATTACTCCGAGTTATGTGATCAAGTGAACACGTATTATAAGACTCGTTGGCACGTTTGGAGAGCAACATTGAAGCGTGATTACTTCCATAGTCCTTGGGCAATCGTTTCGTTTGTGGGTGCTCTTATACTTCTTTTTCTTACACTCACATCAACCATGTTTGCTATTCTTTCATTTACTATTCACAAGTCTTAATATGTTATCTTTTGATCACTTGTGATTGTGAATGTATCTTAGGAATTTTCTAGCTATGTATTGGATACGTGTGATTCTTGCCATGCCTTGTTTGTTGTTAAGCATTTGAAAGTGACGATGATTTGGTTTTTCATCTTCTCAAGTAATATAACTTATTACAACAGAAGGTTTATTCTTATTTATAACCAGCTGAAGTCTGGAATTTACATTTTTTGTTTGGTTTTGTTATATTACTTTGTCTCATGTCAAATGTTGAGGATAATAGTTTCACATTGACCGTGTTAGAGCATCATCACTTACGTAACCTTCTAGAACTTTGTATATATAGAATGTTGTGTATTCTAGGAAAGGATTATATTAGGCATACTTGTTTACCAAGTCTTGCCTCGTTTAGAATTCTGTAGAGTTTGTATTTTGTATAAATAGGTTGTTAAGGCTTTGCAATATTGTATTGAAAACCATATTCAATAATATAGAACACAGTTCTTCTAAACCTTCTTCTTCTCTTCTCTTTACTTACCCTAGTATATACAATCTCGACTTGGTATCATCCTTGTTCGATTCTCCATGTCTTCCGCATCTACTACAATCTCTACAGTTTCTACAATACTCGGTTCTACACAATCCATGATGGCTTCTTCTCACTTCTCCCAACCACATCACATCATTACTGTCAAACTAGACGAAACAAACTATTCTCTTTGGCGTGCTCGGTTCTTACCCTACCTTCAAGGATATGACCTAGATGGTCACGTTAATGGTGATAAGCCCCGCCCTCTCGCTACTCTTGAAAACTCGAAAACCCTAACCCGAATATGCTCCCTGGGTCAAACAGGATCGCATCATTCTCGGCTGGATCTTTTCTTCTTTAACTCCTGCTGTTTTGAGGAAGGTCAATCGTCTCACTACCTCGCATGAAGTTTGGTCGTCTCTTGAGTCCCTTTTTGCATCCAAATCGATGCTCATATCCATCATCTCCAATGTGAACTAAGAGCTCTAAGGAAGGGTTCTCTCTCGATGAGGGAATACATTGATCGTGCTCGTGATATTGTCGACTGACTTAGCCGCCGAGACACCACGATCACCAACACCGAACTCCGCCACTTTGTATCCTTCTTTGGTTTGGATACGTCTTATGATGCTATTGTTACTTCCCTTACCACATCAATGGGTACGATGAAACTTGAGGACTTCATAACCTATCTTCTCACCTTTGAGCTGCGTGTGGAACAACAGAACAAGATATTGCACTCTCACCCTGTTGCGAATATTGCTTCCTCTGCCAGATCTGCACTGCCAGGACCTGCTCATCTACAGCGCACTAACTACGCCTGCATGTTGCCCGCAAACGTCGCCAACCGGTGACTTGCCAACTTTGTGACAAACCGGGTCACCCTGCTCACCTCCGCTTTGGAAGCGCTTTGACAAAACCTTTCGTCCTCAACCACCACGGCGTTCACAGTGCTTCATCCTCTTGACTCCTCGTGCATATGTTGCTCAAGCACCAAACTATGACTCTCTTGCTCCGTGGGTTCCGGATAGTGGTGCTACGGATCATATTACTAATGATCTCTCTCGTTTGCACATTCACTCGAATATAATGGCCCCGATCGATCAAACTCGGTAATGGTGATTCTATTCCTATCTCTCGTGTTGGCTCCTCAATCCTAGGAACACCAGATCGTAAGTTACATCTCTACAACACGCTTTATACTCCTTATATCTCTCATAATCTGTTATCAGTTGCTCGTCTTACAAGTGAGAATAATGTGTTGTTCGAGTTTCATCCTGACTTTTGTCTTGTAAAGGATCGGTGTACAGGGAAGGTTCTTCTACGCGGCCGTAGGAAAGGTGGTCTCTATGAACTGGATGCTTCTTCAAGTTCTCCCAAAGCATGTGTCGGTGAAAGAGCAAGTGCATAATTGGCATTCTAGATTAGGACATCCTATGATGCGAACGTGCGTCATATTATTTCAAAATTTTCCCTTCCAGTATCTAGTAAAACTATAACCTTTTGCTCCTCTTGTCATGAGCATAGGAGTCATAAGTTACCATTTTCTTCTAGTATGACTCAATATTTGCATCCTCTTGACTTAATTGTTTCTGATGTCTGGGGTCCTTCTCATATTTTGTCTAATGAAGGTTATAGATACTATATTATTTTTATTGATGCTCACAGTCGTTTTACTTGGATGTTTCCTTTATCTCATAAGTCTGATGTCTATTCTACCTTTCTTGTGTTTCAAAAACATGTCGAAAATTTGTTTGATCGGAAAATCAAAATTTTCCAATCTGATAATGCTGCAGAATACCGCAAACTTACTCCTTATCTTCAACAAAATGGTATTTTTCATCGTTTTTCGTGTCCACACACTTCTGAGCAAAATGGCTTAGTTGAACGTCGCCATCGCCATATTCGTGAAACTGGTCTTACTTTGCTATCTATGGCTTCTATTCCTTCTTCTTACTGGTATGATGCATTTTTCACAGCTTGCTACTTAATGAATCGTGTGCCTTCTTCTTCTCTTGCACAAATTTCTCCCTATGAAACTCTTTTTGGCGTTTTACCAGATTACCAGTCTTTACGTGTATTTGGTTGTCTATGCTATCCTCATCTTCGTCCATACAGGTCTCATAAAATGGAACCGTTATCATCTCCTTGTGTTTTTATAGGATATAGTCCTATGCATAAAGGTTACAAATGTCTTCATATACCTACTGGTCGGATTTATGTGAGTCGTCATGTCGTGTTCAATGAGACTATCTTTCCCTTTGCTGCGTCGTCGACACCATCTCCCTCAACTCCTGATCAGGTAACATCTGCCTCTATGCATGATATTCCGTTCTTTGTGAGATCCTCTCATAATTCTGTGCCACATTCATCATCTCCTGGTGATAGTATACACACTCGATTGCCGACTGGTAGCTCTAATATGACACTAGGAAGTTTGCCTCAAGCTGAATCGTCATCTGGTGCTTTAGAATCTGCACTACCTCCGTCAGCTACTGTGTCATCTACTGCACTGCCTCTGTCATCTACTTCGTCAGCTGCTGCGTCGTCTACTTCGTCAGCTACTTCAACGGTTTCTACAGCAGCTACTGTGTCAGCTACAGAGCTTCCTCCTATACTGCCTACTACAAGTGCTTCTGAAACTGTGGGTCACCCAATGATTACCAGGGCTAAGGACGGGATCTTTAAGCCTAATACGTCTAAATATGCTCTTGTCGCAGACTCTGAACTAGAACTAACCTGTTATTCACAAGCTCAGGCAAATCCAGACTGGCGTGAATCTTATGATAATGAGTATAATGCATTACTTCGAAATGGTACGTGGACTCTAGTACCTTATCATCCTTCTATGAATCTTATTGGTTGCAAATGGGTTTATCGTATTAAAAGAAAACCAGATGGTTCTATTGAACGTCGTAAAGCTCGATTAGTAGCAAAAGGATTTAATCAACAGGAAGGTGTTGATTATGGTGAAACCTACAGTCCGGTTGTAAAGCCTTGTACTATCCGGGTTATTATTACACTGGCTCTCTCTCATAACTGGCCTATTAATCAATTTGATGTGCAGAATGCCTTTTTACATGGTAATCTTGAAGAGGAAGTTTACATGAAACAACCACCAGGATATGTTGATCCCAATTTTCCTACATATGTTTGTAAACTGCATCGGTCTCTTTATGGATTAAAACAAGCTCCACGTGCTTGGTACCATCGACTCAGTACTTTCTTATTGCAGAATGGATTTGTTACTTCAAAGTGTGATTCTTCACTCTTCATTCGACGTGATGATACTGGTATTGTTTTCTTACTTGTTTACGTTGATGATATTATTCTTACTGGTTCGATTTCTTCAGGATTACAGTCTATTCATGCTTCTTTACAAACTGAGTTTGCAATTAAAGACCTTGGTGCTTTGTCTTATTTTCTTGGAATTGAAGCAAAGCGTACGTCTTCCGGGTTATTTCTCACACAAAGGAGATATGTTCATGATCTTCTTATTCGAGCAAAAATGGATGGTGTTAAACCAATTAAAACTCCACTTAGTACAACTGGAGATATATCCTCTGATCGTAGCACTTTATTAATCGATGCTATCAATATAGAAGTATTGTTGGTGCACTGCAATACTTGACGTTTACTCGTCCTGATTTAGCTTATGCAGTCAACAAAGTTTGTCAATTTATGCATGCTCCAACAGAACATCACTGGAGTCTCGTTAAACGTATATTACGTTATCTACAAGATACTTCTACTTTTGGAATTTTTCTTAAACCGGCCAACATCTTGCAATTGTCTTTCACTGCTTATACGGATTCAGATTGGGCTGGTTCTTTGGAAGATCGTCGTTCTACTAGTGGATATTGTATCTTTCTAGGAAATAATATTATTTCTTGGAGTGCTCGCAAACAAAAGACAGTTTCTCGTTCAAGCACTGAAGCTGAGTACCGTGGTCTTGCTATTGCTACTGCTGAAATCATGTGGATTCAATCTCTTCTTTCGGAGTTACATGTATCAACTAAGTCTCCACCTGTTTTGTGGTGTGATAATCTTGGAGCTACATATCTTACGGTTAATCCCATTTTTCATGCTCGAACAAAACACATAGAGATCGACTATCATTTTGTTCGAGATCAAGTGGCTTCTAAAAAGTTGGATGTTCGGTTCGTTTCTTCTAAGTATCAAGTGGCTGATATATTTACCAAACCTCTTTCTAGAGACCGGTTTGCTTCTCTAAGGATCAAGCTAACAGTTCAAGATGACCCGTTGCGCTTGCGGGAGGGTGTTAGAGCATCATCACTTACGTAACCTTCTAGAACTTTGTATATATAGAATGTTGTGTATTCTAGGAAAGGATTATATTAGGCATACTTGTTTACCAAGTCTTGCCTCGTTTAGAATTCTGTAGAGTTTGTATTTTGTATAAATAGGTTGTTAAGGCTTTGCAATATTGTATTGAAAACCATATTCAATAATATAGAACACAGTTCTTCTAAACCTTCTTCTTCTCTTCTCTTTACTTACCCTAGTATATACAATCTCGACTGACCGAACCCATAGCCTTGATCCTCCATATAGTTCACTCCATAACGAATTAACTGCAGTTGATGTTCCAATTGAGATCCTAATGATCGTCTTTTTCAGTCCCGAGCATCCAATATGCCTACTGACTTTTCGATTTCAGATTTCCTCTTGTTGTATAACTAATTTGTATTTTTTGTGTATTATTCTGGTACATTGTAGGTCTTGTTAAAAACAATTTGTATATACTTTCGTAACCGAACGTTTATTAAAAACAATTTGTAATACTTTCATAACGGAACGTATGAATCATACGAGATTATTCATCGAAAATGATTTGTGACTCCCAATTTTAGTGTTCCCACTACTCCCAACATTAGGTGGCAGTCCACATATGCAAATTTAAGAAGAAAAAAAATGCAAACAGGCGTTAGTGTTCCATATCGATAGATTAAACTGATATTCCATCGTCTGTCTCTCTTTCGTCGATTATACAAACCCTAAAATAAGATGTTCCTGTAATTGGATATAACCATTTTTTCTACCAAGATTTGGATTTCCATGATTTTCAGTTCTATAGTTTATTATGGTTTACCATGATTCGGATATAACCTGCAAGGTAAACTTTTTCCTTTTACAGGTAACACTTCAATCCACAGAACATATGAATTTGAAGACAAAGAATTAGAAATTGTAAGTAACATTAATGTTTAAGAAACAATTAAAAAATTAGACTGAATTCCCAATTTATATTCCTTGATCTTACACTTTATAGTTCAACGTTACCTATACCACAGAAATCTACATAATGAACTTCACAAACCCTTTCCAGGTCAAGAATTTGTAACCACGCAGTAGGGGTGAAAGGGCTGAAAAAGAATCAATAGCTATAAATTGAATTAAAGTAGATAAGTGTTAATCAAAAGATGTAATTTTTCTTGGATAAGCAACGCAACTTAATTTATATGAGTAGCTATGGAAATTGCAGAGGCTGGATCCATTAAGATGTGCTCAAGTCAATGATTTTTCATACTAAAAGCTTCAAATTGGATTAAGTATGGATCTCCCATTTCCATCTCAATGTTTGGTTTCGTTGTTAAAAACCTTTGAGATTGGTAGTAAACGTTCTCATGAATAGAAGCACAATCAAAATTACCAATTTTAAATGGAACTATAGTTTATCAAAATTTTTATAAGGAAAAGTCCACATAAGCGCCACCTAATACTAGGAGTCACATATCATTTTCGATTATTCATATAGGTTGTAGAAGGAAATAGTTGGTGGCGTACTAGTTAACCTCTCACTTCGCACTCCAATAAAGAAAGAGAATAACCTTCCATTTTCCTGTTTTACGAGACTGCTAAAGGGTTACAAAACTGGTGGAAGGCTAATAATCCAGTGGATCATTGACAATTATTTAAGTTGTTTTATATCAACAACCTAAAAACTCAATACCATCCCTCACTCCAGAATAAAAGTAGCACTGGTGGAGCTTACACTCTTTCCTATTGGTTGGTGAGTGTAACCTCACGCTCTCATTGGCTAATTGAGAAACCATTCGTATTCGTCGGATGAAATTTCGTTAGATATGGTGCGTTGATCTGACAATGTGCGGTGTAGATTGGGTGGATTGTTAGGACACACACGACGGACGACCCTCATTATTTAGTAAAATTGCTATATTAATTTTGTGCATTTATTGTGAAAATCCAGAAAATAAAGAAAACTATTATATTAGTTTCGGACATTTATGATTAAAATAAAAAAAATCAAATCAACATATTTATGGAATAAAATAATATAATTTATATTATTTTGAATCTTTTATAATTTCATGTATTTATTATAGAAATCCAAAAAAAAAAAAAAAATACTATATTAATTCTTACATTTATATTTTTAAATCAATTTTACGTATTTTTGGATGGTTTTCCCTATTTGCCACCTATGCTTTTCCTATTTGCCACCCACATAAATTAACACCCATATAAATACAGAACTAGTCATAAAAACCCAAGGTGACCAGACTTGTGGTATAAAAACCCCGTTCAAATGTTGGGATCCATTAAAACTCCATCTTAAACAAAATTGATACAAAAACCCCAAATTTCAAAATTAGTTTCATCAAATTCTATGATGTTTCATCCAATTTTATGATGAAACCAAAATTGATTTCATCAAATTCTTTGGGGTTTTTGTGTTACTTTTTTTTTGGGGGGGTTTTTGTGTTACTTTTGTTTTGATGGGTTTTTTGTGGATGGATAGTGACACCTTTGGGGTTATAACTCGCGGACCGTTTAAAATATCCTAATTACCACCTCTTGACCAGATGTTTACACCCAACAATAAAATCAACCTAATAACTAATGGTGGGTTTGGATGTAGAAATTTGAAGGAGGGATTTAGGGGTCCAGGGGATTTGGTGGAATTATGTTTCCCTCGGTTTGTTTGGTTTCCCAAATCCCTGGAATCACGTTTCCCATGGGATTCAGTTTTCCAGCAAATCCTCTATATGGAGTCCGACCCCTCCCCCCTAAGATTTGCTGGGAAACTTATCAAGGGATTTATGGGCCTATTTTTTTAACTCTAAATCTCATATATATTCAATTTTAAGTTTCCAAGGGTAAAACCAAACGGTATGTGGACTTTAGAACAAGATAATTCTATGAATCCTAGGAATTTTAATTGGGTTACCAAACACACAAGGAATTTACATGAATCCTAGAATTCATAATCCCATGGGATTATAAATTACTGGAAATCGTGAATTCTACAAACAAACCCACCATAAAAAAAAAACAAAAAAACGTAAGTTTCAAACTAGTTGTTCTATCCGTCTTCACCCACTAAGCACCTTCTCTTACCCCATCATCACCGATCAACACCCAATTTTCCTTGTTTGATAAATAAAAAATTGAACAGAAACACATTTGGAAACTCCACTTAACAGTGTCGATTTTCAAGTGGACACACGAGTCATGATTTAGAATTTAGCTTCATATACAGTACCTTTAGGTGTATTGTTTACCCTGTTTGAGAATTTCGACATCATTAATCATGAAGTTAATTGGAAGGTCTCCAAGTTAGGGGTTTGGCTCAACATAATTATTTCACCCATTTTCTAAGGTTAATAGTTTTTAATTCAATGGAGCTCTAATGTCTAGGGTTCATAACTTTTAATTTTTGTGTAATGAAAATGGTATTCGATGAAGTAGAAGAAAAATGGTGCTCTGGTGAAAAGGAAGATTAATAACGAAGAAGAAAAATAAAATTGGTCAACGGTGGTAACAATTGTAGGTGGTAACAGGAAAAATTAAATTGAAAAGTAAAACTACTTTTGATATTGTAAGGGAGGTGGCAAATAGGAAAAGTGTGGGTGGCAAATAGGTGAAACCTTTTTGGATAAGTGAATGAGATTTATATTTTTAAAATCTTTGTTAGGAAAAAAAAGAAGAAAAATATATAAATGACAAAAAGATTACTATATTAATCTTCATTAATCTTTTATAATTCATGAAGTTACTATAAAAAATCCAGAAAATAATAAAAAATATTATATTAAAAGTGGAAATTTCTGAGGAACCCAAGTTTGGTTCCTCTCTCTTTTAGAAACTCATCATTAAGATTTGTATACTCCCTCCGTCCCACTATTAAGTGACCTAGTTCAAGTTTCCACAATTTTTAAGGCAAGCAAGGAGGAAAGTATTTTTAAGCACTTTTTACAATTATACCCTTAAATAGTGAAATTTTGAAATGATTTCTCTCAAACTACACCATGGATGTTCGCAAACTTCGTACCATTGAAAAAGCATTTTAAAACACCTACGTAACGAATATAAACATGCCTATCAAATTTTGCATATTTCTTATGTTTCTTATAATCAATTAAAAGGATAATTTTAGAAATATCTTTTTGTTTAATTATATAGGTCATTTAATGGTGGGACAAAATCTAAAAGTAACTAGGTCACTTATTAGTGGACGGAGGAAGTATATGTCTAGCCCAAATTATAAAATCAATGATTAAGAATAGTATTTTAAGATTAGATTTATATTTTCACATTTTTAGATGGACTAAGTTAACCTTAATTAATAAATGTTATAAACAAAACTATTTCTATAAAAAATTAAAAAACAAAAAAAAATTGTTGACTTGGCTATCTTTTCGCTCAGTTAGTTAACCATTAAGTTCGGTCAATCCTTTATGTTGCTTATCATTTCGCTCAATTAGATTGTTCTCACCTTCTTCTATTTCTCCACCTAACAAAACCGAGTTTTAGGAAAATATCAACCAGCAGTGGTTCTATCAGTACCAAGTAAATGTACTGATTAATATATATCAATGTTAAGTGAATGTGTGGATTAAGAATTTTTCTTTAATATTAAAATTCATTTTGCAAATGAATTTGGGGAGAGAGAATATAGTACAGATATCGGTGATAATTTGAGTTTTCAATCTTATATACGGATGATAATTTGACTTTCCATATGAATGATGAGTTGATCATTTGACTTTTCACTTTATACATGTTTTCAGTTTGTTAATTTAGGGAGTTAACAAATTGACGTGATATAAGGAGTTAGTTTAGGGAGTTAATTAAGGAAGTCAACCGAGTTATTTTAGGGAGTTATTTATATAAGTAAAATCTTAATTAAATTTAAAATCCTAAATCTTTGGTTTTTGACTTTTTTAACCGTATACCAAAACAGGATAATTACAAAAAACCTTTGGCTTTCGGGCTTGTGTCCATCTGTTTTAGGGGAGTTTGTAGCAAGTGCACCTCTTACACCCTTGATGAAGCTCCGGATGGGGGTTTGCGTCCTATTGCCGTGGGCACAATTTGGAGAAGAGCCGGTCTCAAAGTGCGCACTTAACACATGTTGGCAAGGAAATCAATGCTTATTTAGGGGATTATCGGTTTGGAGTAGGTGCTAAATGTGGTGGAGAGGCGATCCTACATGCGTTTAACCGTATGTTAGAGGAGAAAGGCGATTCGGACAATCTCTCCATGTTATTGGTAGATTTCTCGAATGCATTTAATCTCATTGACCGGTCACCATGCTTTCGAGTACGTAAATTGTGCCCTTCAATTTCTCGATGGGTTGAATTTCATTACGCACGTCTCTGCACGTTTGTATTACATGGATCATGTTCTCGCCTCTTCACAGGGTGTACAACAAGGTGACCCCTTAGGGCCTTTGTTGTTTGCTCTTACCCTTCACCCCTTGGTTAAACAAATTGCCGCGCAATGTGAGCTTGAGTTTGCATGCCTGGTACTTGGACGATGGTACTTTGATTGGCGATACTTTAATGGTTGCAAAGGCTTTGAAGATTATTCAAGATTATGGGGGTGAGAGGGGTTTGCATTTGAATATAGCCAAGACGGAATTGTTTTGGCCCTCTCCAGACCCTAGAGCTCAGATCCGGTGTTTTCCTACTAATATCAAAGAGCCAACTAAGGGAGTGAAACTTTTGGGTGGTCCGAGTCGGCCCTTGGCGTTCAATTCAACAAAGATTTGGTTGTTAATAGGGTGCACAAGACTATGGCTCTTATTGATGCTATAGAAAAATTAGAAGACCCTCAATGTGAATTGCTTTTGTTTGAAATTGCTTTGGTGTATCGAGACTTTATTTCACCTTGAGAACAACTAGACTTTGATTTTTACAAGAAGCTCAAGACTTGTTCGACGCTCGTATGTTTCAATTCCTTAGGCACATCATCTTTGGAGATGGCCCTGGCTTCGGGCTCCTTCAACAAAGGCTTTCTACCTTGCCTTTTAAACATGGTGGTCTAGGTGTGTATACTATGAAGGATACCAAACGATATTGTTTCCTTGCTTCTTGTTTACGAGACCCTAGAGTTAGATCCACGATTTTGAGGAATCTTTGAGTCGATGTGCGTGGTGACTTTTCGGCCGGGCATTAGATTCCTTCAACTCACTTTGTGTTTCTTGTTTCTCCTCTTTGCTCTAGTAATGTTGCCACCCTCCTTGGCAACTATTTACTTTGACGCAGTGAAGGAAAACATACCCACCGATTATGATTTGTGAACGTGATTACATTCATGCACCGCAACCAAACAAAACATGCACAGGATTTTTTGATGGCGATTCCAATTGATGGGCTTAATCAACATATTGGAGCTAGGCAGTTCAGTGCAATTCTCCGATACAGGTTAGGGATCCCTCTCTTCGAGGTAGATGGCACTTGTCCCTTTTGCAAAAGAGATATGGATGTTTTTGGTGATCATGCACTGCATTGTGCGAATGAAGTTGGGCTTAAATTCAGGCATGATTTGGTGAGAGATACTATTGTCGACATGTGTTACCGCAAGTGCGGGTGTGCCAGCTAGAAAGGAAGTTGACTTGGGATTACTTGCGAATAATTAGCGCTTTGAGACCGGTGACATACTTGTGCATAACCGGGAGAATGGACGTGATGTGTGCTTGGACGTGATCGGTGTTTCGCCTTTTCCGGTGGTGGAGTTCGTAATTTCTCCCCAGGCATTGCCATTAAGAATGCTGTTACTCGCAAGAATGCTAAATATTTAGAAAAGTGCACGTCTCATGGTTATGGTTTTGGGACACTTGCTTTTACCACCTTAGGTGAGTTGGGTGATGGTACTATAGACTTTCTGAAACGCTTGCGCAACTATATTGCTAGCCATGATGCCAATGTTCGGGTCAGAGAATTTCTTTTTCATAGGTTAAGTGTAGTTATTCAAAAAGGTGTAGGAGCTCAGCTTGTTGCAAGGCTTCCGACCAATTTCTTACCAGAAGATAGTCTTTCTGATATGTGATAATAAAATCTTTATTACAAAAATAAAAATAAGATAATTACTACTCCCTCTGTTTCAAAAAGATCGTCCTCTATTCCATTTTGGTCTGTTTCAAAATTATGTCCAGCTTCTGTTTATAGTCATATTTTTCCAATGAACTCTCTTATATACCCTTAAACTTTTTATATTCATAATTTCTTTTCAATGGGACCCAATTTAAAATATTAATGAAATGTTGTATAATGAAGGAAACAAATATATCATTCTTTTCCTTTTCGAAGACAATGTATATGGTTCCAAATTAAATTCCTTATAAAGGCAATATATACTCCATAAATATACAATCTTTTTATCTCTATAATCTTTTCATTTACAATACCATAACAATTTTTGGTAGTTTTTATTAATAACATTTTTATTGAAATTAATTAGGCAAGTAATTAAGGGTAGAAATGTAAACTACTATGGCCTCCTTAATATCTTGACAAAGTCAAACCGGACTGTCTTTTAGAAACGGAGGGCGTATCAATTTTTTTTTACTAGTTTTATTATTACATAAAAATATATTATGAAGAAATAATTAAAACTAACAAGATTGACAAACAACTTTGGTAAAAAGATATTAAAGGTTGGCGATTTGAACCCGTAAAAGAAGTTGGGTCGCCTGGGTGAAAGCCATGTATCCTAACCGGGCTGGACTACAATGGATTGTTAATAGTTTTACTATAATAAAAGGTCATTATAGTAAAACTAATAGTTCTAAAACTAATTTTGGGTTTTTAATATAGGATATCTTAATGGCGGGCTCTTGATATAGAAAATTCCAAAATTGGGCTAGCCATATTTTCCCCATATTAATTTCGTACATTTATGACTGAAATAAAAAAATCAACTCAACATATTTATGGAATAAAATAATAAGTTTTAAATTTGTAAAATCTTTTGTAAGGAAAAAAACTAATAAGATTTGTATTTGTTGAATCTTCTATAAGGAAAAAAAAAATCTAGAAATGAGTATATTAATTTTTAATAATAATGATAAAAATATAAAAAAAATTACTAACAACATCTAAAAATTACTATATTAGTTGTTATTTTAAATTAATATTTATGTTTAGAGTATCTGAAAAAATTTAATTATTACCTGAACACAATCTTACGGGTTCCATTAATACAGTTAATTTACTAATATAAACAAACCCAATGGTTAATATGGTAAAGTTAAATTGATATTTATGTGTAGAGCAGCTGAAAAAATCTAATTATTTATCTGAACACAATCTTACGAGTTCCATTAATACAGTTAATTTACTAATATAATCAAAGTCAAAGTTTAATATGGTAAAGTTTATAACCATTGTTCAAGTCACATTAATTAAAACCATATTTATGTATTAAATTTATTTATATTGTCATATAACAAGAATTAATTCCATAGCAGTTGTAAAGGTTTTCTTTAGATCCAAAAGTCATGGAAAAAATAATCATATTACAAATATACGAAAAAAATTCCAATTATATAATACTTCTATATTTGTTAAAGAAATTACTTTTTATGTTGCAAATGTTTAATTGATTTTGGAAGTCCCGGATATTTTTCTTTTTTAATTGTCTTCTATAATCAAATAATCTGAAATAATAATAAACTATATAAATTCTAAGATATCGATAGATATTATTACCAAAACCAAATATTTTTTTACAGTTTAATGACTCTTTATATAAGAAACTATAGCAAAAACCACATTTGTTTACGTACTGTTTTATTTTTCTTTCATAGCTGTTTGTTTTCTTTCGTTGTTGTTTTTCTTTTGTTTCTTGAAACTGAGATTTCTGATGGCTAATCTATTTTCGTTATTTGATTTGTAGGTACAATCAATACTTCCAAAAGAGGTTGTGGCAAAGGGAGCACTCATGAATACTGATATTAGAGGTGAATAAATTTATTTAATACGGCTTCTATTGGTTTTCGGATTTTGTTTGAATTTTTTGTTGATGTTTAATTGGTGTTTCTATTTTCCGTCTAGACTACATACGAGGAGAAGCATATGAGGTACCAAGCTTAATAGTAACTCCATTTTCTTGATCAAATGCTTATATATGAGAGCCTAATTTTAGAAAAACCAACTCTCTCTTTTTTTTTAATAAAACATCAGCATTATTGGTTTTTCCATCAAATTTGTTTTGTGAATGGTGCTATTCCATCATTTTTTAGATTAATAATTTTTGGTAC
This sequence comes from Papaver armeniacum, assembly GCA_023531295.1. NCBI lineage: Eukaryota > Viridiplantae > Streptophyta > Magnoliopsida > Ranunculales > Papaveraceae > Papaver > Papaver armeniacum. Next base: position 49,353 of record JAJJWW010004524.1, read on the forward strand.
GGCCTCCGTAATAACGTGATCATGCAAGTATTACTCATGTTTTCATACTCATTGTATTATTGAAATTACTTATTCCATCCATTTGCATGTCCAGATTTCGAATGGGATCCTATATTTCAACCAGATGGCTGTGATCTGATGGGACCTAATGTAACCTATATTTATTCCATGTTATATTAAAGGTGACAAAAATATGTATATATATATCCAAATTTAAAATACCCACATTTATGTGTGCTTTTATATTAATCCTAAGAATCCACATATATTGTGTGTGTGTGTGTGTACTAAATCCAGGTATCTATCTTAAAAAGTAAAAGAATCAATTTTTTCGGATATTTATTCCAAAACTTTTTTCTTTTTGTAGTTTTATTAATTCTTATATATATATATATATATATATATATAAATGGTTGGAGCAAAGGCAAACAAATTGCCTACACGCGTGGGTTCTTTTGCAGACTGATTTGCGTTTGTTGGTTGTTTAACAGGTGTGCTGGAAGGTCTTATATTGTATTTTGAACATATTGCCGCAAGGAAAGATATTTTGATAGCATGTAGCATTCGGTAAATCTCTTTGTCTCTTTTAAACCTTTTAAGTCTTTGCATATGCATATGTGCAAGAATAAAATATTTAGGTATATTGCATCGCGTTTAGAATCGGATTTGTAGCAGTGAAATCATTTTTTTCTTTTTGCTCCTAAGATTCTTCTTAGCTTTGTACTTTTGTTATGCAGTCACTGGTATTATGAACAAAAAACATAAACGTGGTTACGTGGAAATATAATCATTTCTTTTCCTTTATTTTTTCAAGGATTACTCTTTGATTTTAGTTAGCCCATGATAATTTTCCTACTAGCTGAAATAGAAATCGGCTTTCTTGGCCAAGCCAAATCTGCTGGATAAGGTTTATATTTAAACTATGCTTATCATGTTCCAAATGTGGATTTACAAATCTGCCAATGTTATCACATACTCGGCATATCATTAGCATTCTCTCTATAAAATATAATTTAGTTGATAGTAAATTTTGTATAACATCAATTGTTGTAGTTTTGTTATTTTTTTCACCGCAAAAATGATTAACATTTACGATTTTCTTCCGAAAATATGCTAACAAAGGTATTTCGTGTACTTTTTCCTAACTTTTCCATTTGATATATGCAGAAGATATATGGATGTGGAACATACAACACAAATTAGCATAAGTGTTTGCTTTGTCTAAATTAGTGGATGGGGATTGTAAAATTTTGTTTATGCTGGTAGTAAGCCCGTTAATTTGTTATGGATCAAATAATAAAAATGAAATTGCATGTTCTTTTTGTTAGTTTTTACTCTTAATAGTCATGTAAGATGTATCTTTCTACTCTTTTTTTTGAACATACGTAACTTTGTACTTCACAAATGCAATAATGTTTCAGAAGTGGTGGTAGTGGCAGTTGTCGTCCCCATAATAAATAAAAATGCTCCAGAAGTGGTGGTACTGGCTGTTGTCGTCAGCATAATAAAAAAAGCACTATAAGTTTTAGAAGATTCAAGATCGAGATCGAACTTTACAAAAAAAAAAAAACAAGTGGCTAGATTTGTTTTGGCATTTGGTAAGTTACAAAATTGTCCTACATAAGTAATGCGACACACCAGCGGTAGAAATGTATTTACCAAGAAACCAAATTTAGAGTCTATGACTTTTAGAACAAAGATATCTGTTATAAACCAAGTTTATTTACTAAGATGCCCTTCGTGTCTAAGTTTAGGGTTTACATATCTTGGACACCAAGTCTTCTATCTATATAAATAGAGGCTTAAATATTGTATTCTGTACACATAATGAATAAGAATCTCTCTCTTTTCTCCCCTTACTTTGTGTCTTCTTCCCCTCTTATTCTATATCACAAGACGTAATCGCGCTCTACTACCGAGCATATGATCGTCTCGAAGTCGAAATTTAACAGAATGAAATGGCCGATTGGGTTTTCTCCTTTAAAGATGCCGAACTGATCAAATCTATATATACTACTTACGCATATACTCTGTACATGTTAGATTGATTTTAATATGACAACTAAATCTTATTTTGTCTTTTTGTAGATTTGATATGCTAACCCGTCATAGGAAAAATGGTATCTAGTGCTGGTATTGATCTACCAAGTCGCGGACCCAATTATGTACATGCGAAGACACCGACGAGTCACTTTGTTGACCAAGGTTAGGATACCTCTATTATCATTGATGGTTAAGCCTCTGTAAGATTTTTTTTTTTTTTTTTTTTTGTCTTTCTTTTTTCATAATACGGGATTGTGTTTATTTAATTCTTTTAATCGTTATACTATTATAACGGGTGATCAATTTCTTAATTTGATTTCCACTTCTCTAATTTTTTCATAGAGAAAGAAAAGAAATAGTAAACCAAATTTTGGTTTATGGTTTATAGTTTCTATCCCTCTAATGAAACTATGATCACCAAAATTTGGTGTTATCGCATATAATGGTTACTTTTTGTAAATAACTAATCACGATTCACATGCATGGTTCATGGAACCTCCGGCCAATTTAATTGGTATCTTTGTCCATTAGACAAAGATCATGTGATTAATGGTTTCTATTTATTTATTTATTTTATTTTTTTTGTGCAAGAAACCATCTGTCAGCTAACTATGCGATATCAAAAGCGACAATATTTTTCTTAATTTGTCGACACAATTTTATTAATTGTACAAACCAATTGATGTTGGTTTTTCCCCACCAATTCTCCTTAATGAGATAAAAAAAAAAAAATTGGCGTTCAACTTTTAGCCAATATTGGTCAGTGATTTCTATTCCTTCAAAGAAATCGTCATCAACAAAAAGTAGGGTTTGCTCTACAAAGATTAAAAGGCTTACAATTGGTTGTTTTATGTGTTGCTTAAGCACTAACCCTTCGTACACCAGCTGCATATAGTTCTCTTTTATGTCAAGGGCCACATAATGATCCTAGCTTATGGGTATCAAAACATTAAAGATGATTTTCTAAGTCATTATCGTAACATTATCAAAATTATCGTTCCACTACTAAATGGGTATAATGAACGGCTAAGTGACATGGTCATATTATACAAGAAGATATTAAAGATTTCTTTTTCTTTTTCATATACCGTAATTAATTTATTTATTTTATTTTTATTATATGTATGCCATGGGTAACCAACTTTAAGCAAAAATTCTGGTTGTCCTTTCTTTTCTTATATCCCTTTTCATAGAGAGAAAAATAAAATCCATTGATATATGGTATACAATTTCTATTCTTTCATGAAACTGTAATCACCAAAAATTGGTGTCATCGTGATCTAGCTACCTTTACGGTAGTTAATCATATGCATGGTTGAAAAACCTACGGCCAATTAATTTTGGTATTTTCGTCTATTTGATGAAGATCATGTGATATTTATGATCGGTTTCTATTATTTTATTTTATTTTTCAAAGAAACCATCTATCAACCACGAAGTGGATTTTCCCTATGTGATGAGTAAGTCGGCATTTCTTTTCTTTTAGTCGATCAATTTTGATGTATCGTATATACCAACCGATATTGGTTTTCTCCATCAATTCGAGGAAGGAGATGTTAAAATTGGCATTCTAAGAAATTTTAGCCACTATTTTTTCTCTCGTAGTTGGACGATAATCGTTTAAACAAACCATTACCAATTATGGTTTTATTTTTCTACTAATAAACCATTGATTTCCATTTCTTACGGGAAAACCATGGATTCCTTAATAACGATAATGATCTCTTTATTTTCTTAAAAAGAATCATATAATCCAACTGATTTGGTTTTTCCCTATCGGTGCTAAGAGGATATATAAAGTATCGTTATTATGATATTCCCAATTGCAAACACCTAGAGGAATTGTTGTATTCTTTAGGGATATTGAGCATTTTTTTTCTCATGGTATATCTCCAAAATTTTAAAAATAATTCCACTTGTAGTTGGAATTGGACACCGAAAGATCAAAGGGTGCGCACCCGGCTTGTTAGCCTAAATCATTAATTAGTCCTTGTAGTGACTATATTGATCTAAGTATTATTATTTATTTATTTTCGAATGAAATAAAGTGTCTATAATTTCATTCTTAGGTGAATGAATATATTGTCGGCCCTATAGGTCATTGGAGATTTATGTTTTCTTGCTCTAACCAACGAATCCATGGTTGATTTTAAATTTGTATGTCAAAAAGACTACAATTTTATTTTTATTTTTAGGACAATTTCTTATGGCTTTTGAAGTCATTAATTACGTCAATTGGTATCATTAAAATCCAAAGGAAATTATTATGATTATATGTCCTTGATTTAATCGGATAATACTCTACGAATATATATTTATTTTTCGTATATGAGATTATATTTCCGCCATAATCAGGGAGAGACTATACATTACCAGACGTTTCTCTCCCATTTTGATCAAATCGAAAAAGGCTGTCTACTAGGCGTGAAAAAATCTCATTTAGCTTTCCAATAAGCTTATGCCATTTGAAAAGGCAAATCCAATCACATCTAGCAAGTATGTAGTATTTTTATATATGCTAAAAATATTCTCCAACGGAGTCTATGATAATACGATTCACATTCTCCAAATTCATATCTCTTCATTTGAATAATATGAGATTATAACGCCGGTAAGGCGCCGGTACAAACAACTCTTTGAATGTTTTTCAAGATATGCATACACTTGAGAATTGTGTAAGATCGTCATTAATATGTTGTCGAATATCCATATAAAGTAGCTACCGAAAATCGACATATGTGATTGGTTGGCATACAATCCAAATTAGATTGGATTAATTTCTCAATAACATAATTTTGGATCCAAAACTTACACCTTAAAATTGCCAAGCCTACTTACAAAGTTGGTGTAGTTATACAGCGTTTATATGAGAAATATGTTCCTTTTTAGGACGATTTAAGGGTTTTATTTCTGCTCAAACCCGAGGATTGATTCAATAAATTTTTGTTCGCTATGTATAATGCTTTTGGCGTGGTAGTCCTTGAAGGACTCATATTGCATTTACACAAGAAATGTGATTGAGAACATATTTATAATCCTTGTAGGATTCAAATTATATTCAGACAGCCACCTGACTCGATTGTGTTAGGTTTTAACAATCCTTTTTGTGTTTATAGAAATTTGGTACAAAACCAAAAATCCGGATTAATTAGTTGATGCTATCAATTTTATGGGTCTCTTGAGGAGTCCTTAAAAACACAAAAATCCACGTTTTAGCAAAGCATAAATTCTATTTTTTTTCTTCTTCTTTCTTTCTTAAATCTGGGCAGTTAGAAATTATGCTAGCGTAAACTCGTCCCTCGTCTTTCGAGATAGACTAGAGTTATTATTTTGATGCTTATTTATTTTTAAAAAACTCATATTGTTGGGTTAGCATCGATAAATACGTCAAAAGTTGTACTCTTTTCCCTTCGTTTGAGTTTTTACCCATGTGGTTTTCTGACAAGGTTTTAACGAGGCAACATCTCGTTGACGTTTGATTTTCTTTCAAAAATGTTGATATTTGTGCTCTTTTTCCTTCGTCCAAATTTTTTCCCCTTTGGGTTTTATTGGCAAGGTTTTAGTTAGGCAATTTATTCAACATGGTGGTCATCCAAGGGGGAGTTGTACAATTTTGGTTATTTGGTGGATTCCCACATTGACTAGGTCATTCTGTTTTGTTAGACCACATCAACATAAGAACCCTTAGGAATTTGGATATCATTCTGATCCATATATGGTATGATCACAAACTTTACTCACCTATGGTACTATAAGCGCATATTGGCACTTTGTTGAAGAAACTACATCAACTACTTTTGCAAATCATCTACGAGAAGCTAGGAATCCAAGAAGCAAGTCCTCAATGTACTTAAAGAAGCGTGAAGACTCGAGAAAACTACCATTAGAAGACTAACACAAAAGAAGACTTCATCAACTTGGAAATTTCTCACGAAAGCATTGCTATCTCCAGTATTCAAGAAATTCATTTACCGAAATTGGCTCGACTCGAAGATTTGCAAGCCAAGATATAACTGAAGTACTCATCATGGGGAGCGCCATCATCAAAGGTGCATTACTGGACTTATCGTGTTGTACTATTTTTCCTTCTTCAAGGTTTTGTCCCACTGGGTTTTTCCTTGTCAAGGTTTTAACGAGGCAACATATGCGTGTCCAACACTGTCCAAGTCTTTACATGCTTATGCAATTTCGGGTTTTTCTCTTTTGAGTTTTCTGGTATATTTGTAATGACTTAGCCACGGTGGTCATCGAAGTGTTATAAACCAAGTTTATTTACTAAGATGCCCTTCGTGTCTAAGTTTAGGGTTTACATATCTTGGACACCAAGTCTTCTATCTATATAAATAGAGGCTTAAATATTGTATTCTGTACACATAATGAATAAGAATCTCTCTCTTTTCTCCCCTTACTTTGTGTCTTCTTCCCCTCTTATTCTATATCACAAGAATATCAAGAATATTAAACTCTTTATTGTTGTTTTTCTTTCAAACTCTTTATTCAAGTGAATGTCCTCTTGGGGATTTTATGGCTCTTATTGTTGATCCTAATCACTCCAATTATCATATCATAAAAGTCAAATAGTAAAATAATTCACCAGTTTCACCTTATTAACTTTATAAAGCGGTCCCAGGTGTGTAATTATACCAGTTTTGATTGCCTAACTTTATAATCACATGATTCCATAAATCAAGATGTCATCTCAAAGTTGAGCTCATTTGCATGTCTTAATTTTTCCTGTATAATGCTATGAAATAAATTATAAAACAACCATATTTGGTTTTCCAATCAAGTTATGAGTTCAAGATCGAACTCATTTACATGTCCTAATCTCCGTATATAAGGCTCAGAGAAATTGAAAAGAAAAAAAAAAAAAAAACTTTTTATCTTTGGAAAACTTTGTTATTTCTTTTGCATTAGTAGTACTCTTTCATTTCGGGATGCAATGTATGTTTACGTTAGAGGATATTGCAGGAGGTAAAATATGTGGATGAAAACTTGATATGGTTGGAATATAGACAATTAGAAGAATTGATATCGATAAATATGACTTAGTATATTGGCGTTAATCAGTTGTACAAAGGGAATCTCTCCTTAGAGATACCAGTCGGTACCCCATCTCCTTTTTCCTTTTACCAAAGCATCTATAAATATACATTTTCTTTTGTTGTTATCGATGAGTTCCTTTAAATTGCACAGTTTCATTTGACCATTGTAGTTACTGACATTTACGTTCTTTTGTAACACCCGAAGATTATAATTAATCATTCCTTATGTTTCCAATTGATAATTTTCGTTAAATCAACATGGTTATTCCCTTTATTTCAAACACAAACAATATTATCACTTTATTTTCACAATCAATAAAAGTAGCACTGGTGGAGCTTACCCTCTTTCCTATTGGTTGGTGAGCGTAACCTCGCGCTCTCATTGGCTAATTGAGAAACCATTCGTATTCGTCGGATGAAATTTCGTTAGATATGGTGCGTTGATCTGACAATGTGCGGTGTAGATTGGGTGGATTGTTGGGACACACACGACGGACGACCCTCATTATTTAAAAAACTTGTTATATTAATTAATTTCGTGCACTTATTGTGAAAATCCGTAAAATAAAGAAAACCCGGCCAGTTGGATCGGCGAGATGTGTATCACTGTTTGTATAAAGAACGGATTTTAGGGTTTAGATGATAGAATGCCACAAAATCATAAGTAAATATCAATATTCGATTGAATAGAAAGTTACTAGAGCAACTTCATATCTATGAGCCTCAACTGTGCTCAAGCTTACATGTGGAGTACTTGCATTATTCAATTCAATATCAATTATTAATACATGGAAGCACAATCCTTTAAGGGAACTGATTACAATGTTGAGCTTATTTATTCTTCTTCGTAAAGTGTCCCGACCATACACTTGAGTGACTACACGCCAACCATGCGGACTAGCTAGAAAATAGCTTCGTACTTTGCTTTCTTGGTCAAGTTTCTGCATCGGATGATTCAACCCATAAAAGTTAATCGGTGAAATCAGACACACAAGCCGATCTTACGTGACGGACATTAAAATCTCTTATATTACAGATTCTAATAACTAAAATGACAAAGTGTGCACCTATAACTGTAAGTAATTGTTGTTGATGTTCCACTGGAGAGACCTGTTGGAAAATGGGTTCAAATAGAGGATGAAATAACACAGGAAAAGAAATTGTTGTACTCAAAAGCTTTCAAGGCTCATACGATTTCTTTTAGACGATTATTTCTACCCTCCCAATATCAATTGGCGATTGCAACGGGTATGCGAAATAATGGATAAAATGAAAGCCCTACAACAAGAGAAATTGAATTCAAGGTTTGCACCCCTTGACCCAATCAAGAACACACAAGGATAGGATTCTGATGATGCTTAGAAGAGAGAAAACAGAAAGTATTTTTATGTTTTTCCATTATATGAATGAAAACAAGTCATCACTACTTATAGGGAACTCATGCCTATTGGAGATGCCTCTTCACTACCAAAAGACATCAATAGTGTCTAATGGGAATGGATATGTCTTTTGTAAACCATCACACCCTTTGGAGGTGCCTCTTCATCTCCAACTAACATCCATTGTGTTTATTCAACACAGACACTCCCCAGTTGTAGCGGCAAAACCGAGAAAACCAAAAACCATTTATTTTCATGTTATTGAAAATATCCAACAATCTCCCCTATTTTCAAAAACCAAAAAAGGAAAATAAAGTAAAACTTTTAAAACCGGAGTGGCCACATCACTCAAATGACTGCCTACGTACCCGAGTGGGATCAAGCCAACGTAGTTCAAGCAAAGTTGGGAAATAAGCATCATCGTTGAAAACAGTACATAAATGATAGGTATCTTTTGGATTTGAACCTTCACTTAGTGTAAGAAATTCAAAGCCTTATCGAGATTCTATGGTGAAACTAGTCTTGAACCAAGTACCCCATATGATAAAACCGAGTCTCCACACATATTGATTTCATAAATCATGTGTTATGTAGCTCAAGCACGTTAATGGCCATGTGCTATATCCTTGATTCATGAGTCTTCTTTAGAGAACGGTCTTATTCTTTTAGGAAACTACCTGATTTCCACACTCATATAGGTAAGTCACGAAGGTGTTTCTGCGAGACACCTTGTGATAAAAGTTAGACTTATTAAGGATTTTCATCCATCCTTTTTTCTTGCAGAACCCAACACTAATTAGAAATGGGAAATTTCATATTAGTGCTCCATAATCTCTTCCATAACTTGTTGGTACCACATTGAACCTTGTTTATCCTTTTCAAAACATAGGTTGGGTTTCGCTATGGGAGATCAACCTTCCTTCTGCTGGACCTTAGTCCCATTTTCTTTATACTTCATTGAAAAACATTTCCTTTGGGAGACTTTCCATAAACATGTCTGCCAAGTTTTTTTTTTCTCCGTTTCAATGGCTAAGCGCAATTACTCCTTTCTTAGTAATTGACTTACCGTTCAATGTACAAGACTTGTATGTCTTGACCTTTCATTATAGGTCTTTATTAGAGACGTTATAGATCATAGCCTGATTCACAATTAATCAAGACCGCTTGAGATGGCTTCTTCCAAAAATGGGATTTCTACAAGTTAGGTTCTAAGCCATTCTTCCTCATTAATTGCATCCATTTATGCAATCAATTTTGACAACATTATTAAAAATGTTCCTATTTAATTTTACAAAATAATTGTAACTTCTCTAGTGATCCTAATTAACATTTATGGTTAATTCACAAGAAGTCATTCATAGACTTACATTCACTAGAGGCATAGAAAATTTGTAGGCAACTTACTTGCTATTTCAACAAGCACATTATTACGATGAGTAACTCCTCTACTCATGCCCAATCTTCTACAAATTTATACCCAAAAAACATAGACCATGTCTATTTAACATTTTACATAATGTAATGCAAATGTTCATAATCTTACGATCGGTAATATCGTAATACCTCATCATCGGACATTTGGTCGCGCGCCCAATTTTCCAATACGTTACATATTCACCGGGATTTTCCTTTCAATGTCATTTAAGACATGCCAATTTCCAAATTTTGGAACCATATAATTCTTAATGAAAGAATTATGATTTCAGACTTCTAAATTTATAATTCCTACCCCAAAAATTATACCCGTACCAAAAATTGTAGTCTCAACAATCATGGTGATCTCCATTTTGGTTCTCTAATCTTAGAGCATTCATGACAATACTTTTCTAATGTCACGCGACCAAAATAGTACTTGCACTCATTTATAGTACACCAAAACAGTTTGTCAAGTGAGATCAATCACATAGTAAATGCCACGCATTAGAATTCCCAATATGGAACTCTATCTTTCAAGCGAGGTGAGATCTTACCCTTTATCTCAAACTATAGATAAGTGATAAACACCTCTGGCTTCGCACTGGAATGATCTGTACTATCAAAAAGCACCAGATATGCCTTGACAAACGAAATTCTTAGAAAATTGTCCTAAGCTTAGATGCCCTGTTTTTACTACATTGGTTGATGACTCAACCAGATCAACAAAAGGGCGATCATCAAAATTAATTCCAAGTTCACACTCAATTCCTGTGAAGGAAATCTTCAAATCCGGTAGAGCGTTGCGGTTACAACTCTTCGGATTTGGCTCTCTTTTGGCCATTAATAGTGAAGAACTTGGCCTTCCACCAAATCATATACTTGAACTAACATGTAATCATGAATCAGAAATGTGTTAATCATAAGAATATGAATATGCAGCCCCACAATGCTATGTAGTATATTCTTAAGAGATTCAACATGTATGACCATTCCAAAGATACCATTGATGGTGGGAAACTTATTCATGTTGCCATTCCGCAACAGAATCTCTTAATTCATGAAACAATATAGCTTATCATCTATAGAATGGTTCAACCACCCATCTCTTGTTTCCTTATTCACTAATCCAAAATCACATAGTGAATAGATTTAAATTCTCAAACAAATGGTTATATAACGGTATCCATACACTAAAATTTCAAATTAATCAAGTATATTTTACTTGTATCTACAGAGTTCATGCCAAAATATAACGAGATATATATGTAATCATATAATCAACATCCCATGCATGCTCAGCATTATTAATCAGGACAAGATCCAAGTAAAAACAATTTCAGTGTACGATTGAATAATGGTACTAACCTTTGATTTAAGATGATTCCGATCCAGAATACAAAATTAATTCGTGTAATCGTTTGGGCATAGAGGAGCCACAACCGAGGTTTCTCTAAATTCCGTCCCTTCTGGTTCTGAAACTCCAAACGTTGGTCCTGAATTGCGCACGACCTATCATATATTTGGATTACTTCCAAATATTAAAAGTGGGAACTGCCTTCGGTCTTCGTCTTTTAAATTGATGTAGCGATACATCAACCTTTCTAGTTTTCTCCGGTCACGATGTCTTCCTAGGTTTTAAGACCCGTTCAAAATAGTTTTGCGGTCCACTCAATGATTTAGATAACACCAAATCTTTTTGATGAATCGAAGCTTAATCTCATCCTCCATTGCCGAAATTAATCGTCTAAAACTGTTGGAAAATGGGTTCAAGTAGAGGATGAAATAAACACAAAGAAATTGTTGTACTCCAAAACTTTCAAGGCTCATAAGATTTCTTTTAGACGATTATTTCTACCCTCCCAATATCAATTGGCGATTACAACAGGTATGCGAAATAATGCCTTCAGGATACAATGAAAGCCCTACAACAGAGAAATTGAATTCAAGGTTTGCACCCCTTGACCCAATCAAGAACACACAAGGATAGGATTACGATGATGCTTTAGAAAGAGAGAAAAAAGTATTGAATGTTTTTCCATTATATGAAGAAAACAAGTCATCACTACTTATAGGGAACTCATGCCTATTGGAGATGCCTCTTCACTACCAAAAGACATCAATAGTGTCTAATGGGAATGGATATGTCTTTTGTAAACCATCACACCCTTTGGAGGTGCCTCTTCATCTCCAACTAACATCCATTGTGTTTATTCAACACAGACACTCCCCGTTGTAGCGGCAAACCAAAACCAAAACCATTTATTTTCCATGTTATTGAAAATATCCAACAAGACCAATGTTGCTGAACATTCTTGAATGACCAATATGCCCATCCAAAATAAGCTGAACCATACACATCTAACTCGTGCTCTCACAGAAGTTTTGATAATCCTCTTGAGACCGCCTCCGCCAAATTCGTTCACCCATTCCCTTGAATTAATTTCCAACAAAATAGTTAAGTGACTTCGGATTTTCATGTTGCTATGAACAAACTACCATGTTCTTGTTTTGAGTTGACAGCAACTAGTTAATAAATAAGCACTTACCAATAAATAACAACGGTCCATCAGCGGCGTTTGGGGAATCCATTTGAGTTTTCCTGGTATTATATAAGAAATCGATATTCTCCTGTATTGCTCATACTATTGAACTTATCATCGTAGAGATTATAGTAGTGCAAGTCCAGCACTACATTTCTTTTACCAGTGTTGGCCTTATAAATGTCAGCTGGGTCTCGAGGCCAATCAACTGACTCATTATAACATAAGCTTTGTCTGAATATTTTCTCACAATGTTATATCCATCTTTGTAGTAATTCAGTACTGTATCCAAAGGAACTTCAGGAGAATGTGGTTCATTCTAAGATATCGATAGATATTATTACCAAAACCAAATATTTTTTTACAGTTTAATGACTCTTTATATAAGAAACTATAGCAAAAACCACATTTGTTTACGTACTGTTTTATTTTTCTTTCATAGCTGTTTGTTTTCTTTCGTTGTTGTTTTTCTTTTGTTTCTTGAAACTGAGATTTCTGATGGCTAATCTATTTTCCTTATTTGATTTGTAGGTACAATCAATACTTCCAAAAGAGGTTGTGGCAAAGGGAGCACTCATGAATACTGATATTAGAGGTGAATAAATTTATTTAATACGGCTTCTATTGGTTTTCGGATTTTGTTTGAATTTTTTGTTGATGTTTAATTGGTGTTTCTATTTTCCGTCTAGACTACATACGAGGAGAAGCATATGAGGTACCAAGCTTAATAGTAACTCCATTTTCTTGATCAAATGCTTATATATGAGAGCCTAATTTTAGAAAAACCAACTCTCTCTTTTTTTTTAATAAAACATCAGCATTATTGGTTTTTCCATCAAATTTGTTTTTGTGAATGGTGCTATTCCATCATTTTTTAGATTAATAATTTTTGTACGGCCTCAGTAATAACGTGATCATGCAAGTATTACTCATGTTTTCATACTCATTGTATTATTGAAATTACTTATTCCATCCATTTGCATGTCAGTTTCGAATGGGATCCTATATTTCAACTTGAGATGGTTTGTGATCGATGGGACCTAATGTAACCTATATTTATTCCATGTTATATTAAAGGTGACAAAAATATGTATATATATATCCAAATTTAAAATACCCACATTTATGTGTGCTTTTATATTAATCCTAAGAATCCACATATATTGTGTGTGTGTGTGTGTACTAAATCCAGGTATCTATCTTAAAAAGTAAAAGAATCAATTTTTTCGGATATTTATTCCAAAACTTTTTTCTTTTTGTAGTTTTATTAATTCTTATATATATATATATATAAATGGTTGGAGCAAAGGCAAACAAATTGCCTACACGCGTGGAGTTCTTTTGCTTGACCGATTTGCGTTTGTTGGTTGTTTAACAGTGTCTTTGGAAGGTCTTATATTGTATTTTGAACATATTGTCGCAAGGAAAGATATTTTGATAGCATGTAGCATTCGGTAAATCTCTTTGTCTCTTTTAAACCTTTTAAGTCTTTGCATATGCATATGTGCAAGAATAAAATATTTAGGTATATTGCATCGCGTTTAGAATCGGATTTGTAGCGGTGAAATCATTTTTTTCTTTTTGCTCCTAAGATTCTTCTTAGCTTTGTACTTTTGTTATGCGATCCTTTGGTATTATGAACAAAAAACATAAACGTGGTTACGTGGAAATATAATCATTTCTTTTCCTTTATTTTTCAAGGATTACTCTTTGATTTTAGTTAGCCCATGATAATTTTCCTACTAGTCAAATAGAAATCGGCTTTCTTGGCCAAGCCAAATCTATTTGGATAAGGTTTATATTTAAACTATGCTTATCATGTTCCAAATGTGGATTTACAAATGCGCAATGTTATCACATACTCGGCATATCATTAGCATTCTCTCTATAAAATATAATTTAGTTGATAGTAAATTTTGTATAACATCAATTGTTGTAGTTTTGTTATTTTTTTCACCGCAAAAATGATTAACATTTACGATTTTCTTCCGAAAATATGCTAACAAAGGTATTTCGTGTACTTTTTCCTAACTTTTCCATTTGATATATGCAGAAGATATATGGATGTGGAACATACAACACAAATTAGCATAAGTGTTTGCTTTGTCTAAATTAGTGGATGGGGATTGTAAAATTTTGTTTATCTTTGGTAGTAAGCCCGTTAATTTGTTATGGATCAAATAATAAAAATGAAATTGCATGTTCTTTTTGTTAGTTTTACTCTTAATAGTCATGTAAGATGTATCTTTCTACTTTTTTGAACATACGTAACTTTGTACTTCACAAATGCAATAATGTTTGAAGTGGTGGTAGTGGCGAGTTGTCGTCCCATAATAAATAAAAATGCTCCGAAGTGGTGGCACTTTTGCATTTTGGTCACAAGATAATAAAAAAGCACTATAAGTTTTAGAAGATTCAAGATCGAGATCGAACTTTACAAAAAAAAAAAAACAAGTGGCTAGATTTGTTTTGGCATTTGGTAAGTTACAAAATTGTCCTACATAAGTAATGCGACACACCAGCGGTAGAAATGTATTTACCAAGAAACCAAATTTAGAGTCTATGACTTTTAGAACAAAGATATCAAGAATATTAAACTCTTTATTGTTGTTTTTCTTTCAAACTCTTTATTCAAGTGAATGTCCTCTTGGGGATTTTATGGCTCTTATTGTTGATCCTAATCACTCCAATTATCATATCATAAAAGTCAAATAGTAAAATAATTCACCAGTTTCCTGCTTATTAACTTTATAAGCGGTCCCCGGTGTGTAATTATACCAGGTTCCCCCAGTGCCTAACTTTATAATCCCATGATTCCATAAATCAAGATGTCATCTCAAAGTTGAGCTCATTTGCATGTCTTAATTTTTTTCCTACAGTATAATGCTATGAAATAAATTATAAAACAACCATATTTGGTTTTCCAATCAAGTTATGAGTTCAAGATCGAACTCATTTACATGTCCTAATCTCCCAGTATATAAGGCTCTGTAGAAATTGAAAAGAAAAAAAAAAAAACTTTTTATCTTTGGAAAACTTTGTTATTTCTTTTTGCATTAGTAGTACTCTTTCATTTTAGGGATGCAATGTATGTTTACGTTAGAGGATATTGCGGGGAGGTAAAATATGTGGATGAAAACTTGATATGGTTGGAATATAGACAATTAGAAGAATTGATATCGATAAATATGACTTAGTATATTGGCGTTAATCCCGGTTGTACAAAGGAAGCTCTCCTTAGAGATACCAGTCGGTACCCCATCTCCTTTTTCCTTTTTACCAGCATCTATAAATATACATTTTCTTTTGTTGTTATCGATGAGTTCCTTTAAATTGCACAGTTTCATTTGACCATTGTAGTTACTGACATTTACGTTCTTTTGTAACACCCGAAGATTATAATTAATCATTCCTTATGTTTCCAATTGATAATTTTCGTTAAATCAACATGGTTATTCCCTTTATTTCAAACACAAACAATATTATCACTTTATTTTCACAATCAATAAAAGTAGCACTGGTGGAGCTTACCCTCTTTCCTATTGGTTGGTGAGCGTAACCTCGCGCTCTCATTGGCTAATTGAGAAACTATTCGTATTCGTCGGATGAAATTTCGTTAGATATGGTGCGTTGATCTGACAATGTGCGGTGTAGATTGGGTGGATTGTTGGGACACACACGACGGACGACCCTCATTATTTAAAAAACTTGTTATATTAATTAATTTCGTGCACTTATTGTGAAAATCCGTAAAATAAAGAAAACCCGACGGATTGGATCAGCGAGATGTGTATCACTGCTGTATAAAGAACGGATTTTAGGGTTTAGATGATAGAATGCCACAAAATCATAAGTAAATATCAATATTCGATTGAATAGAAAGTTACTAGAGCAACTTCATATCTATGAGCCTCAACTGTGCTCGCTTACATGTGGAGTACTTGCATTATTCAATTCAATATCAATTATTAATACATGGAAGCACAATCCTTTACGGAACTGATTAATTACAGTGTAGAGTTTATTTATTCTTATTTATAAGTACTGTCCCAAGTCATGACAACTTGACTACACGCCAATCAGAGTAACCGGAAAGTGTTTCGAATTTGCTTATTTGGTGAAGTTACCTGCATCGAAGTTCAAATCATAAAAGTTAATCAGGGTAAGAGTAATACAAAACCCGATCTAACGTGGCCAAAGATCAGACTATCTTATATTACAGATTCTAACTAATATGACTAAGTGTGCACCTATAACTGCAGGGTGTCGTTCCTGACGTTCCACTCGAAATCCCAACGATTCTGGACATTCTTGAGTGTCCAATATGCCCATCCAAAAGAAGCTGAGCCATACACATCTAACTGTGCCTGACCGAATTTTTTATAATCCTCCGGAGACCCATCTTTAAATTCCCATTCGTTCACCCACTCCCCTGTATCCAAAACTTACATCATCAATACATTAACTGGCTTCCGGTTATTATAGTTTCTGTGAAGAAACTACTTCCTTAGTTTTTAACATAAGAAAGAACTTCCAACAAACACAAAATTATGTTTCTTCAAATAAAGAATTACGGAAACAAGCCTTACCAATAAACACCAGGGGTCCATTAGCAGTGCTCAGGGATTTAATTTCAGATGCCCTGTTGTTGCGTATGAAATCGATGTTCTGCTGTGGGCTCATATTTTTAAAGAGTGGGTCATAAAAGAGATTGTAGTAGTGCAGATCCAACACAACCTTTGATAAACCCATGTTGGTAATGGCATCATGAAGTTCCATCGGGTTTGCACCATTACCAATCAACTGACACATTATTACATAAGGTTTGTCTGAATAACTCCTCACAATGTCATAACCGTCTTTGTAGTACTTCACCAAGGTATCCAAATCAACTTCTTTATCATGTGGTTCATTCAAAAGTTCAATCCCCAATAGAGCATTATGGTTTCCATACCTGCAAATGAAGGATATATCTTGCTCATCAGGAGCTGTATATGAAATTATAGGGAGAATTTCTTTTTCTTCGGAGCTTTCAGTTCCAACAGGTAGCTGGTTTTCAACCGAAAAAGGTATAACATGCGAGGACTTCCTAAGAAGTCACCCGTCGCCCTTTTTTGGTCTATAGCTGGCTCGCCAGACCAATCGTGACTTTCCTCCTTTATCCCGGCTCAGGACAGGCAGTGTAGAAGAAATCTTTAAGACTTGGTATTTAAGACTTGATATACGAGTAGTTATATCTAGAGATAAACGTAACTTACTTGGAAGCTAGGAAATCTATGACATCAAGGCTTTGCCGGATGTAAGTGTCAGATGTGGGCCATTCAATCGTACCATCTCGGCTAGAACTGTGCTCCTTCCCATTTTGGGAACCCGGAGCTGCATGAAGGTCGATTATGCATTTTATCCCAAACTGCCTGCACAAATAAAATCACCTCTCAAAGACTCAAAATTATATAGGTAACTAAGTGAATGTTAAAAAGGAAATGAGAAAAGGAAACCCACTCTGCCCACTCAAATGCTTTGTCTAGATATTCCAAACTCCCCGCAATATAAGGAGCTGGTGGGGGGTCTTGAGCAATCCACCACCCAACAGGAATCCTCACGGTGTTTATATTATGTTGGCTAAGAAACTTAAAGTCTGCTTGTGTAACGAAATTGCTTCTATGACTCTGTAGTTCAAGTAACGTAAAACAGAAATATTAATTGAAAATCATTCATAATCTATCATGTTCCTGTCACACACCAAGAGGTCTGGAATTACTATGGAGATGCATGTTGTGGTTTAGAGATAACATGAATTACACTGATCACTTCTGCCGCTTTTTCAATCCCATATCCATTGCCGAGCTGGTAATCTCCATGCATGTCATCATTTATAATCATCTCAAATGTGGCTGCATAGTCATCCCTTGTTGGGGTACCTTCATGATCTGCTCTGAGCTCATTTTCAGAAGACACCTAAAGGAAAATATATAGAAAAAAAAAATCAAATCAGTGTTAAGTCAGGAGTTTTGGTATTTTTCAAAGAAAAGTACTAAATGGCTGAGAATATCATACCTGCAGATATTTACCGCTTGAATGTTTAATACTATAAACATTATGACCGTCACCCTTTTCAATAGAAAATGTTTCTGTCACATCCGGTGGAGCTGATTTTGCGAAGACAGGGGCCCCTTCTCCATCACAAGATAGAAATTGTCCATTGAGGGTGCGCAACTGGAAATCCGTTTCAGATAGTCTCCACAACTGATACAAAAAACAGTAACACATCTTGATCTGATACTGCGTAAAAGGCGCACACACATGCTTACTCTATTAGAATTAATGAACTTCAAAAGCAGTCTAATGTCAGACTCGAGGGCGACACAGATGTAAGACATAAATAGCTGTACAAAAAGGGTCCAGGAGTTCCTTCTCGGGGTGGTAAGTGACGAACTGTGAGTCCGGGACCCAAAAGAGAGGATCTTGGTTAAATTTCTCTGCTACTTTCTTACTCTGAAGGTTTCCCAGGTAACAGCTTTGTCCATGTCAACGGTGACAATCCCGGTATCTCCTCCCTTCTGTGCACTTACATACTTATTTAAGCTCAAAGATCTGAACTGAACTTTTGTTCCGTCCTGCATTATAAAATATATAACAAATAGGTTAACCACTAAGCTTACAAGAACCCCAAATAAGAATCCCACAAAATCAGCCCCATAAAGAACACTTACAATCATCTTTCGGTTGGGAATGCCCTTAAATAGTGAAGGCGTAATGAATCCTTCAAGAACCAACCATCCACCCAAGTTCACACCTTTAACTATAGCACCATTCAGTTCATCCAAAGCCAAAGCTGAAACCAAAGTACAACAAGCTCACTAAGATACCCTTTTCTTAAAACAACAAAATCTCATCAAAAGAAAATAGAAAAATAAAAAGCACAGTAAAGTAATGCATTTTGAAGATTACCGGAGTGTGCCCAAGAAAGGCAAAGAAACGAAAGCAAAAGCCATTTGCTAGAAACAGATTCCATGAGAAATAATTGAGTAAACACAAGACACATGCAAAAAGAAGAAGCTGAAGTAGACTATTTATAAGAGTCGTGATAGGATGCATGCCCTTTGGTGCACCCCAGTAATCCTCCTTGAGTAGAAAATCCGTCTAACTGAATACGTGAAGTAAAAATAAACTCCATCACCATCTGCGATCAAGAGGCTATCTGCCAACTGATTTGTTTTTTATTGGATGAAAGTAGTGAATTGTGCAACTGTTAGATACCTATCCTGCTTGACCCGCAAGAGAAAAGACTTGACCGGTGAGTCAAGACAGACGCAGTTGTTTTTTAGTTATGGTAGGTCCTTTTTCTCTATGGTAAATTGG
Source organism: Papaver armeniacum (assembly GCA_023531295.1). Taxonomy (NCBI): domain Eukaryota; kingdom Viridiplantae; phylum Streptophyta; class Magnoliopsida; order Ranunculales; family Papaveraceae; genus Papaver; species Papaver armeniacum. The sequence goes on from JAJJWW010004524.1 coordinate 69,138, forward strand.
CAATTTTGTATCAAAAGGACCATCAAATGGAGCATGGTTTAAGGCTCGTGGAGTGTGCTTCACGGCGATAGGTATAAACTGTCAATCAAGTGGCTGTTCACCAAGTGATTTTATTTTCTATAGGATAAAAGTATAGATACCTACCCTGCTTGACCCGCTGTAGAAAAGATTTGACTGGTGAGATAGGGGCAGTTGTTTTTTAGTTATGGCATGTCCTCTTTCTCCACGGCAAGTCCTCAATCAAGAGGACCACCAAATGGAGTATGATTAGGGACATGCTTAACGCCTATGGAGCATGTTAAAAAAGCACATAAAGTATGTTAATTTAACGCAAAAAAGAGTGTGCTTAAGCCTTGAGATATGGAGCAGTTGTGTACGCACCAAGGAAAGACTGAGATTTTCTTTGTGTGTAATTTTCTTGAGAAATGAATCTGGGATGTGAATGTTACTGGGCACTGGATATTCAAGTTAATGGTTGAGATCCCTCCTAGGATTTTTCAGGTCGTCAAATCATTATCATCGGGCATATGGAATGTGTTTAATACCAATGGAGGGTGTGGTTAACGCATATTGACTCGTAGAATCGTTGCTTTTTAAGCTGTTCTTGAGCTTATCATTTTGTTTGTAATTGCTCTTAAACGGAGCCGTTCTTGGGCTTACTACTTAACTAGAACCCTAATTTGGGGCATACAGGATAATTTTGGGGCATACAGACTTATGATGCCATCTAATGCAAACTGCTAAGGGGTGTCCTAGTGATGCTTAAGTTATTGTAATACCCTCATATAGTTTAAATTACATTACTACCCTTCCACTTAATTAAATTCTAATCCTTAAACTTTCCCACTAATTAATCCATCTCCTAATTAACTATCCTCCCACTAATTAACTGTAGAATCGTTGCTTTTTAAGCTGTTCTTGAGCTTATCATTTTGTTTGTAATTGCTCTTGAACGGAGCCGTTCTTGGGCTTACTACTTAACTACTCCAACATAAACTAGTAGCATTAACAAGAAACATATATACCCATTGAGCCTCAACTGTTCTTGATTAATGATGACTAGATTACTAAACAGAAACACAAAACAAGTACAAAAGAAAAGAGAAAAGAAAAAAAAAAAAAAAACAGAAACCAGCCAGGATGTATTACAATATCTGCCGCAGGTAGAGATAACTGCAGGCCGATACAAGTAGCCAGAAATAGCTTTGCATCTGCTTATTCGGCAAACCACCTGCATCAACATATCCATAACCCCTTGCCGGTAAAGATTTTTGGCCTAGTGAGGAACCGTAAAAGTCTGTCAGGAATACACGGAATCCAATCCAACATGCATGTTCCGAAATCAAAAGATCTTACAAGTTACAGGTTCTAACTAGTAGTGAACAAATGATGTAGGATTTGCACTTACCTAACTGTAAGTAATTGTTCTTGATGTTCCACTCCAAATCCCAGTGATTCCTATCATTCTTGAGTGTCCAATATGCCCATCCAAATGAAGCTGTATCATACACATCCAACTGTGCTCTACCGAATTCTTGATAATCCATCTGAGACCCATTGGCAACGCTCCATTCATTCACCCACTCCCCTGTATCCATTTCCGTTAAAACTTATCTCAATTTCAAATTGGTAAACCAAATACTTCTTTTGTTTTGTAACAAACAGGCAAAAAGTGTGTAAATGAGAATTTCAAAGAAACATAAATCATGTTTTTCACAAATAAGCTTAATGAGAACAAAATCTTACCAATAAAAACTAGTGGCCCATTAGCAGCATTTAAGGATTCAACTTGAGTTTGCCTGCTTTTATGTATGAACTGAATATTCTCCGACGTGCTCATATTAGAGAAGAAATTATCAAAAAGATTATAGTAGTGCAAATCCACCACAACGTTTGATACACCAATGTTGGCATGATAAAGCTCAAGCGGGTCTGCATCGCCAATCCTCTGACACATTATTACATAAGCTGTAGATGAATGGTTTCGCACTATTTGGTATCCCTTTGAGTAGTATGACACTAGGATATCAAGAGAAACGCCAGAAGCAGATGGTTCATTCAAAAGCTCAATCCCCAATAGAGCAGGATGACTTCCATACCTGCAAAAGAAATATGAGTCAAACTGATTCTCAAGTGTCCAGGGGACGTGTGTAGTAGTTTCTTTGAAGGGGCTGATTGTGAGTGTATTGGAGGGAAAAATCCCTAAGAATGGCAAAGAGTAGTTTTATCTAGAGATATATGTATTTTACCTGGAAGCTAGGAAATTTATAACATCAAGGCTTTGCGAGATGTATGCTGGAGATGTCGGCCAGTCAGTAGAACCATCTCGACTGGAACTGTGCTCCATTCCATTTTGGGAACCGGGAGCTGCATGGAGGTCAATAATGCATTTCATGTTATATGCCCTGCATGGAAAGGTGTGGAAGTACATGCTAATCACTTTTCAGATAAAAATAGTAACTGTATGTTAGACAACACTTGGAACAATGGAAAGAAAATCAAGAAAGAGAGACCCACTGTGCCCAGGAGAATGCATCATCTAGAGATGCCAAACTTCCTCCAATGTAAGGAGCAGGTGGATTCGGATCCTCGGCAATCCACCAACCAACAGGAATTCTCACTGTGTTTATACCGTGTTCGTAAAGAAACTGAAAGTCTTCTGGTCTGATATAGCTACTTCTATGTTTCTGCAGTTCAGGTGAAGGGGAACAAAGTTAAAGATCATTCATATACTAACATGTCCCTTTTCACATGGGTTTTAAGCCAAGGACATGTGACACTTGAGTCGAAATTGAACAGTTTCCTTCCTAACCGGGGTCATTAATTTCAGTAAAGTCACAACTTTCGAAGAAACATAAAAGCAATTTTAACCCATGCAGTTGATCTTAGTATAGAATACTATGGATCTGAGACATTAAAAGTTAAGAGATACTGGAGGAAATTACACTAAGCACTTTTTTCGCCTTATCATGTCCATATCCATTGGCAAGCTGGAAATCTCCGTGCAAGGTATTAGCCAAAATTATCATTTCAAATGTGGCTGCATTATTATCCCATCCTGGGACGCCTGTATAGTCTGCTGTGAGCTCATTTCCAGAAGACGCCTAAAAAAACCAAAATATCAGAAAAGAATTACCACAAAGTCACTGGCAATTTAGAAATTCGGATTCCTCATGTTTTCAGTGAAGCAGAGAGGAAAACGAATGAATCAAAAGGATGAGAATATCACACCTGCAGATATGTCCCACTGGAAAGTTTAATATGAACTCTGTTATTATTATTCCTTTCAATGTGAAATGTTTCTGTTGAAGACGGTGACTCTGATGTTGCAGTGACAGATGCCCCTACTCCATCACAAGATAGAAACTGTCCCTTTAGAGTGCGAAACTGAAAATCCGATTTAGATACTCTCCATAACTGCTACAACAGAGACTGCTGCATGAATGATCTTCATCACAATCACAAAACATATACATTTCTCTATCCATAACTAAGAATAATGACACATACTCTAATGAATAAACAAATAGACGAAGAACATCGTGTTGCCATACTTTCTTAATGTTCATTTGTACCATGTCAGCAACCTCAGAAACAAGAGCTTAACCCAATTCAACTAGGTTGTAATGACAGTCACGTTCTCTCAGTGTCAACTAACCTTAACTTGATTGCAGAACATAATGGTCTTATACACCCTTAATTTTCGGGGAAAAGAAAAAATTTGTCTTCCATTGCAGATTCTCAATACACTTCAAAGCTCCTAATTTCATCGAACACCAGAGGGACGACTAAATTCATGATAAATCATCCCCTAATCTCTACAGCGTAATTTTACCCAGGCTGATTTTACGTCTAACCAGATTACTAAAGAATATTAGCCTCATAATTCTAAACCAGATTTCTCAGCAGCAGAATACATCATAATACAGATAGACGAAACAACACAATCATACTCTAAGCTTCTAGCACTAGCACCCTACATTTCAGTAACCAGATGAGTGGAATTAAAACGCCACACAACTAAACAGTCTATACAAAATGTAAACCGAGTTACAAGCTGTCAGTCTTACTCTGAATGTTTCCCAAGACGAAGGAACGTCTCTATCTACACTGACACTTTGACCACCTCCATCCTGTGCAGTTACATACTTATTTAAGCTCACCGATTTGAACTGAACCTGTGTTCCATCCTGCATTTCAAATTCCACAAATGGATTAATCAGCAAAATTACGAGAACCCCACTCCAAATCCCCCCATAAAACACCCACAAAATTCAAAATTGAGACAGACACAAATTGACAAACACTTACAAGCATATCTCCGTTGGGAATGCCATCAAATAGTGAAGGTTTAATCCATCCTTCAAGAACCAACCATCCACCTAAATTCACACCTCTAACTTTAGTGTCACCATTCAATCCATCCACAGCCAAAGCTGAAATCAAAATAACAACAAACCCAACTCAAATTGATGCTTATAGAGCTACCCATTTCTTCAAAATCTCATCAAAAGAAAGAAATTACTTAAAAAAGAAGTGATGGGCTCTTAAGATTACCTGAGTGTGCTCTGGAAATGAGAAGAAATGCAAGTAAAACCCATCTGCAGGAAACAAATTCCATGAGAAATAATGGACTCAAACACAAACAAGAAGAATTGACAACCCCCACTAGATAAATTTCATACCTTTACTATTCTTTGGTTCCTTATAAACCAAATTATCTTTTAAAACTGTACTTGGTAAACAAGCATGAACTTAACCTTTTTGTTTGTTTGTTTGTTAATTAGTTACTAGAGAATCAAACTAATGAAAAAGATAAGAACAGTTTAGTCAGGTAAAGCTTGTGCATTTTTGGATCAAAAAAAGGTAAAAAGAGAATGAAAGTGAAAGGGTTTTTCCTGATCCTGTTGGTTAGAGATAAGATTTTGAATGGTGAGCTTTACACTGGAATATTGGGTTGGCGATTTGAGAAGAGGAAGAGGAAAAAGGGTTCCACAATTTTGACTTTTGAGAATGCTAAAACCTTCAGATCCACAGTATTTGTTTGGCAAGTAGGCCTGTCAATGGATATTAAGAATTCTGATATCCGACAGGTTAAGGACTACCGGATATCCGATATCCGATAATATCCTATAGGATATTAAAATCAGATATCGATTCTGATAGGTTAAGCTATCGGATATCGGATATTTATCCGATAATATCCGATTCGAGTTCTATTTACGTAAAACATATGCGAGAGGTGAAATTTAAGTTCTATTTCTCGTACATACCATCCAAATTGTCTTCAAAAAGGTCTAAAAACATTATTCTAAGTAGTTACGTCTCTAAGTATCTCTTACTCACACACATACATGAAAAGAAACACACGCAAATGCTATAGAAAGTAAGAAACTTCGAAACACGAAGTATGATAAGTATATGCCACTCTCCTCTCCAGCCTCTGACTCTCTTGACTTCATTCATCTTCGATTTCCAAATTTTCCATATCATCTGCATTATACAAAACTACGTAAGTATGCTTTGAGTTTCAAAGAACTAAGAAGAATAATGAGATGAAACTATGCACTGAGTTTAAGCAAAGAAAAAGAAAAGAGAAAATGTTACCTTTACAAATGAAATCTGGCAACCAATCGCTTAAGCACAATAATGCTTCAACAACCTCTGGATCTAATGAAGCTCTGTGTGTTGTAAGCACTCTACCACCTGCACTGAACATTGATTCGGATGCCACACTGGTGACTGGGATATCCAAGACATCTCTTGCCATCTTTGCAAGAGTTGGGTACTTAGGTGCATTTAGCTTCCACCAACTCAAGATTTCAAACAAATACCCATCTTTTGGTGAGCCTTTGCTAAGCATTGGTTCTTCTAAATACTTGGTCCAACTCATTTCGCACCTCAAATTCAATGTTCTCCATCATAAACTCAAGCATATTCGGGATCACGTACTTCATCCTGGATTATCAGAATCCATCATACTTGAGCTAGAGACGGAGCTGCGGGCGCCAAAATAGTGTCATCTCGCATTTGAGTTTTGTGAATCATACTCATAGAAAAGAGCTGTCAATTTTGTTTTGAATTTGTTATACTCCACTTTGCATAGCCAGTTCCATACAATTTCTTATAACGAAACTCTACCCATCTTGCCTTGTATCTAGGATCTAACACAACTCCAATGCCCATAACCAAATTACTTTCAAGCCAATACACATCGAACTTTTCCCTCATCTTCAACCCCATATCTCTGATATACTTATAATCACTGTCTTCCCATTGTTTGATGCACTTGTTAACTTCATAGACCCCATTGTAGTACAGATTTGCCGTTGGATACTTCATCCCTGCAAACCTGGTTGAAACATCATTAAACACCTCTAAACACTTGCAAATAACTACCCCTTGTTTCCACTTGTCTTCACTTGGTATACAAACAATTCGGGATCAAGGACATGACTAATCTTTGAAACCCTTTTTTCAACTTAATTGCATTTTTAAGCATAAAAAACTCGAGTTCCATCGAGTGTCCACGTCAAGACTAACTGCCTTTCCAGACAACCTACATTGTGACAGTGCCGTGTCAAACCTCTCTTTTCTAGCTTGTGAAGCTTTAACATACTTAACACAAGCTCTAATTGATTGCACAAACTCAGAAGCAACTTTCATACCATCTAGGACAACCAAATGAAGAATGTGGTTGGAACACCTCATGTGAAACAATTCCCCATCAAGAACTAGACAATCCTTATTATTTAGCCACTTAATCAAATTTCTCATCATAACACCATTAGCAGCAGCATTATCAGCAGTTAAAGCAAGGAATTTCCTATCTATGTTCCATTCAAGAGTGCAAGTTTTGATACATTCTGTAAGAACATCTCCTATGTGTGGTGATGGCACTAAAATATAAGCTAATGTTTTCTTAACCAAATTCCATTCATCATATATGTAGTGGCATGTTACACAACAATACCCATCTTTAGTATGCTTAGCAGTCCACATATCAGTTGTAAGACTACATCTAGAGGTCTCCAATACTACTTGCAATTCTTGTTTCTGTTCATGAAAAAACTTCATCAAATCACTTCTGGTTGTGTTTCTACTCATGATCTTAACAGCAGGGTTCAAAGACTTGCAATACATTCTAAAGTAAAAATGTTGAGCCATGTTTAGAGGGTAATCATGCTTAGCAATCATTTTAATCATGTATTCCCTAGAAACTGCAGGATCATACTGCCAATTAGCTAATTTTAAAGCTTTGTTACCTACTATTTTCAGTGAAGTAGAAATCTTTTATTGTCCATCCTTGTTTAGTGGTCTCTTATGGCAAATCTTTAGATGCTTCCGTAACCTTGTAGTACCACTGCCACTATCAGCATCAACTACCTTCTTGCAATGATGGCATGTACCTAGTACAACAGCTTCCCTCACGTGTGTTTTCTTGTTGTGTCTTACTTTACAATCCCTTTCAAATTCATCCCACACTGGTGACCTTATTGCTCTAAGCTTTTTATTCAGAGAAGTTATCAGTGGATCCTCACCAACTTCTCCATCTTCATCATCTGTATGAGAGCCTGGCATGTTATCATCAGCTGGGTTCTCTTTTGGTTCTAGTAATCTCCTAGTGTCACTAGTGCCCGGTGTTGAGCCAATTGCTGAAGCTTGAAAACTTTTTGATTGTGAACCATCCCTAGAAACAACAGCATTTGATTGAGATTGAGGCAAAGGGGTTGACTTTGAGGTTGCAACTGTCTTGCCCTTGGCTGGTTTTTTAAACATTTTTGCAATCGCCTATATTAAAATTAAACACAGAGTAAGTTACCAAAGAAATGAAAAAAGCATTAATAACTATCAAAAGTAAATACTAAAAAGAATTCATCTCAAACTGAGTAATTAAGATCAAATACAGTTCAAGAACATTTTTTACCAACCAGCTTCAATTTCAATTTAAGTTACATGCGAATGACTAGCTAGGATAGTTTGTTACATGTTAGGTGGTGATTTGTCATTTGTGTACCATTATACGGTCAAGCGCAAACTGCCATTGTCAGGCACATCAAGAAGCTCTAGAGCTACAGTTTCAAAATGTAACATAAATATAATAAACAAGTGCAACAAGACAAACAGAAAAGGCCTAGATAGAAAAGAACAGTGAACAGTTAGACACTCAAGAACAGTACCAAACAAGATAAACAGAGATGGATAGACCCACAGGTATCATGAATGACATATTAATTACACAAAAAAAAAAAAACACACAAAAATAAATGAACTATATATGATCTTCACTTAACATTTGAAACTTAAAAATGAGGTACAAAATAGAACAACCCCTTTCATAGATACTACAAGTAATGATAGATCACAAACGGAACACACTTGGTTAGTTCAGCTAACTCAAACAGATTAATAGGTGTTAATTTAGTAAGCTTAGCCATTTCTGAGAGAAATTGGTAATGAGCAACATAAGAGCATTTATATGCAATTTATCAAGTGTTTAACTAGAAGACATAGCATCATCCAAAAATTATTTTATATCGAGAAGTCATAAGAACTTTAATGAAATCGTATATATTGGCAAGTACAACCAACCAGAACTGAGCAATGTGTAATCCAAGAGAATCAGAAACATAATTCCAAGAGAATAACAACTGATTATGATACCTCATAGAGTGGAAATTAAATTTTGCTTGTCTTTGTTGTCATGTAAATCCAATGTCAAAATTAACTTCTGTTTAACACCAAAAGATAGAAATCAGATTCTTCACATAAAGAAAGTAAAACAAAGACAAGCAAAAGATCAATTCAATCAAACCCTAAACTAATAACTATCAATATTGAGTTATTATTCAACCTCAATGTCTCATATTCTTATTTAAGTTAAACCCATCTCAAATCATTCTCTAATTTCATCCATACATGTAAGTCATATCAAACCCTAATTTTTGATTGCAAGACAGAAACCCTAATTTCATGACAATCGAACACAAAAATCGAACACTGAAAATAGAAGAGAATCGCACTGATTGAGCGGGTGAGTGATTGATAAACAACCGAGTGAGTGATTGATCGAGAGAGGCAGAGAGTGGAGTGGAGAGGTCGAGAAGAGAAGAGGAAAAAAAGAGAAGGAAATGAGTATACACACTCGGTTTGTTTTATTGTTTACTCGAGTAACTCGACTATAATAGGAATTGGAAAATTTATAAGTGTGTCCCTAATTCTATCGGATATTAACGAAACGGATATAGCCTAATCCGATATCGATAGGTTAAGGAATAAATATCCGATAAATATTTATATCCGATATCCGATACAACGGATAAAATCCTATAGGATATCGAATAATCGGAAACGGATTCCGGATATCGGACAGATATTGACATTCCTATTGGCAAGTCCTTTTTTTAATATCTTATCTAAATGGACTGGACTACACGGTCCATGCTTAAGAGCCTGTCCGGCAACTAGAAATTATAAACAGAATTAGATTTATTTCTCTAAAAGCAAAAGTCATTATAAAAAGTTGAGATCTTTTTTTGCTTCACAAAAAAAATCGCTTTTACTTATTTACTTATTACTTTTGAAATTAATTTTGCTTTTGGTATCCAAACACTCTAATATTCAGGAAGTTGTTTTTTGACTTCTAAAAACAAATAACTTCTCCTAATGGACAAGAAGAGTATTTATGTTTCTGGTATCTAACCAGGCTGATTCAAACACCCTCTTAATTGTAAGTTTTGTAAGCGACTCTAAAATTTGGTTTGCAAACCAACTTCTTACTTTTCGAAAATTACTTTCCACATGATATACAAGCACCATCCAATGTCACACAGAAATCATTTGAAGAGTATGACTTAGAGTATTAACATCTCCAACCTAGAACTATGGATGGCTTGTATTAACTCCAAAATGAGTTTAACTTTAATCTTTTACAATGCCACCATATCCATCACTTTCTTTTTACTCATCATAATGTAATTGAAAATGGTTTCTTTCAAAATCCAACACCAAAAGTATTCTTCCAAGTTATCATTTTTTTTTTAATGCCAGCGTCCACACAAAAAAGGAAGTTGTGGGATCTGAGTCTTGATACAAGCAGCAACAAGAAGAAGTCCAATGGCTGTGAAGCCAATATCAAACTTGTATAGACAATGACCCAAACCAGAAGAAAAAAAAATGCAATCACCCGCATAGTTTTGTGGACATGAATCCATTATAAGTTATAACCTACTCCGACTCCTAGAACTAGAGATTTTAAAGAAGAGAAGGTCAATTCTACTAAAAGGACTTCATCCATAGATATTCCAAGCATTAGAATGATCTATACAAGCTTCAAAAATTGTCAAAACATAATGATAAGCAACTAGAGTAACAAAATTGAAGTCACAATGGACTAGATGAGAACTTAATGCACTACAAACCCAAATGTATATTAATTACATCATTAAGTTTTTATTCATACATTATAATGACAAGCGTAAATCTCACTTGCACAACTTACAAAACACAACTAAAAACGAAAGCAACACAATCTTTCCATTTACAAGTTTCTGTATTGTCATTCAGTTCTTGAAATTACATTACATAGTTACTCAACATTCAATTTCGCCTTCATCGAATTTGCTTAAACACACAGAACAATCAGTTCGACAGTTCCTTTAACTAAACCTTCCCCATTCTTATATTTACAAACTTTGCTGGTTGGATCTGAAATAAATCATACATCACTTACAAAAAAAAATATATATATATACATCAGATTGAGGACCAATCTACAGAACCCAAGTCCCAGAGATGCTTTTACTCCATTAGCTGCTTAAAACTTTGCTGGTTGGATCTAAAGAAAAAAACTTCTCTTCATACATACCAAGTAGATGCTGATGTTGAGTTAATGTATGAGAATCACTGAAACACAATCCCAACATAGAGAGGTAGAAGTTAGGTGTCCCTGCTGCTTGATTGCCAAGAGAGAACCCGCCCGAAGCACCGAGACACTGGATATCCATGTTAATTTTTTGAGAGGAGAAATCATTATGCTGTTATTGAAGAATCGGCCATGAATTCGTTGTGGATGTTTTTGTTTCCATGATGGATCATCATGATGAACATAGATTTACAGATCCGAGATCTGTTGGCTGTTGGGTAAAGAGAGTTTGGGTTCTTTCTTTCTCTGCGGCAATTTAAGATTTGGGGACAACTATGCTTTTTAAGCTCAGAAATCTGTCTGTTTTAGTTTTAGGGTTTATTGTGGTCGTTGAATCGATCATTTGATCTAACGGCTGATTTGGTTGTCATGACTGACCGGATTTGTTGACCAACTATGTATCTTTCTTTCCTAGACGGTTGGGATTGAGTGCTTCACACACATGGGTGGTTTTGAAGGGTTAAATATTCCTCGAGTCAAGCCACGGCAGAAAAAGATCCTAGTGAAATTTGGTAAAGTAAAATTTCCAACTCAGATCATTGGAATCATTAACTTATGACTTTATACTACAATAATATCGAAAAAATAAAAAATTAGATTTATCACTTAACTCTGCATTTTCCAATGCGTAGATTATTATTTCTTAGAGAGAAGATTATGGGTAGAGTTTAATCTTAAAAATGTCTTTAAAAATGACGGAGTTCACCCAAAAAACCAAATTTGATGTCATTATGAGTGGAGGAAAGGGATCTCTCCCAAACTCTATGGCACACTAGTCCGTACAAAAGAGTAACATAAGCGAGTGAAGATCGGACGCCCAAAATGAAGTGTCTGAACATGTGATGCTTGTGTATAAAATGAAACTGAGTGGCTAAGATAGGTCTATAAAATGACTGGAATGCTCTTTACGTATCAATTATTTGGCACATCTAGAAAGCAAGATGTAATAAGAACTCTAAAGGAATTCAACCTGGCCCGAGACATACTTTATAGCACGGCTAGACAATATTGGATGAAACAATCCAATATTTTTAATGTGAACCTCGAAACTGACCAGTCAGCTGCGGTCGTCAATAGATGGCCATTTCCTATTTAGACAGGCTAAAGCTTAATGTAGCAGTGAAATGGAGTCCGGGAAATCAGGTAGGTGTTGTCGCTATCATTCTAAGAAATTGCGATGGTTTTTGGAGGGAGGTAAGGACCAAAACAATGGCAGCTCAAACCAAGGATGAGATTAAGTTGTTGGGATTGCTGGAGGCTATTGAATGGAGCCGATCTATGGGAAAGCAAGGTACCATTATGGAATCCAGTTGCAGCAATATCATCAAGGACTAAATGGCAGAAAGAACCAGTTGGGTTGGCAGGCTAAGTCTCAATGGGAAAACTACTGAACCAATAACTTTTGGAGCAACAGTTTAAATAATGATCTGTTTAATATGGAAATGTGCTCATGGGATTCTCCCCACCAATGCAAAAACAGCTAGCATACTCCACTACATTGATCCTCAATGTACTGTATGCAATAGTGGGGAACAAGAAACCATGACTCACATGCTTCTAAACTGTCGTGCTGCAATATTAGTCTGGAAAGAAATCCTAAGTTCTAATAATACTCAATTTGATAACTCTATTATCTTCATTGATTGGTTAAACTCCTGGTTCCTGACTGGGATGGCCAATCAAGACTGTAATGTTTATGCCACTACTTGCTGGTATATCTGGAAAGCCAGATGTGATTGGGTCTTCAAACAAGTTGAGCCAAATGCTACAGTTACTTCTATGCGCATTACACAACACCTCTACAACCATAACAGAATTCATCACATGCCAGAGGATATTATAAATAATCTTCCTCTACTACCTGAGGAAATCGATTCGAGTATGAATCACATTAACACTACCTATGACCTAGAAGTGAATGGGTCAACAACTTATGGAAAAACTATCATGATCTGTGCCCTACAAGATCCTAAGAGTTTACTATATTACACTGCTCTAACTTTGGTAGATTTTGCAGGAAACATCATTGGATCCAGAGGACATCCAGGATACTGGGGAGCTTGGGGAGCAATAGGAGGAGCAGACCTAGCTTTCCAATGGGCCAAAGAAATGCAGCATACAAAAATAGAGATATTTGCTGAATCAATGGAAGTCCTCTCTCGTTTCAAGCTACTATATCATGAAGCTGTCAAAGGAAGATTTGATGTAAGTTATCATGAAAGAAACAAACACCAAGATGATAGACATGAATTTGATATTAGTCCAGTAACTTTTCTTCAGTTAAAACTCTCTCTTATCATCGTCTTCAAAATATGGATACTTTTAAGTTATCTCTTTTCTGTAAGAACAATGCTGGCAGGATGAATAGCTCAACCTCTGCCACTAGCTTGTATCAGCCTTTGGTTCTTTTTGGCCTAAGTTTTTCTATATAAAAAAAAAATAGCATTTTTGTGCCAGTATCTACACAAAAAGAGGAGGTGGGATCGAGTCTTGAGCGGGCAACAATAACAACAAGTCATGTGGATATAAAGGCAATACACTAGTGGAAAATGGGGTTTTATTGACCCACGTCCCCGACCCTCAATGGCAGTCAGTGGACCACGGACCGGTCAAGACGGTTGAAAAATTCTAAAAGCGCTAAACTGCGTACGTTGAATAACAAATTTTTATTATTATATTAACCTATTCAACTACCGATGCGCGACCCGGCGAGCCCCAGATGATTCGTAGTTATATTTTCTCGAGATTACGTCTGATCACTGACCTACGGCTGTGATTAAATATCTCCTCCCCACATTAAAACCCAATGAACCTTATCTCTTTATTATCTTTTTATTTTTCTTCTCTCTCACCTCTTTTACATGGGAATTCCTCTCTGACTCTCTCTCTCTCTCTTGGTTTTTTTCTGCAAGTTTAATGGAGATCGAGTCTTCTGTTTGGCTTCCTCTCTCACCTCTTTCATTATATCGAACCTCATCGCCATCTTCTACAATGTCTCCAGATCCGGAAGGAGGAGTAAAAGTCAATACCCTCAAACAAATAATCGATTTCAATGGTAGTCTGTTCTTTCTTTCAATGATAAAATTCTCGCGATTAAATGGGTAATTATCTATGACTCATTCTTCTTCATCATCTTCAATAGATCTTTCATTGTAATATCTAGGTCTCTGTTTTCAATATAATTTTCTCAGATTTTCTTGTAATTAATCGTTATTCTTTAATGGAAGAATTGAGATATTATTGTAATTGGGTTTTGGTTATTTTGCTAATTTTAGGGATTCATAGAAGAAGAAGTATCATTTGATTTACCACAATAAGGTAGTTTAATGGTTTTCTATAATTACTTGAATTCCTTACTGGATATCGATGTAAATCTTTCGATTTTGTTTTCATTTTTGGGTTTTTTATGAAACATGAAACCTAGGTTTTTAATTTGGGGATTTTTAGTTTGATTTTGTCTATGTTTCACAAACAAGTACCGCCTAAAAGCTGATCTGCTTTCGGGTTTGTTTTGATTTTTGGCTTAGATTTGAGGGATTTATTTGATGATATTTGTTGGTGATGCTTTGGGTATTGTAGGGTTGTGAATGCAAAGACTTTTCAGTACAAGGTGAAAGATTTAGGTGTTGTTCTTGATGCTACTAAGACTAACTAACAAGAACCTACACCTAACCATTCGGTTTCCGACAGCGGAAAAAGTGCAACAGGGAATAAAGCATCCTTTACGAAGAAGCTTTCAATTCTAAGTGTAGTCTTGATGGTGTTACAACTAAGTGCGAGTTGCAGTCAACCAGATGTCAAGATGGACTCATTCTTAATGTGATTGATACACCAGGTAATTGATTTGTTTATCATAATTAGGATAGGATATATTTGTAAAAGATCGTGCTAATAGATAAATTAATAACTCTTTTAAATCTTTGGCGCCAAGGTTATTTTGGATTTTCTGGGGCAAAGAGACGATTGAAGAGATCAAGTAGATGTATCAATTTTCTGAAGAATGGAATCCACGTTATTCTTTTTGTTTTGTCGATTAAGAATCGTTTCTCGAAAGAAGAATAAGAATTTGTTAAATTTCTGATTCTATTCGGAGGAAAAATTCTTAATTACACGATTATTTGTGTTTACTCATGGTGTGATCGCTTCAAAAGAGATGACAACAACGCATTGATCGAGTTTGTGGATAGCAAGGCCCTGAACCCTTAAAGGTAGTTGTTACTCTATTTCATATTTGTTGGTCTGTCTTTTAGATTGTTTGCATTTGATGAACATCTTTGCAATTTGACGTGTAGAAGCTCGTTAAATATTTGGTTTTAAGCTTCTAATATTTAGTTTTATCTAATTTACAAAGCCCACTGGTGGTTTCTGACGCATTGTTCTATTTTTGTGATTCGGAAATTGACCGTTTGTGCAAAAACCAATTGGTTCTTTTGATAATGTGACTACATATAGGAGTAAGAGGGCCAAACAAGTCAAGCACAGAGTGATTTCACTTGTACATTTGGTCACAAAGAGAATGGAGGACAACCCCTATACAAATGAGATATTCGACGAGATTAAGGTGACTATTTGTAAATATGTTGTCCTTGTCATTAAATTTTTTTTCCACTTTTATAAGTGTGAAATTATACAAGAGATATGTTGTTTTTTCAACATTTGAGCCTAGAAAATGTAAACTAAAGGAGTTGTTTTATAAGTGTAAGCCATTCTAATTATGTCATTTGCATAACAGAAAGGAAACACGAAGGTACCAGACGAGAACATTCCGAGGGCCCTCACCTCGGAGAAGAGTATTCGAGGAGTGCTTGATAGAATAAGCCGAGATGGTATTCACTATTCACCCTTTTATTTTTTATAAATGCATAAATTTGTGGAAACATGATGCCTAGTGGAACTATTAGGCACTAGGAATTTATTAGTTCCGTTACTTGTAAACAAAGCCATCTCATAAAGCTATTGTCATCATCGTATGAATTTAGGAATTTATTTGTCATCATCGTAGGAATGATGAATCTCTTTATATTTGTTGACTAATGATGTCATTTTCATTAGAGTACGACTTGCTGCTTCCATTCACATAACTTAGTCCCAAAGGCAAGCTTATTAAGCTAAGATCTTGTTAGGGATGGTTATGTTTATATAATTGCTTTAATTCATCTTTGAAGGAGAGACCTATAAATGGCATACATAATAGCATTTTCAATTTAGGTTGAAGGACCGTATTGAGATTGTCTACAAATTGAAGAACAATATGAAGATAACAACTTTGTAGGCTTTTAAAGTTGAAACTTTTTCAGAGTGAGCAATGGCGATCTTTGAACTAGACTAGTTCTAGTTAAGTTGTGTCCTATTTAGTTTTGTGCATTAAGAAAATACAATCCAAGATCGATGCTCATCTCCAAGAGTAGTGTACAGTTTGTCATGAAGAAGGAATTCAGTAAATCGGCCAGAAGTGCACTGGTAATTTGTGATGCATACATGGATAATTGATTTTATAGCCACTTTCACGACGGTGGTCTGTGTTCCGCAGTGCGGTGCGATGTTGGGGTACATCCTATTACTAGGACTCGGTTTTTAGTCGGAAGTGTAAGATTATAATGCCTTTTTGGTTCCTTCAATTTGGTTAAGAATCTCTTTGAAGTTAGTTATTACTTCATTTAATTTGCCTACATTGGGAATCTCTTTTGTAGGAGAGGTAATATTACAATCTACGCACTATTTACTTCTCGGAATTAAGGAATGACGCATTGAATACACCAGAATAGACAAACCCATCTTTTACCAATGTATTGGCCGGTAAGGAACTAAAATATTGTGTTGTCAATATAGAACTGTTTTAGCATTTAATGTTGACTTGTAAAGGGGATTGTTTATCATGCTTATATTATTTTATTCTTTTTCTCAAGGTCCGACTCCCCACCTCGTATCTACACATATCTTGCAAGGCCGCGGAAAGAAACAAGAACTCCCGTATCTTCGAGCCATTTCATTCAAGATGTAAACATTCGAGATAGAACCACAGTAGCCCCATTAACTCCATTAACTAAATTGTGGCATTTGGTCGATAATAGGACGATTCCATGGCCTGAGATCCCGGTATGGAGCAGCGGATACCACTTTACTACTACAGGTTTAGTTTCTGCGCAGGTAAGCTGAGCTTTTCTTTTAGTCTTCTGTTTTTGCATATTGATTATAAAGAAATCGTACGATTAGTCCTTATCCGCATGTTTTCAAAATCATGATATATCTTTTTCATTCATTCTTATTATGTTTCTCTTCTTTGGGATTTGCACGGATGTAGGAGTATCTTGTAAGTTAGAACATAAATCTGATTCTAAGCATCGTCTAAAATGATAGAACAGGGAAGCGTCAATCGATTCATTGCATCATGTTTCTTACAATATGTTTGTTATATTGAAGGGGCCATCAATAGTGAAGTCTAATTGTGATACCTACAAGCTACTTACAAAAACATTAGCCATGTGTTTTTGTTGACATATATGCTTAGTGTTAGAGTATGAGGTTCATATTTGGATGACTAAAGCTTGAATTTGAATAATTAAATGGTGGGTTTTAACATTCTACTTGTCGTGTTGGTAGTAAAGTTGAGGATAAAGAAGAAGTCAAACCGGTTGCAAGACATGAAAGATGTCTAAGTCTTAACGAGCAAAGAAACTGACATTTGAGAATGGATAATCATAAGATGAATATTTCTTAGAATGTATGCTGCCGGTTAGAAAGATGTGCGGGAGAATTGTCAAAAATGACGTTTTAACCCATTGGTTAGTTCAAGGAAATGTGGAATTTCAATACAACAGAAGGTAGATTTAGCTTAGATTAACTTTTAAATGAGAATATCTTTTGAAGTTTGCTGCTAACACAATTTTAATACAGTAAAGGAAAATATATTTTCGTGTACTCATTTTGGTTTGTTCTTTTTATGGTGAATAATGATGAGATAGGTGATTGTTTCAAATCATTGTGTATTTTCGAGTTGAGGAACAAACAAAGTTTAATCTTCGATACCCGGTGAAGAAGGTTCCACATTGACTTTCATTTTCTTCTTTTAGCTATTAAATGCGTTAGTTCTTTGAGTTTTGTGTTAAGTTGTGCTCTTTATGTTTTTGGATTCCACATGTATCTTTTAAGAAAACTTATTAGGACTTGTATTATGTGAATTCGGGAATCTCTTTGTGTGATTTTGAAACTAAATGTCAATTGAATTGAGTTATGGGTTGTCATTACAATGAATGTTTAATGGAATGGAATTTGGTCCATCATTTTGATTTGAGTTTGATTTTCTTCTTATTTAAGCTTCATAAGAATTCCTAATTTAAGATTTAGTCGGATTGATCGGGCAGACGGATCGGTCGTTAATGGCAGGATGGTCAGTTGATCAGGCAGACAGATGATCAATTCGGTCGGACCAGACGAGCCCAATCTGAATCTATTTTTATATTAAGATTTATATCTACGTGATTTGGACAATCATAGTTTTGACCGTTAAAATCGGTCATTGATATAAGATTTTCAACGACCCTAAAGACAGGTATAGTTGAAAAAGGCGCTCAAACAACGACCCTTTCTTCGACAAACAAAGCAAGTCATAAATACGAGTTAA